>BSBK01003246.1:215000-815000 GCA_027943335.1 Chamaecyparis obtusa | reverse complement strand
TGTATACAAATCTAATAAACAAAACCAACTGAAAATTTATGAGACGTGACACTCTTAAATATTATTGAGTATATATTTGAATTTTATTTAGCTTGTATTACTAGACATTATGTTTGGGTAACCGTGATCTTGATATTATCCCAAGAGATGCTTGATTTAGGTCATTTGGAATTTGGAGTAAAAATACCTTTAACAGGCCTTTAGGGCTTAAACATTCCAAAAGAGTACAAAAGTAGTTGAAATAGTAAAACAGATTGGGAAGATGCCTGATTTGTAGCAGCAGTCATAAATTTCCCAAGAATATGTTACCTCATCATTTGGACCAATGAGGTTGAATGAATGATTTTAATAGAAAGCTAAGGTCATGTTTAGAATAGAATGAGTGTTATGTAATGTATCAGGGATAAATTTTACTTTTTTAGACTAGAAGTTGTGGGTTACTTTAGAAGTAGCATTTGGGAGCATGTAATGATCCCTTTTTGGACCCTTGATTTGTTCTAAAATCCCTTATTAGGGTTTGGTTTATGTTTAGGAATGACAAATCGTAATTGTTCATACTAGGAGGATGTCAATTCCCAGTAATTATCATACATCATTATGCATATAAATTATATTATATTAAGAATAATCTCTAATTCACAATATATGCTTAAGCTCTAATTCCTTCACTCCTAACCACGGATCTTAAGAAAGATGGTAGATTTATTGTGCTAAGACACATGCACAATCTACAAGTGGATTCCCTCAAGGTTGTACCTATCTTGGGATCTTTCCATCATGTGACCAATTTACCCGCCTCTTCCTACACACTCCCTATCCCCTTAATAGTGATTAGTGAGTTATTAAGGAATTGACCAAGTATATATTAATAATTTATATTACAAAAATATAAATAAATATATATAACACAACCCATATATAATTTCATTCTTATTAACATATGTAAATTGTATATATAATTCTGATTATCAATAATAATATATATATAGAATTCCTGTTATTAATAATTAAACATATTCAATATGTATATAATTCTTTACTTTAAATATATTTATTATATAACATATATAATTGTATCATTTTAATATCTATGTATATAAATCTATGTCCTCCATATCATTTCATCACTAATCGAAGTATATAAGTTTCTCTGGTTCATTTCTTATATATAGTATTCCCTCCTTGATATAATATATATTTATTAGTCTTTTGAAGATATCCATTTTATATTATAATATTATTTTATTATTTTAACTTTCATTCCATGACTATTCATCTTTTCTGATCGGAATATATATATATATATATATTTTCTTCCCTTGAGTTCTTCCTACATCTCCTCCTTTATTTTTTCCTATCTTTTCTCCTTCATTTTCTCCTATATTATTTTCTCCCAAGTTTTCCATATTATTTCTTAATGTTTCTTACTTTTCCCCCCATGATATAATGTCTTTGCCCACTCAATATATATATATATAAACTGACTAGTCACATCGTTCGAATTATAGTATTAGTATTTGCATTTGATTATTATAAAACTCTTTATTGGTGGTATTATTATTAATTATAATTCTTCATGGGTGATATTTGTAAATTATAACTTTCCCCTTATTTACAATGTAGGAGATTTTAATATTAATTATTTATTAATTAGGAAACTATTTCAATTATTAATATAAGGAATCTAATCATTTATTAATATACTTAATATTAATAGGAGAGACACATTTAATTATTAATTTAATATTAAATAATTATCATTATTTTAATACATATAGATTATTGATTAATTTATTTAATTAGTCTAATAATACATTATATCATTATTTCTAACAATTATATTAATTGTATATGGATTAATATATATGGCACCTATTTAAGATGACATTTGCATCAAATATACATACACATTAGAAAATAATATATTTGTACATACATTGATTATGGCTCACGACAGAGCATTCATTTATTCTTCCTAAGTCATACTGTTGTCTATCCATTTGGATAGCCTGCACATTTCTACTGATGCTAATGAGATTAATTCCATTTAGTGGCATACCATTCGAATGGAAAAGGAAAGCATTATAGATTAGCAATGATATTATGATGTCTGTATATATTTTGGAACTGTTCGCAAGTTTATCATAAGGAATAAGATTATAAAGGAGCTGGTCATAATAGAGAATTGAAAATTGAAGTTTATCCTAGTTGGGATAACAGCAGACACTAACAAAGACAAAAGTGCGTGAAAAAGAGCCAGTAACAAGAGAGTATGCATAGAAGTAATCTATAAAATGCAAGTGGTTATAGAAGCGTATGAATTTTGAAAGTATTTTTCCTTCAAGTGAACCTTGTTTTGTGAAATTAGTAGTTGCCTTTCCAATGTGACAGCTTACTTGGGACATTCATACAATATCATGACACAAAAACCAAGTAGAATGAGGTGATTTTTTAGAATCAGCTGTGGATAACATTGGTGTGGAAACATAATCAAATAAAGGAGTCAAGGAGAAAGATTAATGTGATAATTCAACAATTGTATTAGTTGAGACACGAGCAGAAGTCGGTGTGCAAAACTGACAAAACATCATACTACAAGATGATCAAGATATCTCTGGGATTGGGATGGGGTTATATGATACCCTAGTTCTTTAGCAGTATGAAGTTTAAATTGATGACAAGATTGAACAGTAAAATTGTTTGGGGCAGGCACCATGAACCTCTTTTGTTGTCCTTGGCATTACTAGATAGTATCCAGATACCACATGAAACAGAGTTTAAAAAATGAATCTAAAATTTGCACAATTTTCAGTGAAACACAATTTGACCACATGGCACTTGAAGCTTATCAAATTTCAAATTGTGTGTTTTGAAACGAGAAACAATGCAAGCATATTTGGAAGCCTCCAAGAGAGAGCACTAAGTTTAAGATGAAAACAAACATAGTGTTTATGGCTAAAACTTAGTATGTCTGAAATTGAGGCAAATAATTTAGATTCGAGTCCAGTTTTCATCCCAAGATTGACAGAATAAAGGTTGATGATCAATGTTAGAGGTCTAATTTACCTCACCATTTTCATCCGATGTCGGAAATTCTGTGCAATTCCCATTACTCTGAGGTAAGCAAATAGAAGTGTTTTTGAAGTTGATTTGTTCTTCTTAGAACTCTAGGTAACTGTCTGGCAGAAATTTCAATTTACTTTGCATGGAAAATAATAGATATATTGCAGAAATTAGAAATATCATGTCATCAAAGAAAAGAGTGGTGGACACTGCCATCGCACAGAATTTGAGGAGAAAGTGACATCAGACATCTGTATGAATTGACAGTTTGATTCTGAATTCAACTATGTCAACCTGATGTCATTTGACTCTTTCTTATTGAGGATGATGTCAAGTTTAACAATGGCATCAACCTACCTTTCCAGGCTAAAGGCTAAAGCATTGTCATCCAAGCTGTCATCAACATACATTTTTGCAAACATCAATCTGATGCTACCAGACACAAGAGTGACTTTAGCCAGGAAGGCAACTCGATACCACCAACAAGTCAGCTGACTTAAAGAGCATGTGAAGATGATGCCGGCAATAATATAAGAATCCCAGGTAACATCAAGAGGAGTATGGGCTGTCAGATTAGCTGATACCCCGAGTGAATTGATGTCAACAGTGGTAGAAAAAACTGAAATGTCAAGGTTAATGTCACCATGATAGAAGATTCTTGGTTGTGATAGAAATATGATGGTGCACATAAGGATTTGTAGGTGATCCCCTTAGGAATTGGTAGGATTTCTATTGGATAGGGTACTAAGGTGATAGCAACCTGATACAGCGTTTGAGTGACCAAACTCAATTAAGTGATAGAAGTTGGTACTTGTATCAGATCTAGAAATAAAGACATGAAAAGATGTTAATTATGATCCAATTTTATGTTTGTAAGATATTTGAAAGTTGATATTTTTTATGTTAGCAGGGAGCATTATGAATATGATATGGAAATAAGAATAAGATCACTACCTATATTAGACACGTGACCTATAATTTTAAGTCATGGGCATAGTTAATAGTTAGGGTGTTAATGTGTCAAAATCATATATGTGGTGCCATGTGAGAATAATATTAATGAAGTTGTGTGTGGTACATTACATTCTATCTCAGGCTAGCACTTGCAGCTTGGGAATGCTTAAAGAAATCACGGTCACTGCAACAATTTAAGGTTTCCTCTTGCAAGTTGCATGAAGTTTATCATTTGAGGGAAAATTCGTTTTAAGTTTCATATAATATAATTTTTTAACTTTGCAGATTATAGGAACTTGGGATGATCATGATTATGGATTAAATGATGCTGGAAAGGAATACCCTAATAAAGCTATAAGCCAAAAGCTTATGTTGGATTTCTTGGATGAAGCCCCAAATAGTCCAAGGTGAGGTATTACACATGGTAAATATGAATCAGTATTGGCAGTATTATTATGGTGCATTTTATAAAACTTTTCTGTTTTGATTGTTAATAAATTGCACAAATGTTATCATTTGAATATTTCAGCATTAAATTTCCATGAACTCTCTAATTTGAGGGACAAATTAGTTAACATAGATGAAGCTGAACATGCTTAATTTTACACTTCATTTTTTGTTACTAACAATTGACTAGACTATAAAATTTTGTATGCTTGATTGTTTATCCCCTTGCTTGTGATGTAGAAAATTAGACAGTATAAGCATTGAAATGTTGTGCAATTTGAAATAGAATTTTACATTCTTCAAAGATGTAATTTAGTTGAATTATTGCATTTGAATGTCATGGTCCCTTTTCAAAATAAATAAAAGCAGTAATATAATAAGTGGGTCAAGTTATTGCAGAGGAGATTGTCTGTTGAGGCAATGAAGTTGGTGGAAGAGTTTGGAGCATGGTTCATTTAGTTTCCCACCTTCTCATTCATCAGATTGCAAGGATTTTCTGAGCAGCTGTACAAGCTTCCATGATACCCTATTGATAAAATGATCCTGTTGGAAGTCACCTGACAGTTGACAGCTTATGACAAAGTCCTGAAGAAGAAGAAACTAGGACTGGAATTCCCAATTTCCATTGGAAGTGATGCAGTTGAGATGTGCTCTTATCTACCAGTAGCTAAAAGGTCATCTAACGAGCTGAACTTCTTCTATCTACCACTTTATTCAGGAAGGCCATATTTTGACCCATACAATAAGATTAGAGTAGTGGCAGAAATGATGCATCAACACAGAGCGCACCTTGAGGACTTTTGCGCAAATGCGGTTGATGAAAATGAGGTTAGGAAGCGGATGTGCTCTTGATTGCCATTAGATCTAATGAGGGCATGCACGATTTTCCACGTACCTGATCAGATGGACGAAGATCCAAATGTGCTCTAGAGAGGATATAACCCAGAAAAGGAAAAAGTTATTCATTCCCACGATTGGATAAGGAAGGAGATTGTAGATCTTGATACGTTGACAAAACCAGTCAGACTTCACGAAGTGGTGGGTCGAACGATAGTTCGACAGGATGATCGCACCAAAGGAAGACTAGACATACAAGTTGTTAGGTCATCCATAGCTGCGGGATGAGAGGCCAAGGAAGCCATCAGTAGGAAGGATAGAAGAAAGGGACATCCCGTCAGGGAGTGCAAAGCACAAGAAGGAGAAAGGGACAACTCAAGAAACGCATACGAAGAGAAGATTGGATCTTCATGTTGAAGAACCACAATAGAAGAGATTGAGGTCCGAGAATGCGCCATCTTCACCTAGCTGGACTCCCAATGTAAAGGAAATAGGAGTATTCACCAGACATGAAGAAGAAACGAGTGAATTGTGAGATTGTTGCGTAAGAGCTATTGAGATAATAAAATTTTCATTGAAGTGGTGATAATTTGATGTGTCTCGATGGTTGCTTGGTTTCATAATTCCCTCATTTAGATTAAGTTTAATAGATAATGTGTTGTGATTGTAATAGAGATTATGATGGTGTTTTGATGAGTTCCTTCGGTTCATACCTTTGACATTTTAGTGATTCTAAATTGTTGTGCAAAGTTAGCCTGAACCCGTATCCATATGTGCCTAAATTATATCATTCGCATAAAACTTTTGAAGATTGCACCAGTTCACATGTAGTTGTAGCTTGACTTGGTGAAGCGGAACTCGATATTGAGGAATTCGTCCATTGGAGTACTTTCTTTTGCTATCATTACCCTTAGGAGTAGATTAGAATCTCTGAACCCTAAATCCCTTTCATTTCTGCATATCCAGTAAAAATCCCAAAAGGTGTTTCATTACAAATCTTTTGATAGCACTCATATTCATCATGATGTAAAATCTATTCAAGAAGTAAAAATGTAAGGCCCCTTGTGATATTCAACAAATCACATCAACATTGAGCTTATCCATGAGTCTAGCACCTGTATTCATCATGATGTAAAATCTATTCAAGAAGTAAAAATGTAAGGCCCCTTGTGATATTCAACAAATCACATCAACACCGAGCTTATCCACAAGTCAAGGAACCTTGTAGTCACCGTATAACCTTCTTGCAATCCTAGCATATGCGGTACTTTGTTCAAGAGAGGATAAGATATTTTGGTATTTTGTTCTATTGTTTGGTGGGTCATAAAACACGCATCAACAGAAACTGGCGCTAGGAGGGCAACACATAATTCTATGGTAAAAATTGTATTTCATGAATCAATATGGTGCTTCCGCATAGAGACATCATACCAGTCTTACAATCCAATCTCGGATTTGGAGACGACCAAGAAGACATCATCGCAGGACTGAACTCTCTCGCTTGGAAAGTTAAGAGAAGTGTAGCTGAGTATATGTGAGTGAGCTTTGTGTTAGAAGAAGAAGAGAATGCTCAAAGGATTGAATCAGCTATTCAAATACCGTTGGTCGTTAAGAGGAATCGATAGCCTCCGACACCTGTAAGAAGGAATTAAAGTAGATTTCACAAATTGGAGCGCATTAATTCGTTCTCGCCTAAGGTACACCGAAGAATCTTGAGATCGACTCCGGGAGCAAAGGAACTACAAGAACTAAATTTTGATCCAAAGCCTAGGCGAGGCAAGAAAGAAGCATCTACAAGTCAGAACTCACCAAGTGTAGCTGATCTTACAAGACTGTTTCAGACTCCGCCACAACAATGTCAAACATAAGGGACCACTCAAGGAGTTCAACAAGGAACTACACAAATTCAATAGTTGATAGTACAAATACCTATACAAGCCATTGTACCTGCAGCCATCCAACAAGTTCCGACAATGGCACAACAATGGCGCCCGCAAAATGCATCACCTCTCACAACATTTGTTGCTTACAATAATATGCCGAAGAATCCTCAACATTTCTGCTCCAAATTCTTCGCGAATGATGTTAACTGCACTGCTGATGAACACGTAAAGATTTTTGAAGATGCTCTACAAAATAGAAATGTTCAAGATTAAGATGTGGCATGCCGATTGTTCCCTTATTCGCTAGGAAAAGAGGCATTTCATTGGTATATTAATTTACTTGCGAATTCAATCCGGACATGGCAAGAACTAAAGGATGCATTCCTGGGGAAGTTTAGATTGCCTATCATCCTTGCTAAATTGTATAGGCAATTCATTGAGATAAGAAGAAAAGAACGTGAATTGATTGGTGCTTTTAATAACAGATTTTAGAGGGCTTATTCATAGCTACGTGATCCTTTCCGCATAAATGATGATGCTGTGAGACCTATTTACTATGCGGCCTTCGATTGTTTCACTTCTATGTTCGTCCAGAAGACTCATCCAACCCCCACCAGTTTAATTCAATAATATGCCGAGGCTGAAAGAGTTATTTTATAGTCACCATCAACCACTATTGGAGCACCTGGTTATTTTGGGAATGCTAATACATTGAATCAGGGGATGTTGAGCTACGCCCCTACATTCAATCCCGTTCTCGCTCCTAATCAGCTAGTGCCGCATCCATGAGCTTCGATATCTCAACCAATGCTTGCGCAACCCATCTATCTTCAGAACACAACCACTTCAACAAGGACTCAAGAAGAACGAGATGAAATGAAGGATTTGATTAAGTGAAGAAGTTGTCTATTGAGGTTACTAACCTCAGAAATCAGAATAAC
The DNA here is from genome assembly GCA_027943335.1 of Chamaecyparis obtusa. NCBI lineage: Eukaryota > Viridiplantae > Streptophyta > Pinopsida > Cupressales > Cupressaceae > Chamaecyparis > Chamaecyparis obtusa. The sequence continues at coordinate 806,875 of BSBK01003246.1, read as the reverse complement.
CAATTGCAGAATTCACAAAGGAAATATTAGTCACATTAAGGAAGTAACCGAGGATATCAAGGGAATCCTTCGGCTCATCATGAAAATCATCAAGAACACAATCAAGATAACAATCAAGGATATCAGAACAACAATCAAGGTTATCAAGAAAATAATTCTGGGTATCGAAACAACAATCAAGGGTACCATAAAAGATCATGGAACACAAATCTGAACAATGGTGGAGTACCCTCACCATTGGACAATCCACTGGCTTCTGAAAGCCGACTTGCTGACAAAGTTTTCCTGGTAGAAGTAGCATTGTCCGGATGGTGTAGGCTGCATGAAACTAATCAACATTCTGAGTTGCAATGCCAAGAGTTTCAAAGAGCAGCCGATATTTTCAAAGGAGAAGTGAGAAACACTACTACACCTGAAAATCCTCCACCTACGGGCTATGAGCTAGTACCTGCTCCCAGATACGACCAGGTGCTGGTCTTTGATTATTTTAAGTTCCCTCCTCCCGATTCTTAGGATTACATGCCTATACAGACTAATTAGAAATTTGTGCCCGCATCAACAAATGGTCTGTTAATCCTAACTGGTTACTGGGAGAGGGATTGAATCAGTAAATTCAATTTCTTGTGTTCTTTCGTTCAATTAAATATTCTTGTTAATATTGAAATCAAAAGAATACTTGAACAATCATAAACATAAATTAAATGCACAGGTCAACACAAAATTTATATGTGGAAACCCTCGGTAAGAAGGAAAAAACCACAGTAGGATAGAACCCACGAAACTCCACTACTGCAGTAATAAAGCTGTCCTGTTAAAGGCTTACAAAACATTGGTCAGAGTGCTACCCGGTTAAGGGATTTAATAGAAGACCTGTTAAGATCTTGACCTTGTGAGGAGTTGCCTTATCAGAGGACTTGAAACATCAACAAAGATGTCACCCGATGAAGGGATTTATACAATGGAACCTGTTAGGGTTCACCCTGATTAAGGGATTTAAATATGCTTCACAATAAGAGCAATGATCTTATTTTGACATTGTATCTATCAATTCAAATCGTACCTGTTCACTCTTTCCTCTGCTTGGTTGTTGAATCTTTCTCTCTCTCACCTTTTGTGATTGTGATCCTTCTCAGAAGACTCCACTCTTCTGCTCTGCTTGCTCTTTGCTCTTGATTTTCAACAACACATCTTCTCATGCATAATGACCTATATTTATAAGAAATTATCTTATTAAAAATATATCTAATGATGTCGCCAAGCTGTAACTCTCCCAAAAATCACGCATGCAAAACTCTCAATCAAAAATCTTGTAAATTGATCTTTAGTTTACCTCAAAATGCTCGCAGACAAATAAAGCTAACTCCAGTTTAACTAAAAAACGCTCCGCATAATTCGGATCGGATTATAAAGCACTAACCGGTAGGTGTGCAATAGAGTGAAAACCGGTGTGCAACCTGTTGGCCATCTGCATCCTGTGTGTTTGCCAAGACCGGTTGGACAAGACTAGACCGGTAAGCGTGGCCGGTTAAGGTACACTATTCACTTTGTCACTCTACCGGTCCACAACCATTGTTCCTATCATGAGTACCGGTGTGTTGCACTGGTGTGTTTGATGTTTGCCAATGACAACTAAAATCTATGTCAACATGGTCCCGTGGAGGTGCCACAATATCAAGTTCCGCCAGAGAATCGACCTCCACCTATTTCTCCAAATGAACCACTGTAGAGGGACAAATTTATTTTCCCTCCGCTTTACAACAGTGTCCTAGTGGAAGGAGTAAGTGAAGGTCAAGTTTTTGAACATACGTCTGGAAATGTTGCACAAAAGACTTATCGAAGAAGTTACATAAATCATGAGCCATTGACGACGTCAACTCCTCCCAACAACTTTACAACATGGAGGACAAAAAAAAATCTAGTACAAGGGCAAGACCCGCTGACAATACAAAGGGATCAGAATACTGATATTCCAGAATGGCTTAGGCAGAGGATTCAAAGAAGCCAGGAGAAGGAGGTTGACCTTGCAGTTGCGTTACAAGAAATTCTGGATCGAATTGACCGATTAGGAGAAAAGGGAAAAGCCAAGAAGTTCACCAAGGTCATAAGAGGAGAATCAAGATCCAGAGTTCTACAGATTGCAATTCTAGCAGTCGACAAGACCAAGGATCAAATTGCTTTTGAGGAGTATCACGTAATAGAAATTGATCTTGGTTAGGCCTCTCGAGCGCACGTCATGGAAGAATTTGATGATTCAACACAAGTTGTCAAGGACAAGATGAGGAAGTTGGAAGAGAAATATCAGAGGCAAAAGGGAGAGATCAGGGCCTTATGTACATACATCGACAATTTGCCTCGCCTAGTTCAAGAAGAGGATCCATCTTTTGTTCCCCCAGTAGTTATTCCAATCGAATCGATTGAGGCCATCGACAGGATTACTAGAGTTGTGCAAGGTGCAAATGTCTGGATTAAGGGGATCCAGAATGAGGTGTACAGGCATGCCAAGGAATTAGTTTGGATTCAAGATAAGGCGCTAGCCATCCTTTCCCGAATTTGTTGCATGGAGGAGACTTGGGAGGATGAGCATATTTATCAGGATGAAGTGATCTCTGACTTGCAGGAGCTAATGGAGACCCCTAGATAGATCTTGGTTGACGGAGTCATCGGAGAATGTAATGTCCCCGATTTTCCATCTTCTGGGATTAGCTTGTTTTTGCAAGCTAATCAGGTGGTCAGAGGGGGTCAGATTGAGGAGCCAGTGTTGGGATTCCATTCTGGAGATTCAGTTTACCAGGTCTGCTCTTTGTTCGGGTCAATTTGGTCGACTTACTATTTTTAGTAAGTGGTATTTTGGGTATGGCCAGAATTAGCAGGGTGTCTGCACAAAGTGTCAGATGTTCAGGATCGAGCTTCAGGGAATCTCCAGTTTGAGAGACTTACAATTCATAGTAAGTCTATTTTTAGTAGCTGGCTATTTTGGGCAGTGGGTTATTTCCGATAGGGCAGTTGGCATTTGGGCTCTGGTGTCGGAAATGAGTTTGTTTCAATTAGTAGAATTCAGTGGCTTTGTTTTTAAAGATATCGTTATTAAACTAAAGTATTTTAATTTAATGACTTAAGTACTTTATAACTTTATTGTTATAAAGTGGAATTATCATTTAAAAGCCTTTTATATTAAAAAAAGTGAAATTGTGCTTTTTCCGAAAAAGCTATAAGTACAACTCGAAAAAGCACTTTCATTTACCCATTGTTGATTTGATAAATTGTTTATGTGAGAATTCTACTTGGCTTGGAAAAGCTAGGGTTTCTGGAGCTTGGTCTTCATTTTTGGAGAGAGTTCTTCTGAGATTTGTCGAGTTTGGTCTTCTTCCAGGAGAGAGCTCGATCTGATACTGAATTAAATCTAGTGCTGAGGTTTACTGGATTCTGGTGAAGTTTTAGTTTTAATTCTACAGGTGGAAATCGAATTTTCTTTCAAAGAATTCGAATTGATAATTGCTGAGGCTCGATTTTATTTGGGAATTGTGCTATATCTTAATTGCTGGTGCTGCAATTAAGAAATTGGTTTCAAATTATACAAAGGATTTAGCATGTGTTTGAATTCAAGGCCGTACCACACATAGAAGACTCCTGCGTTGGATTTTGGCTGTCTTCACACCTTACGTGAATGCCATAAAGTGCTACGGCTGGTTGTGTGAGATGCCAAGGAGGCTGCAACACCTCCTTTATTGATTCACGTGACTTCCAGGGGTGAGGTTTTAATCTGCAAGGGACCCGAAATTGCCAAGATAGGTCACGTTTCTTACCAACCTGCTCACGTGACTGACACAGGGCTGTTATATCCCGCTGGGGCTGCAAATACCACAAGCTAGTCATGTTTTCTTCAACCTGCCGTGACTGTACAGGCTAGAGACTTAGGAGTTTTGAGAAGGTGTCATGTTTTTGGAGGACTTTTCTTTTACAAAACTTTTCGGTAATTGCCAGGTGTCGTTTTATTTAAGGAATAATTTAATGTTGTGTTATCAATTTCAAATAAGAATATATGATGTTCATGCAGAGATTCTAATTTGGTCACATTTTGGATATTGAATTTTTGGAAGTTGAATTTAAATTGCAAATTAAAAGTATTTTTGAACAGAGTGTTTGCAAATATTATAAATTCAAATTAGTAGATTTAGAAGAGCCAACCTGGGTTCTTCACAATGGTATCAGAGCACTGATCTTGCCATCCTGAAGGGGTATGAAATTAAATAATGGCAGACAGATTTATACCAGGAGGGTATTATACCCGTAGGGATAGAAATTCACCACCTCCTGAAGATAATGAATAGGGCCCACAGAATGAACAGACAGGAAACAGGGGTAATATCGGAAATGATATGAACAGGGAGGCCAAAGATGCTTTCAGAAACATTGCCGATGGTCAGCATCATGTTGCAAGTTTATTGCAACAACTTTCAGATACTCTATAGCACATTGCATTACCAGGTGCTAGAGACAGAGGTGCGCAGAGTGTTTCAGTCAGCTCACACAGGTCATGAGCTGATGACAGGCGAGTTGATGACAGGCGAGTTGATGACAGATGAGTTGATGACAGGCGAGATTATGATAGGCCAGGTTATAGAGCTGATCATACTGGTACTTATGACAGGCCTCATTGTTCGACATTCTTGAGGCCAAAGTTGGATACAGTTAGTGTTGAGCCAGAGCCTGCACCATTTGTTGATGCCATGGTGGCACATTTTGCAGAGTGGGATGCTCTTCCTGAGGCACTAAAAATAAATTTAAATTTTGACAGATATCTGACGTAGAAGCGTGAGCATTCCAGAGGCAGGCCAGTTCCTGACATGAGACAGAGACCTAGACAAAATGAATTAAAGCAGGCAACCAACAAGTTAACTTTAGACCACTTCGATGGGAGTGGGAAGACTACAGCTAGAGCATGGGTCCACAAGTTGGACACTTATATTTCACTTTGTCCTTTGTTTGAGGACGCTATTCGATTTGCTGTGCTACATTTGGATGGGGTTGCTCATGATTGGTGGTATCATGGGTTAGTGTCTCTGCATCATGATCATATTGTGTAGTACCAGGAGTTCGTAGATAGACTGATAGAACGGTTTGATCGGAAGGATCCAGAGACCTACTTCAGAGAGTTAGCTCAGCTGAGACAGACAGGTGGTCTCGAGGCATTCAACAATGAGTTTCAACGTCTATCAGTCATGGCATATGACATCTCTGAGAGGAGAGTCATGTTGTTCATAGAGGGTTTGTCAGAGCCGTACAGAGGATGGGTCAAATCCTTGGATCCACCTACTCTATGAGATGCTATGAAGAAGGCAAGGAATCTTGAGCCTTCTGTTTCACGGGGCAAGTCTACTCCTAGTCCTACTCTTCCTCCTGCAGATGAGGTACCTCCACCCGCTATTGACAGAAAGAAGCCTGTAGGTAGACTTGATGATGCCACGCGAGAGGATTTGAGGAGGCAACTTTGCTATTGGTGCAAAGAGCCTTATGATAGAGAACATACTTGTGCTATGAGCCCTAAGGGCAGGGCGAATCGCTCTATGTGGGTTTATTCTGGTGAGAGTGAGGTTGAGTCTTCTCATTAGGATGTTAGTTTTGATACAGAGGAGCAGAGAGTTACTTCAGAGTTTGGTACTGAAGCCAAACTGTCTCCGATTGTGTTGTCCACCTCTATGCCACTTCCCTCTGCTTTCAGACTGAAGGGATTAGTGGAAGGACAACCTTGTGTTGCTATGTTGTGATGTCCCCTTCTAGCTAGCGACATCATGCTAGTAAGTGATTAGCCTATCAGTGGGTCCTCGTAGGCTAGTAGGCATGGATAGGGGGTCTTTTCAGGCACAGTGAAGGTATGGATTTTAGATGGTTCAGTAGTGGCAGAGTTCAACGTTTTCAGTTGGCTTAAGAGATTGTTTTTGGCTCAGTTATATTGATTTTGCTATTTTTAGCAAAGGTTTCTATATTTGGATTTATTTTTGAGCCATAGAGATGGACCCCTGCTATTTTTAGAAATATTATTTGATCACATGGGAAATTATTAGACCAACTCCAGCTCCAGACGGTTAAGCCAAATTCTCATTTTTAAGGGAGTTATTCAGTTTTCGGTGGTTATATATTTTAATTAAAAGGCAAAGGATTTAATATAAAGTTAAATTGACTTTATATTTAAATCATTTAAGTGATGGGTTTATAACACATCGAATGGGGCCAATTGAGTATTTTATTTTGGAGGTGAATTATTAAAAGCTTTCCCTAAGTTTAATTCAATTAAATGTTAATGATTTTATTTAATGTTATTTCATTAAATAAAATTGCAGCCTTGAAGAGGATTTTTGATTAGGGTTTTGGAGGCCTATATTTGCTTGGGAAATGAAGAATGAGCTATCCATTGTTATTTTGCAAATTGATCATTGTGATTTCAAGCTCTGAGAAGGGTTTTAGCTTTGCCATTGAAGAATGTAGTTCTTCTGTGTGTATCCATTTGAGCTAGTGAAATATCCAGTGAATTTGGAATTTCAGAGAGTTTCATCTAGAGACTCTATTTGTGCTTCAGCAGTATTAGTTTCAGCAGCAAGAAGAAGAAGATAGTATTTAATTGCAGCTTTATGGAGGAATAAGGCGCAGCCATTATCCTCTTTCAGATTTACAACCACAACATTGTAGAGTTGAAATAAATAAGTTCCTGCAGCAGCTGGTGTATTCTCCCAGGTTTTGTTATGCATTTTGTAGTTGCCTTTGTTAATCATTTTCCAATAAATGATTGTCTTGATTTCCTTTTGTATTTCATTTGGAAAATAAATAGAAGTTGCAGCAGTTAATTGAATAGTTTCAGAATTTCAGATTATTGCATATTTGCTTTTTATTTCTAAAACCCTTGAAGATCCAAAAAAATCATAAACTTTCAAACAACAAATTGAGATAAATGTCTGCAGCAGTTAAGGACCGATTTGGGGTTCTTACATATGTTGGATACTGGAGCTTCGCACAACTTTATTCATAAGCGACTTGTTAGTCAGTGTGGGCTTCAGGTAGAGGAGTTTGCAGGGTTTGGAGTCAAGGTAGCCGATGGCTACTATTTTACCTGTACCAGGCGCATCTGAGATCTCTCTTTGTTTCTTGGTGATTATGAGCTGATAGCTGATTTCTATGTGTTTGATTTGGGGGAGATGGATCTAGTTTTAGGGATGCATTGGATATAGGAGATTAAGGAGTTCTACCTTATTGTGAGCCCGATGCAGATTAGATTTGAGTACCAGGGTAGAGAGTATGTGTTGTTGGGCATTGCTGATTGGAGCCTACGTTCTATGTCCTTCTGTGCTGTAGATAGTGCTGATTCACAGAGACATGAGTCCATACAGGTAGAGCCGATCACAAATCATGTCTCACAGAGTTCACCGTATTATGGCTTAGATCAGCAGATGGGTGTTGTTCACTTTGAGAACAACCCTTTATTTGATGTGGATGTCGGCATGACTTATGACAATCCACTGTTTGAGTTTAGTGATGATCCCTTACAGGAGATGTACGATCATGATGTCGATGACAATTGGGATCCGATTTGTGCACCGACTCATCAGGTAGTTTGCGCAGGAGGCTAGTTAGGCCTAGCTGATCAGTTTTCAGGGGTGTACACGGTGAGGAGTGCTTATAGCTTCACATTCGATCCTCACGCTTAGGATGTCTATCAGTCACACAGTTCTTCAGCGCATCCCTTTTATGACTGGTATGATGAGTTGATTAGTTCGAAGACTGGGAGTAAGTCCAGTTTGTTGGTTGAGTTACCTCTGTGTGAGTTACTCTCAATTGAGTTTCTCCCACGTGGCAATCCTGTTGCAGCATCATCAGTTCAGGGGTTGAGGGCAGTTTTCCAGTTGGCAGTGTTGGTACTGCTGATGTTGTTGACTTCTTTACAGGAGTATGAGGTGGATTAGGACATTAATCATGACCATCCTTGGGATCCAGGTGGTTTGTGATGTTGCGTGTTTTTCTTGATTGCTTGAGGACAAGCAATCTTGGGAAGGGAGGACTGTAATGTCCCCGATTTTCTGTCCTCTGGGATTAGCTTGGTTTGGCGACCCTCGCAAGCTAATCAGGTGGTTAGAGGGGGTCAGATTGAGGAGCTAGTGTTGGGATTCCATTCTAGAGATTCAGTTTACCAGGTCTGCTCTTCGTTCGGGTCAATTTGGTCGACTTACTATTTTTAGTAAGTGGTATTTTGGGTATGGCCAAGATTAGTAGGGTGTCTGCACGGAGTGTCAGATGTTTCAGGATTGAGCTTCAGAGAATCTCCAGTTTGAGAGACTTACTATTTATAGTAAGTCTATTTTTAGCAGCTGGCTATTTTGGGCAGTGGGTTATTTCCGGCAGGGCAGTTGGCATTTGGTCTCTAGTGTCGAAAATGAATTTGTTTCAGTTAGCAAAATTTAGTGGCTTTGTTTTTAAAGATATCGTTATTAAACTAAAGTATTTTAATTTAATGACTTAAGTACTTTATAACTTTATTGTTATAAAGTGGAATTATCATTTAAAAGCCTTTTATATTAAAAAAAGTGAAATTGTGCGTTTTTCGAAAAAGCTATAATTACAACTCGAAAAAGCACTTTCATTTACCCATTGTTGATTTGATAAATTGTTTATGTGAGAATTTTGCTTGGCTTGGAAAAGCTAGGGTTTTTGGAGCTTGGTCTTCGTTTTTGGAGAGAGTTCTTCTGAGATTTGTTGAGTTTGGTCTTCTTCTAGGAGAGCTCGATCTGATACTGAATTAAATCCAGTGCTGAGGTATACTGGATTCTGGTGAAGTTTTAGTTTTAATTCTACAGGTGGAAATCGAATTTTCTTTCAAAGAATTAGAATTGATAATTGTCGAGGCTCGATTTTATTTGGGAATTGTGCTATATCTTAATTGCTGGTGCTGCAATTAAGAAATTGGTTTCGAATTATACAAAGGATTCAGCATGTGTTTGAATTCAAGGCCGTACCACACATAGAAGACTCCTGCGTTGGATTTTGGTTGTCTTCACACCTCACGTGAATGCCATCAAGCGCTACAGCTGGTTGCGTGAGATGCCAAGGAGGCTGCAGCACCTCCATTATTGATTCACGTGACTTCCAGGGGTGAGGTTTTAATCTGCAAAGGACTCGAAATTGCCAAGATAGGTCACGTTTCTTATCAACCTGCTCATGTGATTGACACAGGGCTGTTATATCCTGCTGGGGCTGCAAATACCACAAGCCAGTCACGTTTTCTTCAACCTGCTGTGACTGTACAGGCTGGAGACTTAGGAGTTTTGAGAAGGTGTCACGTTTTTGGAGGACTTTTCTTTTACAAAGCTTTTCGGTAATTGCCAGGTGCCATTTTATTTAAGGAATAATTTAATGTTGTGCTATCAATTTCAAATAAGAATATATGATGTTCATGCAGAGATTCTAATTTGATCACATTTTGGATATTGAATTTTTGGAAGTTGAATTTAAATTGCAAATTAAAAGTTTTTTTGAACAAAGTGTTTGCAAATATTATAAATTCAAGTTAGTAGATTTAGAAGAGCCAGCTTGGGTTCTTCACAGAGGAGTGTATGACTTCCCTCGATGGTATGGTGCAGTTCTCATGGCAAAGGAAATGTTTGAACATTTCACCAAGGAGTCAGCTTGATTGAAGGGGATAGTTGAGAATACTCGGTAGGAGGCCTCCAATACCATTGCGACACTGTGGTTACAAAGGTTGGCCAAAGAATAAATAACTATTGACAACATTAAAGGCAAATTGGAGGAGTTCTTTAGACTTAATTCTTTCACAAGGGATGATTTTGAGAACCTATCTGCCATCTCAAGCAACATGCATACGACTTAGGTCTATTGCCAGAATGGGAAAACAATTTGAGAAAATCAGAGTGAGCAGTGGTGGCCCTGGAATTCAAGCAGGAATCAACACCAAGTGTCAGCATTGATGAGTTGGAAGCCATATTGAGTAGGTTCCAAGAATTCAAATGCCGAGGTCAAAGATAGGTGCATTTAATGCATAGTGGGTGTGTGTGTAGTGGCTATTTATGACACCCTCTTCTTGAGCATACATGCGTAGTGGACATTTATTACCCACTACAGTAGTGGTTTCCTTCTCATATTGATATAGATTCCCTTTTTTGTGCCCTAATTGTAATTAGGGCTTATGTGGTAGAATCTAAGCTATCGGTCATTGTTTCAATCTGGGCCACTCGGTTATAGAAACACACATTCTCCATGAAGTATCTTTATTCATATGTAAAAGGAAGAATAAAAATTGGGTTAGAAGTGGGGTATAGTGTTGGAATCATTTACCATTGCACCAAAAGCTCAAACTATCATTGCTCGATACAAATGCCAGATTTAACCTGGCCCACAGGAGGCGGTTAAGCCATGTTACGAATCTCCAAGGAGATGCTGACTATCAAGTCAACAGTCTCCTCCTTAGCACTGACTGAGCCTTCAACACCCACTGAAGGGAGACTCGAACCTGGGACCCAAGGCTTTGATACCAATTGTTGGAATCATTTGCCGTTGCATCGAATGCTCGAGCTATCAATGCCCGATACAAATGCCAAATTTGACCCGACCCACAGGAGGCGGTTAAACCATGTCACGAATCTCCAAGGAGTTGCTGACCACCAAGTCAACATATAGTTCATTTCAATTAGTGCTTTTGCTGTAATGGAGGGCACACATTTATACTTTTAAGCTAGTTCATGTGCTTGAATGGTTATGGGTCTTCAAGTGGTTTGTTGGTCATTTTAAGCTGTTTATCACGTTAATAGGTTTCTGTTTTATCAATTCATTCTATTATTTGTCATTTAGGACAGTAATTGAGTCATTGCGTGCCATTTTATGTTCTCTTGTTTGTTATTAAGTTGCAAGTCAGGATATTAATTTGGATAGTAGGTGCTGGTCAATCTTCTCATATAACTGTAGTAGTTAATTATGTAAAACAATCTCAACTTTAATGTTCTACAGTGAGTTTGTGGCATCTTGGTTTAACTCATAGAAGAGATGATTGTCATACTTGGATTCGATGGTTACATTGATATATTGTTCTGTTTTATTGCAGACGTAAACAAGCAGGCGTGTATGCTTCATATGTGTTTGGACCTTTTGGAAAACAAGTTAAGGTATTAATAGTTCCTCACCTCTCTTAGAAATATTACATTTTTCTTTTAATATCAGTATTTTTTTCACTATTGTATGACTACATTTCAACACTGAATTCTCAGTGAACTAAGATAAATCAAATGTAGATTTGATTTATATTTTTACCACCATTTATCCATATTCAAACTGTTGGTGGTTCCATAGTAGTTACTCTCTTTCACTGCAAAGTCAGAAATGTGCTTGTTTTATCATTCATTATCAATGAAGCCTTATCCACTCTTGCCATTGATGATTAGTATCCAGTAGTTGCAGTACCAAAGCTAATTGCAAGCACATATATGGAGTAAGTGGAAGAGACGATAATGCACATTATCAGTAAAACTTGTGCAACTTACCAAAAGAAGGGTGTCTAATATTGAAGAGTTTTGCATCAGACTGAACTCAACTGATGATAATAAAATAAATTGATATTTAGATTAAATGAGATATTTTAATCAATTATTGCCTTCAATCAATTGCATCGACCTTTCAATTTTGGATTGTCCATTTGACTTCTAATGAGGACATGAATGAGGTGGCTTTTCAGCTTCTTTGGAAAATGTATAAATAAGCTCAATTTGAATCTAAAAGGGGAGTGATAATGGACATACATCTCGTTTGCTGAGATTGCCAATTTGCATCAGCTCTCACATATGAAGTTCATGGGCATACATCTCACCTACGGGATTGCCCAACTTTTATGAACTCGGGCATACAGCTCCTCCACAAGTTTGCCCAAATTAGATTGATTCACATGCATCCATCTCACTTACGAGATTGTCCAAATTTGTATGGAATTTTTAATATTATGAATAAATAGAAGTTTTCATATTGCTAACTACATGTTTACAATACCAGTATTTCTTCTTTCAGTATTGTCCTCTGAATTAACAAAATAATTCAGATCAACTGAAACGTGAAAACTGCAGGGTAGGTGTCAGTTTCACTCTTTTTACTGTTCTAATCTTGAGATCTTCTAGGCAAGGACAAACTATTGTCCATCATCTAAGTCATTTGCAGAATATTCCTTGAGGGTTGTAAAGATCATGGGGCAGCCAACATCTAGTGCTATTTGAGAAGATTTGCAATTGATTCCCCCAAAAAAGTGATCTGGATATCTTTATCACCCACTAATTTATGCTCCTAGTGGGCAGCATAAGTTGAAAAAAGAGGTTTTTGGTTTTAATGTCAAGGGTTTGTATTAGTGTTTAATAAGGTGTTCATCAACATGATTTCTAGGGATTGGATAATTGTACTGTGAGATATTCAAATTCAAAGTGCTATGCCAAGACCCACAACTTACTAATTGCAGCCAACTAAGAAGAAATTTTATGCACGCCGTTCCCCACCTTGTTAATTGTCAGCCAGTCAGCATTGATGAATTTATTGCAACTATTCTTTTTTACTATCTAGACTCTAGACAAATCACCTAGTGATACAATGTAAATATGTAATGTCCCATTTTTGGCGAAATAGAAAATCAAATAATTAATTGATCATTTATTATTATGTTGTTTTAAATTATTTAAGCCAATTAATAATTTATTAATAACTATTTAAAATTAAAGTGATTTTTGTAGTGTTCCACAGGGATGTGTCCCCCCCCCCCCCCCCCGCCAAAATCATTGAGTTTCCAAGACGGGGATGTTTTGGGGATGAAGGAACGCCTCCAAAATGTCTCTCCACCACACCCCCACCTCTGCCACGTTTCTCCACCGATGCAGGGACGCTTCCCTCGATTTCAAGCCAATAAGAGATGTTTCTTTCAGACGGGATGCCATTGGGGGACGCTGAGAAGTCTTTGAGACACTCAGAAGTCCCCTCAACATCAAAAAAACTTTCAGGCATTTCCCCTTCTAAAAAGGTTAAAAAAATAAAAAAAACAACTTAAATAAACTATAGCAATATCACCCTAAGTTATTTTTAAAGGTATTAAAATATTAAAAGAGACTACAAAAGTTCAAACATCAGAATTTCAAAGAATTGAAGGTAATGTTACTATATTAACCTTTTTTTGAGGGTTCTCATTGTTCAAGTTTCACGTTTCAACTTTTCATTGCAATAGGTTTCACTCTTATCAAATGCAGATAATGATCTGAAAACACACTACTCTATAAATGATTATCTCATGATTGTTTGGCACTAAATAATTTCTCTAGAGTGGTTTCTCTAGATCTATTTTCACTTCAGAACACTCACGGTTCAGTGCACCCAAATGACCTAAAAGCATTATATAGTAAAAGAAAAGAACATTACATATGCAATTCATTTGATACTATTATTAAATTCTGTAACTTATATTAATGCAATTTTGAACCTTCGACATCTTAAATTTGGAGATCTACACTTGGAAAGCAAGCCCATAAATTGTCCTTGCAATGTCTATATTTGATATTCATATTTTCAATTTTGACATTTGTTTGAATACTACTATTAGACTCTCGTTATTATGTTAGACATCTTTATCTTTTTAAAACTAGTAGTAATTTTTCAAGTGCTAATAGTAATACTTTATGTATTATCATTATGTCAGCACTGCTCTCCCATTGCCCCCCGCCACCGTCCCCTCACTGTCTCCCCAGTGTTTTCAAACTTAGGCCCCAAGTACCCTTGTCCTGAAATGCGTTCCCCCATCCCCCGAAGGAAACGTCCCCAAACCCCATGGAACACTAGATTTTCAGAGGAAAATAAATTAAAACTTTAATAGGTCACTTTATGAATTAAATATTAAATTATAAATGATTGCCAGAAAATTATATAAAAAGGTGGTGAAGGAAGACTATGGATCAATCTTGGGATTTTATTTTATTGGGAAAGAAAGAGCTTGCCTACAGGTTCAGACTCCTAGAACAGAAACCCTTGGATGTATAGGAACAAGAGTACAGGAATCACATTTTAGGTAGCAGGCTGAGTACGAGTAAAGTCTTCTTGAGCGACCAGTGGTGGTGGAATTCTATGGAAGATATAAAATTTATCTTCTGGAAGTTCCAATCATTTCTGTGTTATCCCCTGCAGAAATAAGGTTAGAATTGTTATCATTTCATTTGTAATTTACTGGTATTACAATTTTGTATCAAAGCCTCTTTTGCTCAGTAAATATAATTATCCAATTCCAATTTTGTTTTACGCAAATAACATTGTGATGATATGTGTTCATTACATGAAACATGTCATGAACCATGATTAATATATATAATTTAAAATAGATGCACATATGATTTGCTTGAATATATAATTCATCTCCTACATCAATAATGTTAATCAATATTAAATTAATTAATAATATCAATTTATGATATTAATATAAGATCATTTATACTAATCAAATTAATAATTGTCAAATATAATGTTGATCTATAATTATTAGTAATTTTATGGTTACCTTACCATTGACAAAACACCCATTACCATAACCAGAATATTAAAAAAGACCAAATCAAATTTAACGGTGAAGGCTTAGTATCACTCATATTAGACAATGCGAACTATTTATATATCTATATGGTATAGTCAGCTATAGTTGTAATAAGAGGAGGGATGAAGCATACGTCTTTGACTCCACTAAGACAGTAGAAGAACAATTTAAGGACACTGCCGACTTACATATTCGAGGAAAGTTTTATCAATAAATAAATGACATGGCTACAGGAGTAATGAAATACAATATTATTATTGATGAATAAGATTACCGACAGCATAAGAACCATGACGACAGGGCTATAACCATAAAGACTACAAACAGACCAGACGAATACTAATCAACATTTAGAACACCGATAGTAAATAATATCAATTGCAATTACGGTAAACATTAATTATTTAATATTTTAATGTCTCATTTACTGGTTGCAGTAACAATTGTCTGTGAATCTTTAAGCACTGCCAACATAGGGTAATCATCCTAATCAAATATTTAAACAAACAAAAACCACCTGTATTAAAGGAAGCAACCACCTGTATTAAAGGAAGCAATCAAGGGAAGAGTCACATCAAGGATACTGCAGCAAAGATGTGTCTTTCCAATCCACGTAAGAGATATATATGGATAGTGCAAGACAAAAAAAAAGAGGGAGATAAAAAGATAAGTAACGAGATAGGAAGGAGGAAGGAGTTACGTAGAACAAAGAAAATATAAAATGAAAATCAGAAAAGTTATAAAGAAAGAATAAGTTAAAGAAGCAATAAAAGATCAGAATCGAGAATATTGCAGCATGCTGGACTTTGTAAGTTTTTAATATTATTAAATATATATATATCCTTATATTTCATTTATGTATATTAATAAGATATATATAGATGTGAATCTTTCTATTTCTTATATGAGGATATATATATATATATATATATATATATATATATATATAAATACTTTTCAGAATATGATTATTCCTTTTTACGTATTGTATTATAATTGATGTTAAGGAATTAAATACAATTAGAATTTAACAATTTATATGGACATCACATGTATTGAATTAATCATATGACTTAAATTATTATATATTTATTGTGGATGATATGGGGCCATAGAGAGAATGAATAATGTATTCATTAAAAGATGGATCCCATATCTGGAGGGGGCTAGAAGAAATTATTACAATTTCCTAGTCTTGAGATTTAATATCTCAACAAAGGGATGATACGGATGGATCCCCGTATCTGGAGGGGACTAGAGGAAATTATGACAGTTCCCTAGTCTCGAGATTGTTATAATCTCACATAGGCAGTATATATACTGAAGACCAGTCATATGCATATGCGTAGGGTTGGAATGCATTAAGATTGCTTCCAAGAGATTCTTATAGGCAGTGCTCTTGGGATGACGTATCGATAGCCCGGTTGCTTAAAGTGGAGCGAATGTCTCTCAAGCCAAGGACCGGGAATTCTGTGAAGCCCGACCTAGAGGCAGCCTTAAGAATCAAATTTCCCCCCCTTACTAATGTAGAATAGAGTATGAGTCATATAAATATCAGATATTATTTTGGACTAACGTTGATTTTGCAGGAAACTATAAAGGAGAATATCAAGGGACATTACAAAACAATATGTTACAAATAAGAAATGCATTCTAGCATACCCTCTCTAGGAGGAGTTGCAAACTATTTGATATAATGTCTCAGACTTGAAAAGTAGAAAATGAGATAACTTTGGGGTTCAAATTAAGAAGGGTTATTACAATGGTATCAAAGCTGTGCATTCTGCTAGCCTGAGGGTGTTGGGGGAAATCAACATAGCATGAACAAGAAGACTCATACTCAGAATTACTACCTTCAGAGAAATAAGTCAAATCTAGTGATAGATGGAGAAGAAGAGAATAGAATAAACATGGGAGATTAGGATCAATAGGATCCTAGCACTCAAACCATGTTGAATGATTTAGCTAGAGGGCAATGAGAGTTAAAGAAAAACTTGGCTCAAATGTGCAACATGATGACTCAATTGTTGAAATTGATAGCATCGTTCAAATAATTAATATAAATATATATATATATATATATATATATTAATGTATATGTATCTGTTCATACATACACATTAATATATATATATATATATATATATATCTCATTATTATAATTGAAATAATCTATCAATATATATATGTTTTATTATAACTACATATATATTAATATATATATTAACAAGTTATGCTTTGTAATATTATATAATGTTAATCGATATCACTAGTGATCGCATTGTTTATATAATCAAAGATACCCGATAGTTATCGGGTCCAATACCTTGACTAGTTACCGATAACTATCGGTGTTTATTGCTGAATGCACACAGTGCGTATTATTATTAAATACGGTTGTTATTATTTATTGAACGCGCACAGTGCGTATTATTATTAAACCGCCTGTTATTATATATTGAGCATAACACAGTGCGGCAGTATTAATAATACAGATAGTTTTGATGAGTCGTGACTCATTCATGAGTCACGCCTCATCAAATCAGGACTGTACAAAACATATATACTTGCAATGTACAGTTTATGTTAGACACCGAATGAATAACAATACAGTCTCTCTTCTTCAATGTGCAGAATTACAATATAATATATATAGATATATCTGCTTATATATTTGTTATAAATATATATATGAATATATATTGTGATTATATATATATCACACATATCAAGTTAATACAAGATAAATTTAAAGCCATATACATTTGATCTTAATTTCACAACATCAATTTCTAATGAACATTAATACTAATTTGAATAATGGAGAACTCAATGGAGGAAATCATGGATGCAGATCAACAGGAAAGAGTTGCATCAGCTAGTACCAGGCCATTGATGCCTAACTTTCTGTTGAGAAACCCTTAGGTGGAAAATGAACCAACATAGGCAAGATTGGAGGAATTCAGGATTGGATTTTTAGGCTGAGATGTGTTTTCGGGAATACATGGACGTGCAAATGAAACATATGCCTCGAAGATCACACAATCAAGAGTTGTGGAAAAAGGTTGGTAAACTGTCAATTCTACATTATGCTGGGTCTGAAAAAACTTGGAAAAAGGATGGGTACAAAAGTTGGATACATACTTTCAATCAAACCCTATGACGAATGATGATGCCATCAAATATGAAGCACTTCATTTGGATGGCATTGATCACGAATGGCGGCATCATGGGATGGTTGCTGTAGGCCATGACCAAAGTACTGTTAGAATGTGAAGTTGATGCAATTCATGTTGTTTTCATTGATGGTTGTCATTGATGTCAACATATCTTATGCATTGTCATGCTTTGGTTGTATCGGTCCATGTGTACTGATAAACTTGGCAGTATCGGTTGTTGTATCGATAGTCTATTTGTCTCAGTAGAAGTGTTCATTGAAAGATGTGCTTCAATTATCTATCCTTATTCTTCTCGGTGTTGGTTCTACATTGTGTGCAACATTTGGTGGATCAGTGGTTTGGGTCGATCCTATCTGGAGCGTGTTCATGTACCTTTCGCTTCCAGCTGCTATTATGTAACGTGTTCATCATGTTTGTTGGAATTGATGGCTTTGGAGATGGTGTTACGTGTTGAAATGTGTGTGGCAAGTTGTATTGGTTGAGGCGGTCCACATTTTATTCCTTACCACTGCGGGAATGTCTTGGTGCGACCTATTTCAAATTGTGTTTTGCCGACATGGTTGATGGCATCAAGCAGTATAAGAAGGGTGAGGACTCTTGTTGCTCATGTGACTTATGTTTTGCTTGTATGCGAAGTGATTGCAAATCTGTTTCTAGAGATCCACGTGTTGGTGATCATGTGTGTGGTAGAGTGTTGGTGACAGTGATTTCAGTGGCAGATCCAATTTTATTTCAAATACTTTGGCAGTGAGCCTCTTTGTATTGGTAGTGAGCCTTTTCTATATTTAAAGGGTAGTTAGCTCGACTGGCAGTGAGCCTTACCTGGAGCGAGCACAATCGGCAGCGAGCCTTTGTAAATCACCATAACCAGTGTCACCTTAACCGATGTTTACATTTCATGAGGATTAGCTTCTCTATGGTTTTTCCCAGTTTGTGTTTTCTATGTAAATCTTGGTGTTCTCTGTGTCAGTGTTCCTATATTTACATGTACATTTTCTGTGGATGTTTTATGTGCTTAACCAATAGATCAAAAATTGTTATTATTGTTGTTTAATAGTATACTGATAGCGAAAATGTTTTGGACAGTGTGTGAATAACTGATTCACCAGCCTCTTAGTTATTCAGCTTGTTCAACAATTGGTATCAGAGCTTGGTTCCTTGGAGAAGAGCTTAACCGCTTGAGGAAGATTTGATGGCACATAAATTGAACATTCCCACATTGGATGGATCAGACTACAACTCATGTGATGCAGGAGCATTCTAGGGTACTTGGTGGATCTGCATGGGAGGTGTATGTTTGGCCGGTGTTACTTGGTTGCAACCTTGACCAACGACCTCAGTCATTGAAGGAAGCTCGGTCACTGAAGGAGCTCGGTAATCCTTAGCGCTTGGTGAAAGTGTTACTTGACGATGCTTGTGGTGCTCGGTCGACATTGATGCTCGGCGGTGCCTGGCATGCTCGGTTATTTCATTGTTGCTCAGTAGTTTTGGTTTACCAACTGGAGTTCTGTGTGATTTGTTGGGCTGACTTGGTGCATATATTGTTGGTAGCTGTTGTTACAGGCCAACATGTTCGATTAAATGTTTGTAAGGCTATTTTGAAGCCGACTTGTATTGAATTTAATATTTGTTGGGGGGAGTTAATGGTTTCATCCAACCGACTTGTGGCTAATGATTAGTATTTATAGGATGTTTTGGGTAGAAGTTTAGGAAATCATCAGAGATCGTAGAAGTTCATGACCTGGAGGACTTAGTGAATCAAATCTGAGGTTCTGAAAGTTGGAGTTGGCGAAGTTGTGGAAAAGATCTTGCATGATCTTGCAGATCAGATTGTTATTTGATAGTTTGTAGATGCACAGCTAGTGGTTTGCACACTTGGAGAGAAGGAGATTGCTTGGAGGCTTGCGAGCTCAAGTTTAGATCTGCCTTAGGGTTTCCATCAGCTTCTGATTGTCTTCAAAGCTGAATTAGCTGAGATTGTGTTGGATCTGTTTGGATCTTGCAGAATTGTTTCTGATTGTAATTGGCCCTAACCCGGAAGGCCTTACAGCCGGGCATGTTAATGAAAATCAGAAGTTAAACAATTATTTGTTGTTGTGTTGTTGAGTATTCCACTGTATTGTTCTGTTGGCTGCAGGGTTTGGACTGTCCTTAATTGGATCCACCATCCTTGACTGCATCAGGTGGTATCGGAGCTGAGAGTTGATCTTGTGGAGCGAAGGTTGACCTAGCAAAGCTGATCTTGCAAAGTTGATCTTGTTGGAGCAGAGATTGTGCGCAATCTGGATTGCAGATCCGGAGCATTGAACTTGTGGATCTTGCCCTAGTTGTTTGTTCAAGGTGGCAGGTTGAGATCTGACTTGTACACAACTTGGAAATTGTCACAAGGTGGTCGGTGAGGGTTTGTTGCAGAGGGTTTTTGCATATCTTTAAGAATGCCTCCGAGAAGATTGGACCCTAGAGTTATTTCTGATCTTTGTGATACTGTGGAATCCCAGATCACAGAGAAGGTGAAATCAGATTTCAGCTCTGAGATGGAGTTTGTGAAGAATGACATGGTCGCCGAGATCATGAGAGCTGTTATTGGTATACCTCGGAATGTTGGTACTGAAGATGGTTATGAGGAAGCTGCTAAAGACTTTGAACCTGCTGGATCTAGTGGTGATGACCAGAGGTATAGATCTGGTGAAGATAAAACTTCTCGGTTTCCTAGAGTTGGAGCTCGGTTAAGTAGTAGTTACCGAATGGAAGTTTCTACTTTCTTTGGTACTTTGAAGCCAGAGAACTTGATTGATTGGATTGGTGAACTTGAAGATTTCTTTGAGCTGGAAGAAATTGAAGATCCTCTTTGGGTGAGATTAGCACAAACAAAGTTGAAAGGACATGCTGCTCTTTGGTGGAAGGAACAACAAAGAGATAGAGAAGATGAAGGTGAAACGAAGATCAATTGGTGGAGGTTGATGGTGACTAAGTTGAAAGCTAAGTTCATAGCTTTTGACTATGAGCTTGACTTGTTTAAGAGGTTGCAGAATCTGAAACAAAAGGATTTGTCTGTTGAAGATTATATCGAGGAGTTCTACAAACTTACTATTCGGTCTGGACACTGAGAGCTTGGTAAGGAAAAGGTAGCTCGGTATGTGAATGGTCTGAGATTCAATATTTAGGATGAGCTTGGTATGCTGAAGATTGATTCTGTTGAAGATGCTTATCAGTATGCTCTGAAGGCAGAAGATAAGTTGAAGAGGAAACAACATAGTAATCCCCGAGGGAAGGAAAAGATTAATCACTCGATGAAGGATAAACCGATTGATGCAGAAGATGAACCGAAACCTGTGGAACTGAAGAAGACAGGTAGAGTTATCTTTAAGGGTACTTGCTATAATTGTGGAGAGGAAGGACACCGTTCTTTTGAATGTACACAGAAGAAGCTTGGTGACCGACGAACTGTTGTGGTGAATGAGAATGAACCTGAATCTGAGAACTTGCTACTTCAGCGAACATTGCTCTGTACAAAGGAGGAACCTTGTCAGAGGAGTAACTTGTTTAGGACCTGATGCAAGTCTGGAGGTAAACTCTGTGATGTTATTGTTGATAGTGGTAGCACTGATAACCTTGTTGCTGAGGACATGGTTCAGAAACTTGGGTTGAATAGAATGAAGCATCCTTGTCCTTATAGGATTGGCTGGTTACAAGATGTTCATGCTCTAGAAGTAAGAGAACAATGCTTTATTGATGTTCAGATTGGCGAGTATAAGGATCTTGTGTTGTGTGATATTGTGAAGATGAATAGTTGTGATATATTGCTTGGTAGACCTTGGTAATATGATTGCAGAGGTATGTATGACTGTGTAAGGAATGGGTTTACTGTTGAGAAGGATGACATGAAGTTTTCCCTGATGCCTTTGCTGGATACAATGCTCGATAGGAGAAGCCTGAGTATTGGTAGCCAAGTTGAGATTGTGGATCCAGAGAAAATGAATGATCAGTTTGGAGAACCGACCTGTGTGTTGTCAAGGAAAGACTTGAAGAGACAGAGAAAGCTGAAGTGGAAGAGTATGCAAGCTGAAAAGGTGGAGGACTTGTATGTGAGGAACCAGTTCGGGGTTTATGTGCTGAATCCTTGAAGATGTTCTTCTTAGATATGAACATCTTTTCGAACCTGGGGTGTCTGATGCAGAGGCATTCTAGGGTACTCGGTGGATCTGCATGGGAGGTGTATGTTTGGCCGGTGTTACTCAGTTGCAGCCTTGACCAACGGCCTCGGTCATTGAAGGAAGCTCGGTCCCTGAAGGAACTCGGTAATCCTTGGCGCTCGGTGAAAGTGTTACTTGGCGATGCTTGTGGTGCTCGGTCGACACTGATGCTCGGCGATGCCTGGCATGCTCGGTTATTTCACTGTTGCTCGGTAGTTCTGGTTTACCGACTGGAGTTCTATGTGATTTGTTGGGCCAACTTGGTGCATTTATTGTTCGTAGTTGTTGTTACAGGCCGGCATGTTGGATTAAATGTTTGTAAAGCTATTTTGATGCCGACTTGTACTGAATTTAATATTTGTTGGGGGGAGTTAATGGTTTCATCCAGTCGACTTGTGGTTGATGATTAGTATTTATAGGATGTTTTGGGTAGATGTTTATGGAATCATCAGAGATCGTAGAAGTTCATGACTTGGAGGACTTAGTGAATCAGATCTGAGGTTCTGAAAGCTGGAGTTGACAAAGTTGTGGAAAAGATCTTGCATGATCTTGCAGATCAGATTGTTATCTGATAGTTTGTAGATGTAGAGCTAGTGGTTTGCACACTTGGAGAGAAGGAGATTGCTTGGAGGCTTGCGAGCTCAAGTTTAGATCTGCCTTAGGGTTTTCATCAGCTTCTGATTGTCTTCAGAGCTAAATTAGCTGAGATTGTGTTGAATTTGTTTGGATCTTGCAAAATTGTTTCTGATTGTAATTGGCCCTAACCCGGAAGGCCTTACAGTCGGGCATGTTAATGAAAATCAGAAGTTAAACAATTATTTGTTGTTGTGTTGTTAAGTATTCCATTGTGTTGTTCTATTGGCTGCAAGGTTTGGACTGTCCTTAATTGGATCCACCATCCTTAACTTCATCATCATGGAAAGATTAGATGAAAGGCTATTTGGTTTTGGCTGGTAACAAGACCTGGAAACATGTGGAGACAAAGTATGTATTTCCTCAGAATGGGCTTAATACTCAGGATGAAATCGAGGTGTACGAGGAGAATGAAAAAATGAGGTATGCTATTACTAGTGCTTTATCTAAGACTGTATTGGCTAAAGTTATTTCTTTGAAGCCTTCTTATGAAGTTTGGGAGAAATTGAAGGAAATATATGAAGGAAATGATAGGGTTAAGTTATCTAAGATGCTTACAGCTAAGAGACATCATGAGAATTTGAGAATGGGAGATGGTGAGGATATTAAAAGCTATTTTTAGAGAGTTGAGAATGTTGTGAATCAAGTAAAGAACCAGGGAGGCACTATTACAGATGAAGATTTAATGGGAAAGATCTTGATGATATTATCAGACAGTTACAGTCATAAGATTTCAGCTATTGGGGAGGTTTATGATCCCAAGAAGCACACTAAAGAGCAATTATTTGGTACCCCGACCACATTTGAGCTAAGGAAGTTTGGGAGAGAGAAGAGAAGATCAGAGACAGCTTTCAAGGCAACTTAATTAGATGAAGATCCTGACGGTGATGATGAAGAAGAATTTGAAGTGAACTTTGCAAGAAGATTGAAGAAAGGTACCGGCAAGTACAAAGGTATGTTACCTTTGTAATGTTTTAGATGTAGTAAAATTGGTCATTTGGCTACTAGATGTCCATAGAAGGGTCCTAGATAAAAATTTAAGAAGTTCAATAAGAAGGCTTACTATGTGAATGAAGATGCTTGTATTTCAAATGACGAGTCAAAAACAGAAGATTGTCTGTTTTATGTTGAAGAGGATAAGAAACAAGAAATTGATATTTCTAACATTTGTGTTCAGGTTGATGATGATGTTGAAATTGCTTTATATGTTAGAAGAAAGAAAAATGAATGGTTAATTGACAATGGTTGTTCTCATCATATGATTGGAGATAAGAGTAAGTTTTTTTCACTTGACAAATATGATGGTGGTCTTGTTAGATTTGGTGATGATAAGGATGCTTACATTGTCAATAGAGGATCTATTACTTTTGATGGAAATAATAACACTCACAATGTCTATTATGTGAAGGGTTTATATCACAATTTGTTGAGTGTTGGACATATGTGTGAGAATGGATATGATGTTGTTTTGAAGAATGAAGGATGTGAGTGTTGCCCAAATTTTCCCTGTCGTTCATTTTTGGCCACGGTCCTATTTTTTTCCAAAGAACTGCTCAAGTGTCGAAAACCCAGTGTGTTTTCGACTTTCTCTATGAAGGATCAAGATGTTTCTGCCCTTTTGGTCCGAAAGCTCGGTGTGTTTTCGACCTCCGCTCTGAAAATTCTGTGTTTTCGACCTTCGCTCGAAAACCCTCTGTGTTTCTGACCTTAAGTGCACAACTCCGACCAGGCGGGTCCCAGTTCCTCAAGGTCGTGCCAGTGCAGTGAAGATCCGACGGCTGTCGCATGATCGCATGGGATCTTCCGATCCCATGAGATCATACGACAACCGTTGATGCGGCACCGCTGGCTCATCCAAGCACTTAGCAAACAGCGAGGTGACGTGTTCGGTTATCGGCTAACATCCTACGGTTGGTCGCATGATCGCATGGGCTCTTCCGAGCCCATGCGACCATGCGACAAACCGTCAACGGTTTCGGTGGTAGTGGTTTGCGGTTCAGCAGTTAGCATCATGCAGTTGGTCGCATGATCGCATAGGCCTTCCTAGCCGCATGCGATCATGTGACAAACCATCAACTGTCGGCAAGGATTTTGGTGGGCCCGCTTGTCAGTGGAGGTACGGCTTAATAAGATGAGCGGCTGGCGTAAGATCTCAAAGAATATTCGGGGGCCATGCGATCTTGCGCCTGCCGTTAGATGGGAATCTAAAATTTGAGTGGGTTCGTGTCAGGAAGGTGCCGAGGTGTTTGTTGATGTAGTGGCCGGAACGAATAGAGGGATGACATGCGGCGGTTCTGGGCTCAGGGTTGGTAAAGCTTTGCGCGGTTAACATGTTTCGCGTGGTCGCTGAATGGACCCAGGGTTAAGGAAAAGTTCACGCGACTTGGCGACTAGGAGGAAATGAACTCGAGGTAAGCCAGGGTTAATCTTGCAGTGGGGTCTTGCAGGCCCAGATGTCTTACGTGGCAACGGTGACAGATTCTCAAGGCTTGTCGCATGATCGCGTGAAGCCTTTCGAGCTCATGCGATCATGCGACCGCTGACTTTTTTAAAGCGGTGTGGTCGTGGTTCCAGCCTTGTGGTCAGCTCCTGTTGGGCCGCGTGGCAGGGTTTGACAAGTGTGATGTCTTGCGGGTCCCGAGCGATGCTTATGTGGCGGCAGGGCAATTTTTCAAAAAGCTTGTCGCATGATTGCATGAATGCCTTTCGGGCTCATGCGATCATGCGACCGTTGACATTTTCGAAGGGCGGAGGCAAATTTTCAAAAGCTTGTCGCATGACCGCATGAAGGCCTTTCAGCTCATGCGATCATGCGACCATTGCTTTGTCAAAGCGGTGTAGCTTGTTTTCGCAGACTCTCTTCCAAGGTGAATGTTGCAGGCGCGGGTAGCTCAAGAAATTTATGTCGCTAGGGCATGCGCAGTTAAGGGAAGATGATGAGGAGGTCTGGGCGGCCGTCAGGGGTCATTTTTTGTCTTGGCAAGGTACCAGTGTGCATTCATGGCATGACTTTGTGCAGAAAAGAGTGATAAATCCAGGTTGTCTACTTGCAGGTTGATTGCGGTACAGGGTTGGGGCACGCAAACGAAATATCTGATCGGCCATGATATTTACAGAGCACATTTATGATCAGAAGTGACCGGTTTTAGGGGTGATTATTCTATTGCAGATTTATGTAGCCCTAAGGAGATATTTTGATTCCTGTCTGCGTGCAGGGGATGTATATATTCTTTTTTGGAGCCTGTAGTGCTCAGAATTCAGATGTTTGTAAAACAGAAAGCCTCTTTGTTGGGAAGCTATCTGTGGCATTTCTTTTTGCCCCTTTGGCTTTTCCACATCCTCTAGATTCTCATTGATGAATTCAAACATTGCAAAGTATTCTGTGACATTCTTGTTGTCATCATGCTTGCTTGTTTGGATTACCTCTTATTGAATTCAGTATATGTATGTTTTTAGTAACTCTTAGGTTTTTCTTGATTCCTCTTTCTTTCTGCAATTAATGTGTATGCTGGTGAATGATCTGATTCGAATGCTTTTGTGGGCATACTTCCACCCCTGGCAATCTGTCTTATTGATATACCCAATTGCAGAGATGAATGTTTGTCTACAGGTTGTAGTCTGTGTCTGACTCTTTAGGAGTACTGCTGTCTTGAGAAATTCCTTTTTCCCTACATAGTATTCCTTTATTGCAGACCCCTCTATAAATTACTTATGCAGGCCTATTCATTGAGTTGTAATCTCCTAGACCTAGGATTGTGTACTGGTTTCATCCTTCATATTGCAATTCATACCCTAGTTTCGGTGCATCACCTAGTAGGATAGATTTGCTTTCAGTCATTTCCCTTTTTATGCATTCCTTCTATCCCTTTCCCTCAAAAGTTTACTATCCTATTAAAAGCAAATCTAGGTGACTATCCAAGAGGAACCAGCCTAGAATCTGGAGGTCTCATCTCGGTTAGCAAAGGTCCCACAATCTTGAGATGATTCCTGTGTTATACTGGATTATCAAGACCAAGAGAGCTTGAGATCAGAGGCGCAAATTCAGTGTATAACATTTCTGGCACGCCCGGTGGGACAGTAAAGAAGTTCATTTGTTGAAGATTGTGTCATTTCTGATATACAGATTGCATAATACAGACCTTTGGAGGTTGTTCTATCAAGTATATCTGACGACTCCACTGGTTTCAAAGATTCAGGCCAACCTTGCTTAAGGTTTATGAGAAAGATCAAGACTAGAAGCTCAAAGCCTACCGAATTTTCAGAGTTGCCCTTGAAAAGAAGCTACAAAGGCAGGTCAACTCAGAGAGAATCTCCTGCAAGAAGAGTCCAATCTACACCTCCTGATACTTCAGAGAGGAGACCTTTCCTCTTTCATTTCAGAAGAAGAGGCAGATCTCTGACCAGAGATCTAGAAGAAGAAGAAGATCCAAATCTAGCAAATACAGCTCATATAGTTGTTAATCTTCAGGTTACACCTCCTACAATGGCTAGAAATTTTGCCTTTGCACCTTTCAATCAGGGGAGCCCATTAGATTTTGCAGTGCATCATGATGTGCCCTTGGTGGCATTAAAGAGTATACCTGATTTCACAGGGGAGGGACAGACAACAGCCTTTGAACACATAAGAGATGTGACCACCATTTGCAGCATACACAACATTACTCAAGAGGATGTGGCCACCAAATTATTAGCAGCATCTCTGAAAGGTAAGGCTCTAGAGTGGTTTAGAACTTTAACTGTTGGTTCTATTACTTCATGGGATGAATTAGGGGATGCATTAAGCAAGCATTTTGAGGATAAATCAGATAATTTGTCTCTGGTTGAGCAATTAACAACTATAAAGAGAGACCCTCAAGAGAAAATGATAGATTATAATAGTAGATTCCTTAAAACATGGAACAGAATCCTAGTCTCTGTAAGGCCATCAGCTGGCCATGCCTTCCTATACTACTTGCAAAGTCTAAATAAACAAATTTTTGTCATGATCCAGTCTATGGGTGGTACCACTTTACCCCAAGCCTTTGACACTGCTGTCAAGGCTGAAAATTGTTTGATCCAGGCAGGCATGATACAGAGAAGACCTCCCATGCCTATCTTCCCTAGTCTTCAGCCCATTGCACCTGCACAAGTACCCCCATTTACCCCTATTCCCACAATATCAGCACCTCAAGCTAGTACCAGTGGTCAGGAGCATGCTGCAACAAATTTCTCCCAAGGGTTGCAAGAGGTGAAGAGTAGTCAGAAAACTAGTATACAAGAAATGGCAAGCTTGTTGCAGACTCTAACCAAAGAGGTCACAAACTTGAAGAAACAAAACCAAGGCATCAGGCCACCCTTCCAATCACAAGGCCAAAGTCCTAATCAGCAATACCAAAATCAAGGACAGCCTTATCAACAAAATAGGCCACCATACCAAGGAGGCTATCAAGGGCAGAGACAAAATTTTAGTCAAAGACCATTCCAACCGTATAACCCTGCACCTCTTAATTCCGCAAATCTAGTCAGGGATATGGTTCCTAGTCAAAACAATATGGCCATGGATAATGAATGGTGTTTCCCTTGCAATCAGCCTCACAATCAGGTTACGTGTTCTAATGGATGGATGAACCAAACACTAATGGTTCAAAATGCTTCACAAGCTCAAGCAAAAGCTCCTTCTAGTGGGACAGCTCCTCAACAAGAAACACAAGAGAATGAGACTGCTCTTTTCAATTGTGAGCAACCAGATTTCAATGGAGTCAATGATGAAGCTACTTTTGTTGCCTACACAAGAGCAAAGAGAAGAGCCCAAGACATGGAGAGAGCAGATTCTAGTACTAAGGCCACTACATTTGTAGAGCCACTGCAACAAGTTTGTAATGACCCTTACTATAAAGGCCACTAAAATCTCCAATGTTGGACTGAGTAATTTCGTCAAACACTTTCTCTGCAACCTGAGTTTGCTGATGTCTGCTTGTTTTGATTTGATTGTTTGGTACCAATGATGTTTTAATGATTGTAAAATAACTAATATGAAGACTAAATGATATGCGACTTATATTTATTCCTTTTCAAGTACAAATGCATGAAGTTCTGGTATGAAAAGTACTCCTACAGCCAAGAGGCATTTTCACAAACAGTTGGTATGCACCCTATATTCTGATAAGCACAGCTATAGCCATTGACATTATGTCAAATAGTTGGCATACAACTGAAAACCCAATACAAATGCTCACTAAATGATGTAAGAACAGTACCCAAGCAATGATGTGTTTCAAGAAGGTTGCCAATTACAATATGCAATCAAGACCAATGCTGATTTCCACAGTCAATTACAATTTCTGAATTACAATGACTGGGCACTAAGATGATACAATTAACTTTTGCCAAACAAATGCTAAATGGATTATGAAATACCCAAGGTCTGATTACAATGTTCCAATGTGATAATAACTGATTCAATAGACTGATTCTTTTCTGAATATGTACTTCTTACTGAATTATGACAAGACCTTGCAATGCACCTTCATTACTATATCAATCCAATAACAATGATGATAACAGAGACATACAAGGACTGTTATGACAGTGACTGTTTTGACATGTACTGGACTGTGGTAACAATGTCTGAATATATGCAATGTTATGCAATTTTTGACATCCAAAAACAGTGTATAAAAACCTGGGAATGATGCACTTTTGATGACCTGAATTGATGAAGACAAATGCTGATGACATCACCTCAAATCTGCACCCAAACTGGACCCCAAATGCTGCTGCTGTGCTGTCTTGGTACTGGCCGTACCTGGGCCGTACAGTACGGCACCTGTATAAAATATTATGCAAGGTGTTGGGTCCCCAAAAAGGCATAAACAGAATCGCCTAGGGTATATATATGTCCCTTCCAAAGCATAAAATTAATCTCCAAGCAGATTGAGAGGTATGAACAAAAATGTATGGCTTAGGCCCTATTTCAGTCTTCTCAGAAAATGCACAAAATGAACTCCAAATTCCTCCAAACTGATTCACCAATGCAAAGATGAAATCAAAACCCTTATTCAATCAAATTCAACCTCACAAATCAATCCTCAGATGAAATCCAACATGAAATGGCTGAGTACCATCTCCAAAGATGCAACCCTTCAGAAGATATTTCACTTCCTCAGTTATGCTAATCCAAGGGAGTTATCATTCCCAAAGATCAAATGAAATTTGCAGACCAAATGACTACAAATTGCTCCACAATGGAAGAAGTAGAAGAAATCCCCAAATTAGCCTGTCCAAATGAGAGGCCAAGCCCTCTATTTATTCACTTTTCTAAGAAGTTACTAAGAACTTCTAGAAGCATCCATTATAAAATCCCATTATAATGCACTTTTATAATAAAGTAACTTTATAAAATAAAAAGTGCAATCTCAACTTAAAATTATAACAATGTAGGCTCATAACCGAATGTAGGCCCAACTACAACCGAATGTAGGCTCGGACTGGATGTAGGCTCTACTGCAACTGGACGTAGGCTCGGACTGGATGTAGGCTCACATTGAACGTAGGCTCTAATAGCAATATGCAATCAACTGATCTCCAAATGATCACGAGATGACTCTCTCCTCATCGCTATCAGTCTACGAGAGCCCGTGATAGACTGATCCCGCACGCCAAATGATGTCAGCCAAAATGGGGACATGACAAAGTTGCCCCTATCACATCCAAGGAGGCCACTGTCTTCACAAGCAAAGAAGGCCAAGTTCCAAAAGAGGCAGAACCCATCATAGTAAAAGCACAACAAAGAGTACACACTGTGGCACCTTATAATATTGTAGACAACATGAAGAAAGTGAATGTCACCATGTTTATGTGGGACTCTTTGTCTATTCCAGGACAACCTGAAATTTTGGAGAAGGCCATGAGAGAGACCGCAAATCCTCAACCTGCAAAAGAAACTGCAAAACCAGTGTTGGTCAACACTGATCAGGAAAAGGAGACTTCAGCTAGCAACTCCAAGGCCAATACCATGCAAGGTAGGAATTTAAAGCCACCTCCCTTTTACGTATCTTTAATTATTGGAAAATCTTTAGTGCATAATTGTATGGTAGATAGTGGAGCTACTAGCACTATAATGCCCAAGAAAGTGGCTGATCAATTAGGACTTAAATATGAACCCTTCCAAAAGAAGGTTACACAACTTGATGGATCCTCAGTCAGTACTATGGGTGTGGCCAAGGATACCAGTCTAATTCTCCATGCTAGTCCTAATTTTTCCATTCTACTTGACATATATGTCATAGATCTTCTTGCATTGTTTGCCATATGTCTCTCAAGAGAGTTCACAGCCAAGATAGGAGGTTATCTTTCTTCCGACTGGTCTCACATGATCTTTCATACAAGGTATGGTACCAAAGTCACCATTAAATCAGAAGCCTTAGCAGTACATCATATAGAGCCATATGTGCCTAATTCCATCAATACTAATTGTCCTATATTTGATGACAATGATTTCCCAACCACTAGTGAAGCAAGCACCAAAATAGAGAATATCCCTGATATTCTCCTAGATGAAAGAACCTCAGAGATCCAAGAGAGTCTTGTTTGGGATTTTGGTTTGGGGAGTTATCTGATTCAAGAAAGTGGAGCCATAGAACCAAGCCTTCTCAAAGAATACACTGATTCGGATAATCGGGATAGTCAAGTCTGGGAACTATTTTTTGATGGAGCTAGAAGTAGACATGGTTCTGGTGGAGGTGCTATGCTGGTGTCCCCAAAAGGAGAAAGGTATTACACTGCCTTTAG
Source organism: Chamaecyparis obtusa (assembly GCA_027943335.1). Lineage (NCBI taxonomy): Eukaryota > Viridiplantae > Streptophyta > Pinopsida > Cupressales > Cupressaceae > Chamaecyparis > Chamaecyparis obtusa. Next base: position 775,508 of record BSBK01003246.1, on the reverse strand, counting down.
ATTCGGTTTTTCCTGCACCAGCAACATAGCAGAGTATGAAAGTCTGGTTAATGGACTAGAATGGGCTAGAAAAAGAGGGCTTAAAGCGTTAAAAGTATATGGTGACAGTGAACTTGTTGTCAACCAAGTAAGAGGGATGAGTGCAACCAAAAATGTTGTCATGAAAGCATACAAGCATAGAGTTTTGGATGCAATTGAAGATTTCCATGCTTTCAATATCGTTGCTATCCCTAGAAAATTAAATCAAAATGTTGATAGGTTAGCTGCTATTGGATCTCAGTTTGACATCCCTAATAGCATTTCAAAAGAGGTAGATCAGCAGCACATCAAGATTATTGTCAGACCTTCAATTCTTGATAATAATATTAGTTGGCAAGTGTTTGACAATGATGAACAAATTCTGCAGTTCTTGTTTGAAGAAGATGTCTTTTCAAGGCACAATCAAAAGAGGTTATCACAGAACTATGGTGATCAAGTGATACAACTTAGATCTAATAAGATGCCTAAAGGTCTTGTCACCTTAGAGACTATCTTCAACAAGGATGATGAAGTCAAGAAAAATAAAGTTGGCCTGGTAGTCCAGCAGGAACATTGTACTGAATTAGAATTGGAGCCAGGTAAGAGCCTACAATTTGGAAAAGTAAACACTAATTCAGAAAAGCAAGCTTACACTAAATTATTCAAAGAATTTAGTGATGTTTTTGCATGGGGGTATGGAGACCTCAAGGGTTTTGATCTTACCCTTGCTCAGCACACTATTGAATTGGAGCCTAATGCTAAACCAGTAAGGCAAAAGCAAAGGCTTGTTAATCCCAAGCTTGAACCATTTATGCATAAGGAAGTACTCAAACTGATAGAAAGTGGCATCATCTACCCCATCAAACATACTAGTTGGGTTTCCAACCTTGTTCCTGTCAGGAAGAAGAATGGGGAGCTGAGGTTATGTGTTGATTTCAGGGATTTGAACAGAGCCTCATTAAAAGACCGCCATCCACTACCCTCCATGGAACAAATTCTACAATGTGTCTCTGGATCCGAGAGATTCTCATTGTTGGATGGCTATTCAGGATACAATCAAATCTTAGTGAAAGAAGAGGATCAATATAAGACTACATTTACAACCAAGTGGGGAACCATGGCATATCAGAAGATGCCCTTCGGTTTGTCAAATGCAGGTGCTACATTTCAAAAGGCAATGGACATGGCCTTTAAGGGCCTCATGTACAAGTTTGTGCTGGTCTACCTAGATGACATAACTATCTACTCAAAGCATGCAGTAGACCACATCAGACATTTGAGGCAGATTTTTGAAAGATGCAGAGAATTTGGGATATCCCTTAATCCCATAAAATGTGTGTTTGTAGTTCATGAAGGAAAACTATTGGGATATGTAGTATCCAAAAAAGGAATTACAGTGGACCCTGAGAGAATTGCAGCCATCTTAGAACTACCATTACCACATCACAAGAAAGGTCTCCAATCTTTCATAGGAAAGATTAACTTTGTTAGGAGATTCTTGCCTAACATTGCAAAGTTACTCAAGCTTTTGACAGCCATGTTGAGGAAAGGTTCAGCCTTCAGTTGGACCAAAGAAGGAAAAGTTAACTTCCAAGCTATTAAAGAAGCCTTAACAGAAGCTCCTGCTCTCCTAAACCCGAATTTTAGTAAGGATTTTATCCTTTATGCTTATGGGGGTCATGATGCTATATCTGCGATGTTGACTCAAGAAAATGCTGAAGGATTGGAGTAGCCTATTGCTTTCTTTAGCAAGGGTTTAGAAGAGTATGAAAAAAGATACTCTTTTGTAGAAAAACATGTTCTTGCTATGGTAAAGAACCTCAAAAAATTCAGACATTTGTTGACCCATAGCAAGGTGCATTTGATGGTTACTCATCCAAGTGTCAAAGAATTTTTGTTTTCTAAGGACCTAAATGAAAAAAGAGCTGGTTGGATCACTAAGGTGATGGAATATGACAGATATTCAGACTACCAAGCTGGTTAGAGGAAGAGGTCTTTGTGAGCATCTGGCAAAAAGACGGAAGTTCAAAGAAATTGGAATACATAGATGCATCTCTGGTGGTGCATTCTACAGGAGAGCAAGCCAGGGCAACTAGCTGGTTGCCTAATATGATCAATTATTTGAAGACAGGACAATATCCTGCAGGCCTAGATTCAGCAAAAAGGAGGTATTACAGGCTACAATCTGTTCCTTTTGTGCTGATAGATGAAATTCTTTTCAGAAAGGATCACAATGGTGTCCTTCTAAGATGCATAGATTCAGAAAGGGTTGCAGATCTTTTATTTGAGTTTCATGATGGAGCTTCTGGTGGCCATTTCTCTCCTAGGACTACAGCTTTTAAGATCATGAGGGCTGGATACTATTGGCCATCTATCTTCAAAGATAGTCATGATTATGTTAGAAGATGCGTCAAATGTGCTATTTTTGCAGGGAAAGAAAGATTTGCAACTCCGCCCCTACAGCCAATCAAAACAAAGCAGCCCTTCCTGAAGTGGGGTATAGATTCCATTGGCATGATTAACCCTCTATCTAGTGCAGGACACAAGTGGATAATCACTGCAACTGATTATTTCACTAGGTGGACAGAGGCAGTTGCTTTAAAAGAAGCTAATGAGAGTGTTGTTTTAAGTTTTTATGATGACATCATTCATAGATTTGGCATTCCAGATTCTATAGTTTCAGACAATGCATTAGCATTTATAGGCCTCAAAGTCTCAGAGTGGGCAGTCAAGAAGGGCATCTATCTGAATACAAGTTCCAATTACTATCCTCAGGGGAATGGTTTGGTAGAATCAACAAATAAGAATTTGATTAGAATAATCAAAGACCCTGCAAGACAGTCAGAGGGATTGGCATACTAAATTGAGATCTGCCTTGTGGTTAGATAGAATTACTCCAAAGAAAATCATTGGTAATTCCCCATACATGTTGGTGTATGGTAGAGAGGCTAAGTTATCTATTTCAACTGAATTACCAGCTTTGGACTTGGCCACTCAGTATGCCTTGTTTGAAGAAAGTGATCCTATGCAAACCAGATATGCCCAGTTGATGGAGCTAGAAGAGATCAGAGATAAATCAATGCAAGATATGGCATTCCATCAGAGTCAAACAAAGAGAAGCTTTGATAAAAGAGCTAGGGTCAGAAACTTCAAGGTTGGAGATGTAGTTCTCAAATGAGATGAGTTCAAGTCAAAACTTGGCAAGCACACAAAGTTTGATTCCTTTTGGGGTGGACCATTTGTTATAACAGAGTGCAGAGGATCTAACGCTTTTCAGCTTTCAACCCTTGAAGAAGCTGCCCTGCCAATCTCAGTGAATGGTTTCCACTTGAAGCCTTGCTTTGAGGTTAATCCCTCTCTGTAGGTCCTTTTTGTAAATTCTTGTAAATATTTTTCCTGCTTTCTTCCAGCTTTCTAGTTTAGTTTTTCCCTGTTTTCCAAGAAGTGCCCGTGCACAGTTTGTCTTGCTGGTTCAGTTTTGTCTTTGTCCAAGTTTTTGTGCTCTGTAGTGACTCCTATGCCCAATGGATTGTCAAGGCAACTAGTCCAATTTCCAGCAGGCTGACATTCCGCAGAGTTCGCCAAAATGTTGCCCAAATTTTTCCTGTCGTTCATTTTTGGCCACGGTCCTATTTTTTTCCAAAGAACTGCTCAAGTGTCGAAAACCCAGTGTGTTTTCGACCTTCTCTATGAAGGCTCAAGATGTTTCTGCCCTTTTGGTCCGAAAGCTCGGTGTGTTTTCGATCTCCGCTCTGAAAATTTTGTGTTTTCGACCTTCGCTCGAAAACCCTCTGTGTTTCCGACCTTAAGTGCGCAACTCCGACCAGGTGAGTCCCAGTTCCTCAAGGCCGTGCCAGTGCAGTGAAGATCCGACGGCTGTCGCATGATTGCATGGGATCTTCCGATCCCATGAGATCATACGACAACCGTTGATGCGGCACCGCGGTCTCATCCAAGCAGTCAGCAAACAGCGAGGTGACGTGTTCGGTTATCGGCTAACATCCTACGGTTGGTCGCATGATCGCATGGGCTCTTCCGAGCCCATGCGACCATGTGATAAACCGTCAACGGTTTCGGTGGTAGCAGTTTGCGGTTCAGCAGTTAGCATCATGCAGTTGGTCGCATGATCGCATAGGCCTTCCTAGCCGCATGTGACAAACCATCAACTTTTGGCAAGGATTTTGGTGGGCCCGCTTGTCAGTGGAGCTACGACTTAATAAGATGAGCGACTGGCGCAAGATCTCAAAGAATATTCGAGGGCCATGCGATCTTGCGCCTGCCGTTAGATGGGAATCTAAAATTTGAGTGGGTCCGTGTCAGGAAGGTGCCGAGGTGTTTGTTGATGTAGTGGCCGGAACGAATAGAGGGATGACATGCGGCGGTTCTGGGCTCGGGGTTGGTAAAGCTTTGCGCGGTTAACATGTTTCGCGTGGTCGCTGAATGGACCCAGGGTTAAGGAAAAGTTCATGCGACTTGGCGACTAGGAGGAAATGAACTCGAGGTAAGCCAGGGTTAATCTTGCAGTGCGGTCTTGCGGGCCCAGATGTCTTACATGGCAACGGTGACAGATTCTCAAGGCTTGTCGCATGATCGCGTGAAGCCTTTCGGGCTCATGCGATCATGCGACCGCTGACTTTTTCAAAGCGGTGTGGTCGTGGGTCCAGTCGTGTGGTCAGCTCCTTTTGGGCCGCGTGGCAGGGTTTGACAAGTGTGATGTCTTGTGGGTCCCGAGCGATGCTTATGTGGCGGCAGGGCAAATTTTCAAAAAGCTTGTCGCATGAATGCCTTTTGGGCTCATGCGATCATGCGACCGTTGACATTTTCGAAGGGCGGAGGGAAGTTTTCAAAAGCTTGTCGCATGATCGCATGAAGGCCTTTCAGCGCATGCGATTATGCGACCATTGCTTTGTCAAAGCGGTGTAGCCTGTTTTCGCGGACTCTCTTCCAAGGTGAATGTTGCAGGTGCGGGTAGCTCAAGAAATTTATGTCGCTAGGGCATGTGCAGTTAAGGGAAGATGAGGAGGTCTGGGCGGCCGTCAGGGGTCATTTTTTGTCTTGGCAAGGTACCAGTGTGCATTCATGGCATGACTTTGTGCAGAAAAGAGTGATAAATCCAGGTTGTCTACTTGTAGGTTGATTGCGGTACAGGGTTGGGGCATGCAAACGAAATATCTGATTGGCCATGATATTTACAGAGCACATTTATGATCAGAAGTGACCGGTTTTAGGGGTGATTATTCTATTGCAGATTTATGTAGCCCTAAGGAGATATTTTGATTCCTGCCTGCGTGCAAGGGATGTATATATTCTTTTTTGGAGCCTGTAGTGCTCAGAATTCAGATGTTTGTAAAACAAAAAGCCTCTTTCTTGGGAAGCTATCTGTGGCATTTCTTTTTGCCCCTTTGGCTTTTCCACATCCTATAGATTCTCATTGATGAATTCAAACATTGCAAAGTATTCTGTGACATTCTTGTTGTCCTCCTGCTTGCTTGTCTGGATTACCTCTTATTGAATTCAGTATATGTATGTTTTTAGTAACTCTTAGGTTTTTCTTGATTCCTCTTTCTTTCTGCAATTAATGTGTATGCTGGTGAATGATCTGATTCGAATGCTTTTGTGGGCATACTTCCACCCCTGGCAATCTGTCTCATTCATATACCTAATTGCAGAGATGAATGTTTGTCTGCAGGTTGTAGTCTGTGTCCGACTCTTTAAGAGTACTGCTGTCTTGAGAAATTCCTTTTTCCCTACATAGTATTCCTTTACTGCAGACCCCTCTATAAATTACTTATGCAGTACTATTCATTGAGTTGTAATCTCCTAGACCTAGGATTGTGTACTGGTTTCATCCTTCATATTGCAATTCATACCCTAGTTTCGGTGCATCACCTAGGAGGAAAGATTTGCTTTTAGTCATTTCCCTTTTTATGCATTCCTTCTATCCCTTTCCCTCAAAAGTTTACTTTCCTGTTAAAAGCAAATTTGGGTGACTATCCAAGAGGAACCAGCCTAGAATCTGGAGGTCTCATCTCGGTTAGCAAAGGTCCCACAACCTTGAGATGATTCCCTTGTCATACTGGATTATCAAGACCAAGAGAGCTTGAGATCAGAGGCGCAAATTCAGTTTATAAAAGTGAGATTAAGAAGAGATCTGGAGATGTGATTGTAGTTGGAAAAAGGACAAGAAGAAATATGTACTAGCTTGAAGGAGTTTTAGAAGGATGTTGTTTTCTATCACAGACCGATTACAGTTGGCTTTTGCATCGGAGGATGTGTCATATCAATTTTGATAATTTGGTAAGAATAAGTTCATCTCGAGCAGTGAGAGATCTACTCAGATTGTGCAAACTAGATAATGTGATTTGTAAAGGATGTCAAGAAGGAAAACAGAGAAGAGAGTCATTCAAAGCAAAAGACTATTTGTATATTGGTTATTGGAGTTAATGCACATCGATATTTGTGGTCCTACCAAAACAAGAAGTTTTCAAGGTGAGATATTTTATTTTTTTAATTGATGACTATGCAAGATTGACTTGGGTTGCATTTCTTAGAGAAAAATTAGAAGCATTTGAGAACTTTAAAATTTTCAAGGCTAGAGTTGAAAATGAATGTGGTAGAAGGATTAAATGTTTAAGATCTGACAAAGGCGGAGAGTTTACTTCTGATGTGTTTGAGAGTTACTGTGAAAAACATGGCATTAAGAGACAATTTTCAGTGGCTAGATCACCACAGCAAAATGATGTAGTGGAAAGAATAAATCGGACAATTCAGGAGGCAAGAAGAACCATGTTGAAGGAAGCAAGTTTACCGGAAATCTACTGGAGAGAGGCAGTACATATTGCTTTGTATACTCTGAACAAAGTTCTGTACCGGAAGAAGTATGGAAAAACATCATATGAGTGTAATATCCCCGTTATTAAATAAATAATAATATTTGTATTTGGGTTCTCATCGATTTAGTTTATCTTGTGCCCATCTTTAATTTTTGGCGTAAGCGTAGGCGTAGGTGTTGTCGTGTCAGCTCTATTTGTGCACCCTCAAGAGTTGTCCGATGGGTAGTTATGACCGGCGTGTAGGATGTATTTGTCATGTTGAGTTTTGATATTTTATTGTAACTGCGAATTCCCGTTGGGATTTCGTTGTCTGCCATTTCGGAGGTGAAAGATCCTCCTTGTTTGGTATTTTTGTTGTTTCGGTGGGAGTAACTCCTCACCCTATTCTTCTCTGCTTTTCGTTCAAGATTTGTAATCTAAAGTATTATCATTATTCAATCTACTTATGTTGTGTCGCTTATTCTGCCTATCTGGCACTATCACTCTCTGGCATTTACATCACGTGGTTTCAATCTATTTATCTTAGTATCCAAAAGACACGTTGTATGACCTACATACTGTATGAAATGCATGTTGTACGATCCCCACACTGTACGAACCACATACTGCACATACCGTTCAACTAGCATACCGTACGACTTCCCACAACCTACATATCGTACGACCTCCCACAACTTGCATACCGTATGGCCTCCCACAACTTGCATACTATATAGCCTCCCACAACCTCTATACCGCACACCAGAAGATCTTCCTCTACCGTACGACCACTACACTGCTCCATACTGTACGACTTGTAGTTTGCATACTTCTCTCTCTCCTATGCCACTCTCGGTCAAACCTTGTGGGTAACTTGTGGGTAGTGAATACAAGTTTATACCAGGAAGAGAAGAAGGTATCACTCAGTTGGTAGGATGGAAGACCCATAAGATCCTGCCGCCGAAGTCATGGCTCTGTTGAGGGAGCTCACAAGGAACCAAGTGCACATTAACGACACTCAACGACTCATGGAGGAGACATTGCAAAAATTCGCTGAAGACAAAATATCTGCAAAACAAAGCGACAATTCTGTCTCGGGAAAGGCAAACCCCCAAACCATACGCTCTCGACTGTCGATGCCAACTTTCCCTCCACGGGCATAAGAACAACATAGAGAGAAACCAACTTTCCAAGAAATGCAAGATCAACTTCGGGAGGATTGGAGGAATGCAAATATGGAAAGGGATATATCCTACAAAGATTATGTTGATCTAAGAATGAGATATTTTGGCGGCAACAAGAAGGGCTATTATAATGACGATCTCAGACGAAAGATTGGCAAGGTTAATCTGTTGTCCTTTGATGGGTCTAGATCCACCACAACTCGGGCATGGGTGCAGAAGGTAGACACATATTTCCAACTCAACCCTATGCTGGAGGATGAAGCCATCAAATTTTCTGCATTGCATCTGGATTGAATAACCCACGAATGGTGGCATCATGCATTGGTTACTCTCAGCCACAATCAAATAACATCCTATGCCGAATTCACGGAGATCCTGATAGACCATTTTGATGGGAGAGATTCAAAACTAAATTTCAAAGAATTCGCTGAGCTGAAGCGAAACGACATAGTCGACAGTTACATTGCAGAATTTCAAAGACTACCTGTCTTGGTAGCAGATATTTTAGAAAGACAATTCGTGGTATTGTTCATGGATGGGCTGATAGAACCTTTGAAAGGTTGGGTGAAGGGATTCAACCCCATCACACTCACAGAGGCAATTAAGAAAGCATGCAACATAGAGACATCTTCTTCCTCTTCCGCCAAGAATTACTCACATTGCAAGCCACCTCTCGCTCAAAAGGAGAAAGACAACAGACCTCTACCTAAGAAACCCCATTGGATGAGGCCACCCGACAGGAGCTCAGGAGGAAGAAGCTTTGTTTCAACTGTAAGCAGCCATGGGAACTAGGGCATTGTTGCGTAGGCAAGGGAAAGATCCATTACATTGAGGTGTCCTCGAACTGTGAGGAGGAGCAGGCACCCGAGCCCGCAGGGGATGAACAACAAGCTTCTAGTGAGATAAACATCAATTGCACAGAAAAGATTGGCACACTATTTAAAAGAGGAGGCTCCATTGCGGCTCTGGCAGGAACTCCAAGGTGTATCGTATTTCAGGTCCGGGGTACCCTCCAAGGGCAGCGAGTCGGGTTGTTGTCATGCTTGACAGCAGAGCCAAACTTAACTTCATCAACTCATCGCTAGTCAACCGACAGAGTTTGTGTACTTAGTTACACCAAGGATTTGATGTCAAAGTAGCAGGAAGAAACATTTTGACATGTACCCATTTGGTTTCGCAACTGAGCATTATTATGGGAAACCACATGGTGATGGATGATTTCTTCATGGTCGATTTGGATGACATGGAAGTCGTTCCGGGCATTCAGTGCATGGAAACATTGGACGAGTACACATAGAGTTTCAAATGTGTGGAGTTCTCATTCGAAGTGGACAACAAGAAGGTTGTGCTGAGAGGAATGTCGAATAGAGGACCGAAGGAAATTTCAGCTTGACGGATGGAGGCAATCCTCAGACATGACGATGTGGTTTGGGCCGCACACTGTTTCATCTCACTAGAACCTATATAGGGGCAAAGGGCCTACTACCAAGATGAGGAACTTCAAGCAGTTTTGGATAAGCACCACTTGGTCTTCGCCGATATACCACTCGGCATACCACCACACCACGGGTTTGAACATACTATCGAGATGGAGGCTGGGTTTGGGCCGCACACTGTTTCATCTCACTAGAACCTATATAGGGGCAAAGGGCCTACTACCAAGATGAGGAACTTCAAGCAGTTTTGGATAAGCACCACTTGGTCTTCGCCGATATACCACTCGGCATACCACCACACCGCGGGTTTGAACATACTATCGAGATGGAGGCTGGCGCCAAACCCGTCATCACCACACCATACCACCACCCTAAGAAGCTTAAGGAGGAGATTGAGAAGACAATACAGGAACTTCTTGATGAGAGTTGGATTAGACCCAACTCTAGTCCTTTTGCGTCATCAAGAATAGGTATCCTATTCCTAGGATCAACGAGTTGTTGGATGAGTTACATGGCGCAGTCTATTTTTCCAAAATAGACCTCCGTTCGGGATATCACCAAATCCGCATGAGGGAAAAAGATGTAGAGAAAACAACCTTCCATTGCCATTATAGGCATATGAATTTCTAGTCTTGCCATTCGGTTTGACTAACGTGTCAGCTACATTCCAATCTTGCATGAATCACATTTTTAACAAACAGCTGTGCAAGTTCCTGTTGGTGTTCTTTGATGATATACTAATCTACAACAAGACATGGGAGGAGCACTTGAGGCATTTGGAAGAAGTGCTCGGGATTATGGAATCATAGTTGTTGTTCGCCAAAAGATCCAAATGTGAATTCGGGATGACAGAGAAATTATATTTGGGGCGCATAGTTAGTAGTCGAGGAGTTCAAGTACATCAAGAAAAGATTCAAGCGATCTTGGATTTGCCACCTCCAAAAACTCTCTCGGAACTGCGTGGATTCTTTGGGTTGTGTAGCTACTACACATGGTTTGTGAAGGGATTTTCATAGCTCAGTGTGCCACTCACCAATCTAACAAAGAAGGGATCCTTCCAATGGAGTGAAACGGCACAACAAACGTTCGAAAAGCTCAAGGAGGTTATGAGCTCTTTTCCGATTCTTGCACTACCAGATTTCACTCTGTAATGTCCCCATTATTAATAAATTAATTTTAATTAATTAATGGTCCTAGAATTTAAATAATATTATAAATGGACCTATAATGAATAAAAGGGGGGCCATTTTTATTATTATTGTCTATAGGTGTTTTTCGTGTCGGCGTTCTTTTGTAAACCCTCGGGAGTTTCTCCGAAGGGGTATTTATGACCGGCATGTAGGTTGTATTTTTCATGTTGAGATTTGATATTTTATTTGTATTTGCAAATTTTTGTTGGGATTCTATTGGCTGCCATTTTAGAGGTGAAAGATCCTCCCTATTTGGTTTGTTGCAGTTTCGGTGGTTCATAGCCACCCTAGTCTACCGTTGGAAATATCATTCCGATATTTCATTGTGCGCCAAAATTGTTGTGCTTTGTTTGTTTCGGATCTAGCAACTCTGAAACACCATCTTTGTATACATCTATTTGCATCTTTGGCATTAATACAGCTTGTGGTATTGTGGATACTTGGCATTCATTGTTCTGGTGTCTGTAGCATTATTATTATTGAATCTGAATTACTTCTGGCGTCTTTGGTGTTTTGGCGACCTCGCATCTATTCTTGTGCTATCATTATTAATTCATCTCGTGTCTTCCGACTTGCGAATTATTGTTTTGTGTCTGCAACAATCACATTTAATTTTCAACGAAGGAAAAAAGGACATCATACGACTTTTGGCAAGCATTCTCCACTGGCAACATCCTCTTTGCTATTTTGTTCGGTTTCTCATTCCACTGTACGATCTCTTCACCACCGAGCGGTCTTCCACCGTACAATCTCTTCACCACTAGACGGTCTTCCACCGTACAGTCTCATCACCACCGAGTAGTCTTCTACTGTACGATCTCTTCACCACTGGGCGGTCTTCCACCGTACGGTCTCTTCACCACCGGACGGTCTTCCACCATATGGTCTCTTCACCACCGGACAGTCTTCCACCGTATGGTCTCTTCACCACTGGACAGTCTTCCACCGTACGGTTTCACACAGGTTGTTATAGCCACACTCAACCATACCAGAAATTGAAAGACTATCTGAAGGAGGTGTTTTCAGTCACATTATGGTTGGGAACATTACACACTCGGCCCTTCATCCTGGAGTGTGACGCATCAGAAGAAGGCATCGGGGTTGTGCTGATGCAGACCGCCACCTGATTGCTTTCTAGAGTCAGAAGTTCTCGGGAGTTGAAAGGTTGTACTCCATCTAGGACAAAGAAATGCTTGCCATCATGCATGCCTTGACAAAATTCCAACAGTACCTCGTGGGAGCTAAATTCATAGTTCGTACAAATTGCAACAGCCTGAGCCATTTTCTAGAACAGGAGTTGAACGAACAACAACAAAAGTGGGTGAGTAAAATACAAGCCTTTGACCTTGACATTGAGTACGTAAAAGGAAGAAATAATGTTGTGGATGATGCATTATCAAGAAGATCGGCCATATGCTCCTTATCTTAGATTTTGGCAGATTGGAGGGCACATCTCTTGGTCGAATATTCCAAGAACACCTTTGCATGCCAATTGTTGGACGGTGAAGTGCAAGATGACAGGTTCGAAGTGGTTGATGATATCATTTATTACAAGGACATAATTTATTTGGTACCTGAGTCTAAATTGAAGGAGAAAATCTTAAGGGAGATGCACGATTTTCCCTTGGTTGGTCATTAGGGGTACTTGAAGACCCATTGGCAGATTCGGGAAAGGTTTTCATGGAAGGATATTAAGAATGATATCGTATAGTATGTATGGGAATGTGCTACTTGTCAGCACAGTAAATCCGAAGACACCTTTCCAACGGGTCTACATCAACCTTTACCAATCCTTGAGCAGAAGTGGGATAGCATCTTGATGGATTTTATTTCCGGTCTTCCCAAGGTGCAAGGAAAGGACTATATTTTTGTAGTGGTCAATAGATTGACCAAGTATGCACACTTCTTTGTTGTTTCTGCTGAGCATTAGGCCGCATAGGTAGCTGACTTGTTTTTCCGAGAAGTGTTCTGTATGCATGGTCTCCCTTGGAACATAGTAAGCGATAGAGATAGTCGCTTCCTCAACAGTTTTTGGAAAGAATTGTTTTGGCTCGCAGGGATGGAGTTGTCGCCGAGCACTAGTTATCAGCCATAGACTGATGGACAGACTGACATTGTGAACAAATGGCTGGAAGGATACCTCAGAAACTATGTTTCGGCACAACAGAAAGCATGGGTCAAGTGGCTACATCTAGGAGAACACTGTTACAATACCATGTACCACATGTCTATTGGGATGGCGCCATTTAAAGTATTGTATGGTTATGAACCCCCTTTGTTCGTGGACATTGCATTGAGTGATAGTCAGGCACTGAAGGGTAAGGATTAGCTATAGGAGGGAATAGACATTTTGAGGTCCCTTAGGGAAAATATTTAGCGAGCCCAAAAATTAATAGAAAACGTATGTTGACAAGCATCGAATCGAGAGGAGTTTTGAAGTTGGGGACTTGGTGTACCTTTGGCTTCAATTGTACAGGTAGTCCTCTCTGAAGGTTTCTGGAAAGGAAAAGCTGAGGCTGCGTTTCTACGGACCCTACCGTGTGACCAGGAGGGTGGGCGAGGTTGCATACGAATTGGAACTATCTGAGGGAAGCCAAATCCACAACGTCTTTCACGTTTCTTGCCTAAAGAAAGCTTTGGGTCAACATGTCACGGCCTCAACAGATCTGCCACCCCCCTCAATGAATGAGGGAAGTTCGTATTAGAATGTGAAGAATCGTATTGGCTCTCTTTGGTAATTTATTAAAAATTGAGGAAACAATTGCAACTATTTTAAAATAATACTTATGCAAAGTAATTTCTGATAGCACATTCACCAAATTTATTTATAAAATTCAGATTAATAACATTCTGAATAGACATACTCTATTTGAGTTTTAATTTCAAACAAATTTGTACAAAATTATATATCATTAATTTCAATGGCACCTGTACTCCGCAATTCTCCCTTTCTGCTCTCACAATTCCCACAATTTGGACGCTAGCTTATACCATTCAGCACGTGATTGCTCCCAGCAGTACGTGACTAATCCAGTCTGAGTGCCTATCAAAGAAAAAACCAAACGGTCTTACTGTAGCGATGCCTATCCCAGAAAATTGTCACATGGCCCTGCTATGACAAATCTGATCCAAAGAAAATGGCCAAACGACCCTCCTGCAACATTCACGTGGCACACACTGGTGTCACAATCCTTCTCATCACACGTGCCCACTTCTGGTATTAATGCAGCCCGAAATATATAATAATTTCGCTGCCAATGAAGACGCCTCCCACTTAATATGAAATCACAGCATGTAAGAATGTACAGTAGGCTATAAAAATTCGATAATCCACCTCTCAATAATTATTCCAGAATTACAATTTGTTGAATACTCAGGCACACATTCAACAACAAATTTCAATCTCCAGATTTTAGACTTCCACAATTCCGATATACAATAGCATCGAATTGCAATCTCAGAAACAATCAGCTGTGAAATTCACCATTATCAGGCAATGGCTCAAATCACTAGATGAGGAATCAGTCCTTCAAACCCTAACCAGGTTTGTCTTCTTCACAAACTTCAATAAAAAATGATTTCAATAATCGATAAGTAAAGTGCTTTTTCTAGTAGAATATATAGGCTTTTTGGAAAAAGCACTTTACATTATTTTTTATGTAATTGGCTTTTAATATAACTCCACTTTATAACATAAAGTTATAAAGTCGTAAGTTAGTAAATTAAATCAAAATAATTTAATTTAATAACAACATTTAAAATATAAGCCACAGGGAAAATCTAACTGAGATCAACAACTTCTGACAAAGCCCAGATCCAACTACCCAACTAGGATTAGGCACTGCCCTACCAGAAATAGCCACTGCTAAAAATAGACTTACTAAAAATAGTCTCTCAAATTGGAGATTCTCTGAAACTCGATCCTGAGACATCTGACACTCCGTGCAGACATCGTGCTAATCCTGGCCAAACCCAAAATACCACTTACTAAAAATAGCAAGTAGACCAAAATGATTCGTACGAAGAGCAGACCTAATAATTTGAACCTCCAGAATGGAATCCCAACGCTGGCTCCACCATCTGACCCCCTCTGATCGCCTGATTAGCCTGTGAGAGTCCGCAAACCAAGCTAATCCCTTAAGTCTAAAAATGGGGACATTACAGTCCTCCCTTCCCAAGATTGTTTGTCCTCAAGCAATCAAGAAAAACAAGCAACATCATAAACCACCCGGATCCCAAGGATGGTCACAAGTAATGTCTCGATCCTCACTAAACTCCTGTGAAGAAAGAACCAACATCAACAGAACAGACACCACTGAAAACATGTGTAAACCAACTGTAGATGTCGATACTGAAAACAACCCAGTAGAACTCAACCCAACCGAAATAACAAGTCTGTCGAAACCTGAATCCCTATCTATTCGACGCTCACACCCAACTGCACTGAGAAAACAATAGTGACCAAATGTGCCCGAAACACTGTTATCAACTCTGCCCTCGGATAAACAGTCCTGCGTGTGTGGATACTGCAAGTAATCTAACTTGCAATAGCCAAATCCATCTGCAAACGATGGTGCTAATCCATCCCATAATGGATGGTAGGATACTAGAGCCGGTTTACCCCTGCGTGAGATCAAATCTTCCACCTGAGAGTCAAAAGGAAAATGATGAGCACACCCCACCGTATACTGCCGATAGAAATCGTAAGATGGCTCCAATCTTTGACTCCGCATAACTGCAGGCTGGGTAGGAATCTGAGCAACCCTCTCAACAAACCCAACCTCGAAACCTCTTTGGGGAAGCATAGTAGATAGAGTCTCCACAATCCTCCCCACCAACCTCTGAATAGCACAAGAGCTTTGGATGAGAGTACCCTCGGACACTCTGTAGGAATCCTCTCGCACATCTGCACTCTCAAGTAAATACTCCATAAAAGATTCGGTGCAGTAGAAATTATACGTGGAAGCGTCAACATGCTCCCCCGCAATCCACAGTTGATCCCTCTGAAAATGTGGCACAGCCAACTGTCCCATGTTATCAGCTATGTGAGATGATGAAATGGATTCACTCCCAGCTAAGGGAAGCAAATCAATCTAAGAGCTCGACTCCATTGGTACTCCTACCTCAATTGTACCAAGTTCTCCCATATCCTGAATAGATGTGTCTGCCACAACATCATGTTCCTCAATACCAACTGTAGGAGCAAACTCACCACCAAGTACCTCAATGTACAATCGAACTGGGTCCGGGGCTGGTGTGGACCATAAATACTCCAACTCCACGGTCACCTCCTCCAACTGTAACTGTGACTCTTGAAGAGCCCGCTAAGTGTCCTCTAAAACCTCAGTAGTTGCTGTGAGCTCCTGGGTAAGCTCACTCACCTCCTCTCTGTCCATCAGTGCCTCATAAGCTATACTCCCCCACTCAACTAGGTGATCTCGGTCGGCTACCATCTGTAAGTAATTCTGTCTCAAAATCTTGATAGCCTCACGCAAAGAATGAATCTCTGTCAATGAAAGGTAACCACTACTGGACTCATCTGTCATAGGAGCACCCCAACCATAAACAGCCAACAGCTGACGAGCGGCATCAAAATGCTCGAGAGTAGAAGAAATATCCCTCTCATTAACTCGCAATTGGCTAGTCATATGATGACTCTGCACAGCAGGCCTCCTATAAACAATCTCAAACGCATTGTCTACACTATGAGAGGAAGCTGTAACGAACAAACTCCCCTCAAGATCACCCTCTCTCTGTGCACTTACATCTGAGTACACCTCTACAAACTGAGTACAGGCATCAGACACATCCTCATCTAAATCTGGGGAAGCTGCTGCTGAAACCGACTCAAAACAATCTCCAACTCCCTCATCCTCTGCAACTATCTGATAATCCAAACCTTGCGGCACATCCTCATGAGTTACCGAAGAAGTAACCCAGTCTCTAAAAGTGGAAGCCCTGGCTGTAACAAACTCCTGCCACTCATAAGCTTCCCTGTCCTCATCTGTGAGTCCTTGTAACACAGACTCCTGGAACCCACCATCACCAAATGACAACGCTGAATCAACGCCCAAAGTCAGATATAGAGAGCTAGAAACACTACAGCACTCATCGTCCTTGCTCTCAGCATCGGAGATATCTACAATGCTAGTGTACACATCATCTATCTGCATCTCCTCTACTAACTCTGGCTGCATACACGACTCAATGTCGTCATGTGAATCAACTAAACTGTGTTATGAAACTACGTCACCCAAATCAACTACAACACTCTCATCCCGAGTGTCATCACTAGAAAGCTCCATGCTCACATCCTCAACATAGGAATAAACCACTGTCTCCTGTACTGATCCCACATTGCGACTGCTATCATAAATCTCTGAGCTGTTAGAGCTCAAATGTTCCTTGCAATCATCACCCAACATCTCACAGGGGGTGTCATCTCCAATGCAACTCACAACATCCTTAAAAGTGTCATCAGATGTGTCTATGCTATCAGCTCCCACATCTCCTGCCGAAATCTCATCTGCGGACACGTGTCTCTGTGCACATGACTCAACATTAGGCTGTGCACCAATAATGCTCGAGCACGAACTATCATCAACTGACCCCACTGTAATGCCCTGATCACCAACCTCACCACTGGGAGACTCCGTAAATGCCTTGGTCCCATTTGAGGAAGCAACTGCCTCCTGAACTGGAGCAACACTACTACAACTGACATAAACATCTGCAATAATAACTCCCTCCATGAAAGAGTCTGAACACTCAGTGATAACTGCAACATCAGCTGACTTTGTACAATCCGTAGTGACTGCTCTGGGAGCCTCAACCTAGTGATGCTCAGCATTGTTGTCAACCAATGGTACTGAAACATCCGCTGGCTCTTGTGCAATAAATCCATCACCACCACCGTGGATGGAAATAGCAGGTGCTGAACTAGATGTAGGAACATCAACATCATGGACTACTGTCAGAGAAAACTCCAGTCTTCTCCCCTGCAAACTAGATGTTGGCCTTCTAAAGGTAGAGACCATATATCTCGCTGCCCTATATACTGTAACTGGATTTGACAAACTCTCTTCTGATGTAGTCTAAGTCTCTCCATGCTTTCTACTAAAGCATTTAATTCCGCTCTATTTCCCTTACTGCTATGACGACTCCCGGAACTGGATCTCCTGTATTTATCCATAGCTAGGGAAAATGGAAGTGCTGGTCACTTTTAAAGTAACTCCATAAAATTAAAGTATCCGGACCCCACAGGATGGCAGGAACTTGGCTCTGATACCACTGTGAAGAACCGTATTGGCTCTCTCCGGTAATTTATTAAAAATTGAGGAAACAATTGCAACTATTTTAAAATAATACTTATGCAAAGTAATTTCTGATAGCACATTCACCAAATTTATTTATAAAATTCAGATTAATAACATTCCGAATAGACATACTCTATTTGAGTTTTAATTTCAAACAAATTTATGCAAAATTATGTATCATTAATTTCAATGGCACCTGTACTCCACAATTCTCTCTTTCTGCTGTCACAATTCCCACAATCTAGATGCCAGCTTCTACCATTCAGCACGTGACTGCTCCCAGCAGTACGTGACCGATCCAGTCTGAGTGCCATATCAAAGAAAAGACCAAATGGTCTTACTGTAGCGATGCCTATCCCAGAAAATTGTCGCACGACCCTGCTATGACAAATCCGATCCAAAGAAAATGGCCAAATGGCCCTCCTGCAGCATTCACGTGGCTCACACTGGTGTCACAATCCCTCTCATCACACGTGCCCACTTCTGGTATTAATGCAGCCAGAAATATATAATAATTTCGCTGCCAATGAAGACGCCTCCCACTTAATATGAAATCCCAGCATGTAAGAATGTACAAGCTATAAAAATTCGATAATCCACCTCTCAATAATTATTCCAGAATTACAATTTGTTGAATACTCTGGCACACATTCAACAACAAATTTCAATCTCCAGATTTTAGACTTCCACAATTCCAATATACAGCAGCATCGAATTGTAATCTCAGAAACAATCAGTTGTGAAATTCACCATTATCAAGCAATGGCTCAAATCACGAGATGAGGAATCAGTCCTTGAAACCCTAACCAGGTTTGTCTTCTTCATGAACTTCAATAAAAAAAAAAATTTCAATAATCAATAAGTAAAGTGCTTTTTCGAGTAGAATATATAGGCTTTTTGGAAAAAGCACTTTACATTATTTTTCACGTAATTGGCTTTTAATATAACTCCACTTTATAACATAAAGTTATAAAGTCGTAAATTATTAAATTAAATCAAAATAATCTAATTTAATAACAACATTTAAAATATAAGCCACTGGGAAAATCTAACTGAGATCAACAACTTCTGACAAAGTCCAGATCCAATTGCCCAACCAGGAATAGGCACTGCCCTGCTAGAAATAGCCATTGCTAAAAATAGACTTACTAAAAATAGTAAGTCTCTCAAACTGGAGATTCTCTGAAACTCGATCCTGAGACATCTGACACTCCGTGCAGACACCCTGCTAATCTTGGCCAAACCCAAAATATCACTTACTAAAAATAGTAAGTTGACCAAAATGATCTGAACGAAGAGTAGACCTGATAATCTGAACCTCCAGAATAGAATCCCAACGCTGGCTCCACCATCTGACCCCCTCTGATCACTTGATTAGCCTGTGAGGGTCGCCAAACCAAGCTAATCCCTTAAGTCTAAAAACGGGGACATTACATAGAACCAACCGAGATCGTCGACATTCAGGAGAAGAGGGTGAGGACACACACAGTCAAAGAATTTCTTGTACGCTGGAAGGATCTACCACTAGAAGACACCACCTGGGAAGGCGAGGAGATTTTGGAGCACCCTAGTTTGCAATTGCTTGAGGACAAGCAAATTTTGGGACGTGAGAACTGTAATGTCCCCGTTATTAAATAAATAATAATATTTGTAATTGAGTTCCGATCGATTTAGT
Organism: Chamaecyparis obtusa; assembly: GCA_027943335.1. NCBI lineage: Eukaryota > Viridiplantae > Streptophyta > Pinopsida > Cupressales > Cupressaceae > Chamaecyparis > Chamaecyparis obtusa. Next base: position 755,877 of record BSBK01003246.1, on the reverse strand, counting down.
TTATCTCGGACCCATCTTTTATTTTTGGCATAGGTATAGGTGTTGCCGTGTCGGCTCTATTTGGGCACCTTCGGGAGTTGTCCGACGGTTATTTATGACCGGCTATAGGATGTATTTCTCATGTTGAGTTTTGATATTTTATTGTAACTGCGAATTCTCGTTTGGATTTTGTTGTCTGCCATTTCGGAGGTGAAAGACCCTCCCTTTTGATTTTTTTGTGGTTTCGGTGGGAGTATATTTGCTGTAGATCATGATTCCTATCTTGTTCTATCATAAAGCCTCTATTATATATCCTTTCTTCAATGTTTTCCGATTTTATCCTCCCTTACAGGCCTGGAATTTGACGGACACCCCTACCTGTCATATGATTTTTTTATTGATGGTTTGATCATTTTAATGAAAATATTGATTGTCAAAAAATATTTTATTTGTGAATAATTTATATTGAATTCATTGAAAAATCACATGTAATGATATAATGATATGTCCAAATGAGAGAAAAAGAGCCTAAAACTTAATGAGACCGCTTTCTTTCATTAATTAAATTATAATATGAAAGAAAACACTTATTGGAGTTGAAACTCTAAAATTTACAGCACTAATGTCACTGTTGTAAACTCAGCTACAAAAATGTAATTGCCATGTAACTACTAAAACCGAAAACTACTATTGGACAGAAATCTGAAACAGGAGCAAAATCCAATACCTTAAATGCCATAAATTTTGGATTTAAAAGAAATCTGGCTTGAAAGATGGATGTTTGTATTTTTTTTCTTTAAGATATTTTTGGGTGTAAAATCTGAAATAAACTGCAATATTTGGATATAAAAAGAAATCAATCAAATTCAAAATATAAGCCAAAGAGAATTAATTACATTGTATATCAGATAAATATTACTAAAAACATACAAATATAGGGAACTTTAACAAAAAGGTATGGATGCCAACTCAGATCCAATCCAAGAGCATTTTTTTGGAGTTTTATAAAACAAAAAATTAACTTTTTAAGTGTTGCATCGTTTAGGACGGCTGCCCATCTTCGGATGTTTTTGAGCATTTTGCAAACTTGTCAGAAATGTCCCCAATTTTTTTTCCCAATTTTGGGGATGGCTGGGAATGTTTCCAAGGTGTTCCTACGTTCCTCAAACATTTCCACTACGGGATGGCCCTTTTCTGCCGGGTATGTGTCCCTGGATTACATAGCATTAGAACAATCTATAAATGCGGACTATGCTGCATAAACAGATGGAAAATAAATTAACATTTAGAGCTTCTAGATAAACTAAGATTAAAAAGTAGGAAAAAATAAAAATAATTAGGTTTGCAGCTAAAATGTTAGAAAAATAGTTAGATTTTGTTCCATGAGTCGAATATGAAAAGAAAATATAAAATACAAATGAGAAAAAAAAAAGATTCAAAATAGGAAAAAACCTTTTCAAATTTTCCTTAACTTGAGGGTGGACTTCTCCAAATCAATGACTGGCTCTTCCAAATACAGCCTCCTTTAGATGATGGAGGGTTGCTACAAACCTACCCAAGCTGTATTCAATCAATGTATTTTTCTCATGTTGACTACTAGTTTTTGCTTCAATGCCATGTAAGTTTTGCTTCAATATTTTTTTCTTTTCCTTGTCCTTGCAAATGAAATGGTTGTGTTTTGACAATGTTAGAGGTTATTTAGAGTGTTAGATTTGAGTTATTTTATTTAGTTTCCGTTTTTATTTTTCTTAGTATTTTTGTCTAACTTAGATGGCCAAGTCATAGTGACGGGACTTGTTTAACAAGTCTTGTTGGCTTGGCAAGTTTATCCCAAGTCTCGAGTCTCTATGCCTTGGTTCACTCTGCTCCACTTGATATTTGTTGAGTCTAGGTGAGTTGTAATTATGATCTGTACTCTCTCAGTACAAACTCAATATATAAATTGTAAAATGAGGCTTAAACCTTTGATTTATAAAGTTTATGAGTTGGATGACCCATAGAGAACTCTATATCTCAAGTGTCTTTTAGGATGTCTAGTGGTACTCTATAACTACCTCCTTTCTGATTGGGGCTTGTAATAACTTAAATTCCAAATTTGCTTTAACTTGATGGTGGGCTGTTCCTATATTTAACTTATCTGTATGTTAGATTCCAAACTAGGACCTTCTCCACGTTAGATTCCAAACATGGCCCCTCGATATCCAAGCTCATATTTTTTGGGATCTATGGATGATTAGTTCATGTATGTTGTATTTTATGGTTTCACTCTCAATGCATAATTATCGTTTTGAATCTCCCATTCATCTTTGTACTTGTGCGCCTTTTGTATTTGTGGATGGGCAGTTGTCCTAAAACTAAAGTTAACCCTTGAAACAGAAAATGAAAGATATTGCATCAATCCTTTGGCAAACAATGCCAAATATGTCTTTGCTAGGACAGTATTCTCACCTACTTTTGGAATTATCAGTTCAAGATCTAGTTTTTTCTGCTTGAAGTCTCTCAAATCCATTCCCAAGCCATTCCATTGGTATGCAAGAGAGAACATGTGATAAAAATGGTGTGCAAGAGCTAGGTCAAGGTTTCGGAGCAAAAAATATACCTTTTGACTTTGTTATTGTGTTTGCCCCATCAGAACTTCATACAAACTCATATCTATTTTAATTTACTCTAATATGGTAAACATGGTCTGATATAATATCGTGTTGGATATTATGTATCTTGTGTTTGTTACTTTTTGACATTTATTGATGTTATTCCCATTTCCTTAAATAAATGATATTTTCATTTAGTACGAAAAAAGAGATCTAAAATACAGAATAAACATGTTTTCGTTTTCAAAAAAAAATTAATAGCATTTTGGTTAATGGAATGTCATTGAATAGGTGATTCTATTGGACACTAGATACCACAGAGATTTATTATTTAGCAATGGAGAAATGCTGGGAGAAACACAATGGACTTGGTTAGAGAAAGAGTTAAATGGTAATGAGACTCAAATGACAATGATTGCATCTTCCATTCAGGTGCGGCATATTGTTTATGTCTTCATTGGTGTTCCAGAGTACAAAAATTCTTTTGATATAATTTTTTCACTTACATGAAAGAGAGCTGAAACAAATGATTGAAAATGTATGGAATTGTTTACAACAATTCTGTCTTTTTTGAGGTTCCTGTTACTATTGCTATGATATAATATTCTACAAGGCTATATTCGGATTTAGAATTCCCATGCAATATACTTCTCTCCAATGTTCATCCTAATGGAAACAATGAAGAATGAATAAGCATAAGCAATTTTATAGGATTGTTTTTGGAGGTCCTTTATGTGTAATTTCTCTGTGTGAAATTACTTTCCATAGAGAGAAATGAATAATAAAAGATATCCTATACCCATGTTAGTAAACTAATGAATGATGGACTTTGAAAATGTAATGACCCTTACTATAAGGGCCACCAAAACCCCAAATCTGAACTGTGGCAATTCGTCAAACACTTGGTATGCACTGAATGGTTTTGCTTGCAATGATGAGTTTCAATATGTTTATTGTTTGGGCATCCAATTGCAATTGAGATAACAATACCAATAAAGGAAAGTAGCAAAATGAACAACAATGCAATTCTAAATATCACTCTATGCTATCATATCCTGAACCTTTCCAATTCTGATTGCAATATATGATTGTTACATCTATTACATGAGAGCACTGTTTTTATGGACTGTTTACCAAATACGAACTAGGACATGAACATATGAGCCATAAACTAAGTCCTATCAATGCACTTTCTGCTGTACTGAACCAATAGCAATGTCTGATAACTATAACTGTTTTCTGAATGTCTATATGGACTGTTTCATAGTAAGAGACTTGATTAAGACCAGGTCTAACAATGCATCTTTCAATACAATGACTCCAAGACTATAACAATGACTGATTACAATAGCAAAATGATGTAAGAACAGTACTGTTTCAGACCCGTGTATCAATGACTGTTATATACAACCCTTATGCATATTTTTGGCATTCAACACATCAACAAATAATTCATGAAGTGCACCTGGAAACCGCTCCTAATACTCTGCTTAAATTGTTGATGCAGATTGTTGCAAAGAAGACCCCAAACTGCCTCACCAAAATCTGCAGCTGTCCCAGCTGTGACTGCCGTACCAGGCCGTACATGTACGGCACCTGTAGAAAAATCAGGAAAGGGTTTTGACACCCCAAATTGCTATGAATGTCACCGCCAAGGATATATTATTGCCCTTTCAAAAGCATAAAAATTATCTCCAAGTAGATTAGGAGATATGAGCAAAATTCTGATTCCAGGCCCTAATATGGAAAGTCTGAAAATGTGCCAAAATGATCTTCAACTATCATCAAAATGCTTCACCAATGCAATAGGTGAATTCAAACCCTTATTCCCACCAAAAACAAACCCTTACAACAAATTCTCAATGAAGTACCAATGAGATGTCTGAGTACCAACTCCAAACTTGCAACCCTTCAGTAGATATTTCACTACCTCAGTTATGCCAATCTAGGGGAGTGATCGTTCCCAAAGATCGAATAGTATTTGCAGACCCAAAAGACTACAAATTGCTTCACAATGAAGAAGTAGAAGAAATCCCAAATCCAAGCATGTCCAAATGAAAGCCCAAGCCCTCTATTTATTCTTTTCCTTGAGAAGTTGCTAGAACTTCTAGAAACATCCAATTATAATGTACTTTATAATAAAATAACATTATAATAATAAAGTACATTTCTCAACTCAAAATTATAACAATGTAGGCCCAAATGTCTCATAACTGAATGTAGGCCCAACTACGACTGAACGTAGGCTCTACTACAACTGGATGTAGGCTCAAACTGGATGTAGGCTCACTCTGGATGTAGACTCCACTACAATTGCATGTAGGCCCAAACTGGATGTAGGCTCTATCGAATGTAGGCTCTGTCAGCAATATGCAATCAAATGATCAACATAATGACCCTCTCTCCAAACCATTTGCCTACGAGAGTCGATGATAGGCAAATCCGTTATGCCAAATGATGTCAGCCAAAATGGGGACATGACAGAAAAACATTAGAGAGTGACAATTAAATTTGAAGTGTATAAAATGCAGAAAATATATGCAATCACTCAACTTTGATATTTATGAAAAAGACTAGAAAAGGAATATAATGACATTTCAAATAATTATATTGGATATATTAAATTTTTTTGTATATCTAAATGACAAATATATTCATTTGTGCATACATACATGAATATTTTACTTTAATAAACATAACCTAGTCAGTAATTGGACGGTGAAGTATGATTTCTAACGTCCTAATTACTTGGAGGCTGGATGGAATATAAAGATGATTTTCAAGGTCTCCACTTTTTCTAATGATGAGACATCTATCACTCAATCCATTCTCTAGTAAATGACATGGTGTGTTAATGACGTAGCTTCAGTCGTATTGAAGTATACTGTAAATCATGTGTGACTATATATATATATATATACTTATTTATTTGATCATCTTATTCTGACAAATTAAACAAAATAATAAGTTTGATTTACATTATTAATGGTCTGTTAAGGATAGATCGTAACACATCATTAAGTCTGAATTTGTATTAGTTTGCGATCTCATATTAGGATCGATTGTATTATGATTGGGCATGTATTATCTAGGCACCAATTTGACTTGTCTTTGGACAGTCATTGGTTGTCTTGTATTAGTTATGAATCGGGTCTTTTAGATTAGTTAGCATTCACGCAGGGTCATGACCCTATGTGGCATAAGTCACGTAGAATCATGCCCCTACGTGGGTGTGACTCCTTGATCAGATATATATAATATGATATCGTTGCTTGGGAAAACATTAATCTCAAGTACATGTAATTACCAGCAGTGATATCAGAAATAACTATCTTCTTCTGCAAATACACAGTACACAGTGTTAAATAGATTCTAGTAATATTAACATTGTCACAGAATTGCCTTAAAGCATTACATTAGTGTTATCTTTATATCTGGTATAAAGTGATAATTGCACTCTATCTCAGATCTAAATTCCTTAACATGGTATCAGAGCCTAACTGATAGAGCTCAAATAATTATTGATTGAAATTACTGTTCAAGATCTAACTTACATACTATCCATTCAAAAGTGCAACTATGGTGAACGGTTCAGACTGGAAGACGGACTCAAAGGTGCATCAAACTTTGTATCATGGAGAATTCGAATAATGATCATCTTTCGAGAACTTGAATTGGAATCATATGTGGAAGAGAACAATACCATGCCAGACAATGAACCAGATAAAACCATATGGAAAAGGCACAACAATAAAGCCAAGAAAATTATTATAGATGTTTTAAAGGAGCATATACTACCAAGTATATCAAAATAAAATTCCGCCTATGAGATGTTCATGACTATTCAAAACACATATGAAATCAATAATACTATCAGGCTTCTTACCTTGGAACAACAACTTCTTCATATCAAGATGAATAAAGGGGAAACGATTACATCATATTTTATGAGAATCTCGGAATTAAAATATCAACTTTCAACTATTGGAAAACATGTAGATAATAAGGAATTATCCTTGATAGCCCTTAAAGGATTACCAACTTCTTGGGAATCGTTTATCCAAGGGATCAGTGCATGGTCCGTGTTGTTGGGATAATTGTATGTACGGGTTATTATATTAATAAAGTATTATGTTAGCCTCGGTCATTAGTGACCGAGAGGTTAGACAGTTACGTTACGACGTTTCTGTCGTGGCCCTTCGGGTAGTTTATATACCCTCTTAGAGGATGGAGATGGGAGATATTATTGTATTATCCGTACAATTTAAATGTACTTGCCAGTCTGGAATAATTAATGAAAGCATCTATTGTTCTCTGATATATTCTGTACTTATTATGTTTCCTGTACTATGTCTGTGCAAAACTAAGTTTACCCCAGTGGGCAAACATCTGGCGCCGTTGCCAAACGAATCTGGCAAGTGATGGAATGAGTGGATGGATGGGAATACCATTGGAGGAGAATATCAATGTGAGGACGAATGAGGACGGAATCATTGAATAGAATTTATGCCTAATCAATTGAATAAAAATAGAAATTTAAAGAAGGAACTCGAAGAAGAACAAGCCGCTAGACAAGTCGTACTCGCATAGCAGCAAGCCGAGTGGAAGGAGAGATTTCGAAGATGCGCCGAAGGACTAACAAAGGGAGTAAGTGAAGGCGAGGGTCTGGAGGAATCTGACCAAGAGGCCGGAAAAAGTGATGAGGACCGCCTAGAGGAAACAAGGAGCTTGTTTGGGTCCTTAACCTTAACCCCACAGACGGAAGCAATAGAAGCTTGGAGGAAGGAGGAAGAGGAAGCCGCACGGAGGGAGGCTCAGGATACCGTTGCTGCCGAGAGTGTCGAAGTGACAGAGGGGCATGGGGATCGCAATAGCCCACCAGGCTTGGACAGTTCCAGTAGTTTGGGGACATCAAGCGGTACGGTACCGAACAATTCTGGAGGACCGATGCTGGCAATACCATCCCAGCCTGTAACACAACTGGTGCTGCAAACACAATCGGCACCTAGAAAAGTAAACATGGCGACTAACAAAGAAAAGCTGTCAAAATTCCATGGCGATGGGAAGGAATATCTAGTACGGCATTGTCGTACATGCGAGACAATTTGGTTGGCGAATGGAGTCGCCAGCTACGTAGAATGGGTAAAACAGTTTTCGGCCACACTGAGAGGGGTAGCCATCGATTGGTACTCTGATGTGGACAAAACAAAGGTGACCACTTGGGATGAATTCAAGGAGTTTTGGCTCCTGAGGGATGACAATGAAATTGTTTCTGAGATATACGGTACCAAACAAGGTAAGAAAGAGATTGTGCGGGCTTACAATCGCCGACTGAAGGAGTTAGTCGGAAAAATGGATAGCCAACCATCGGATGGCCTGAAGAAAAGATGGTTCATGGAGGGCTTGAAATCTAACCTACGGAGGAAAATGAAGTTAGTGCTCCCCACCTCATATGTAGACGCCTATAACCGGGTGATGGATTTGGAGAGCAAACAAAAGACCTCCAAGAAGAAAAGAAGCCAGTCCTCTTCCGACGAAGATGACACTTTGGACGATGATAGTGGCAGTGATGGCGAGTCGAAGGGAAAAGTCAAGGCACTCCAAAAGGACATGGAGAGAATGATGCAGTTCAAGACTATGAAAGGGGGTACCGGCAAGGGGGAAGTTGACATATGGTGTACGGATTGCAAGGCGAGCGGCCATACAACGGGGTCGTGTCCCAAAAAGACATTTTGTGACATTTGCCAGATCATGGGCCATTCCACCAAGGAATGCCCATACAACATGAAGGTGAGGAATCAACAAGTGTTATTTACCCAAGAGAAACCATCTACATCGGGGGCAGAGACTAACAATAACGCATTCTCCGGCAGGTACGGAGGCAATCGACGCAGTGGCGGAAGGGGCAATAACAACACCAAGACGAGTCGAATACAATATGAGTCCAAGGGTCGGTCGATGATCCAGTGCCGAGCTTGCAATCAATGGGGCCACTTTGCAAGGGACTGCGACAAAGGCGACGCCCCGCATATGCCGCTGGTGTGGTCCTGGCAACCATGAGGATGCCAACTGCCCAAAATCCGGGGTCAACTTGCTCAACATCGAGGGAACGAGACATGATGAGGGGGTACTAGCCATCACACGATCACAAGCAAAACAAGGGACACAGGACAGTAAGGAAGAAATAGAGAAGGCAATGAAGGCATCAAATGAAAGATGGGAGATGGCTACCCACCTCGGGCTGGAGGGAGGCCGAACAAAACATTTTGAGACAAATGTTACAGGTAGAGGTACCGGTGAAACTCTAGGACATTCTTCACACCATGCCTCACTTGGGAACGACATTGTTGGGGAACTTGGCCACGCAGCCAAATACCACACGTATGAACATCCCCGGAGGGTCTACAATGGAGCCGATGATACTTGTTGTAAACAACAGAAAGTACGCAACAGTCGTCGAGATGGGCATCCTTGGCACCATCCTAACAGACACTATAGTGGACGGAGGGTCAGGAGTGAACGTCCTTCTGGAGGCAACGTGTAAAAAAACTAGGAAGCCCACCTTGTGGCCACCAACCTTCAACTTACTGGGTGCAGATCAGCAGGGTATCAAACCACTCAGGACGCTGATGGCACAACCAGTCATTGTCGGTACACAACCGTTTGTACTCGACTTTGTCGTCATTCCACTGAAGTAGAAAGGCTATGACGCTATACTGGGTAGAGGATGGTTAGTAACAGCCAAAGCGAACCATAATTGGAAAAGGAATACCCTTTCGATGGAGAGTGGAGGAAAAAAGTTCACAATTGATCTCCGTACCCAGTTGGTGAGTGAGGAGATAGCTTCCTCCGAATCTGACTCCGAAGGAGAAAACGATCGAAGGGATGAAGAAAGGGACGGAATAGAACCGAATAGTGAAGGTGTGCAAAGATTGGGGGAATACTCAGAGGATGATGCAGATTCACTAGACGGTCTCTTCCACTGGCAAATAGAGGATTACGAACTTTTCCGACCAGCATGCAATATACTAAGTATTGAGGAAGAGCCGGAAATATTTCCCCCTGAGTACAGTGAATACAAGGAAGAGGAACCTAAGATCATTCCTGTTGGTGACGATTGGAATCCTGTGTGGAAGACCGCAGCCTTCAAAATCTTTATTCTCCTTCTTATGTACGGGCAAGAGGCCGTGGTCCCTGTAGAATTTATGGTTCCAAGCCTTTGGATGGCCATTGAAAATAAACTCGGCGACAGGGAAAGCTTGAGGGAACGACTGCACACTCTAAAGAATGAGATTAAGCCAGGAAAATTTTCGGAAGTCGGCTACGACGGGGCTATCAAGTTGTGGACTCTCGACAAACTAGAGATACATGAGGCTATCAACGGGTCCAAATTGAAACCTTACTTGGAGAGGATGGCCCCAAGAGAAGGGACAGAGTAATCGAGAGGATGGAAAAGGACTCGAGAGGTCATGCAGGCGACAGATAACTTTAAGAAACCCCCTTTTTGGAAAATGTGTAAAATCCTGGCGAATTGTACATTATTTTAGGGGGGAATTTGTTTTAATGCAGTGGATTTTTTTTTCAAATCCACGATTTTTCATAGTTTGTATTGGCGATTTTTTCCCTGCCGAATGAAAATTTCATAAATTGCTGGCGAATAATTTTCTTTTGAAGTAAAAAATTATAATATATGAGGCGAATAATTTTCTTTTGAAGTAAAAAATTATAATATTTGAGGCGAATAATTTTCTTAGGAAGTAAAAAATTATAATATATGAGGCAAATGATATTCTTTTGAAGGGTTAAAAAATTATTTTATTGGCGAATTTTATGTACCATTTGAAAATTTATTTATTTTATTGGCTAATCGTTCGTTAATTATGGCAAAAAAAATATTTTATTGGCGATTTCCAAGATCAATCGCGGAAGTTTAATTTCGGCCCCAATTTCTTGAAGGAAACAGAGTTGTCGAGGAAGTCACCGGAATGTTGACACGTATCAAATAAGGGTGACTTGTCTGCAAACTACAGTGTACACGTGTTGGTATCGATAATCACAGTCCTATTACTATAGTGCAACTTGTAACCTCTTAATTCGGTAAGAAATAAATGCCTTGTCAGTCACAAGTGACATTCTTTAGCTATCACGCAACACTTCCAAATTTGTACAGACGATCTAACCAATTTCTGACAGTTTTGCATAAATGGGAAAGATTTACTGCTAGATATGAAAGATTAAGGACAATATTTTAATTTCTCACATGCATGCATTTAGGGGAAAGATTTACATGAAAGATTTAGAGGCATATTAAGGACAATGAATTTAATACCATTAAAGAAAGAATAATTTATTGCTAAGTAACGATCAAGGATTCAAGGGCTATTTATAGACGATCTAGCTTCATTATTCATCGATTCGTCTTTGCTAGATAATTTGTTTGTTTAGGGTCTGCAGTCTGCACTCTGCAAATAATTTGTTTTTAAGTTTTTTGAAGTTTTACTATTTTAGATAGACACTCCAATTAGGCTTAGATGCACATCTGAGGAGGCCTAGAAGGCCTTTCTAGGTTCCTTTTCTGATGAAGCTTTAGAATCTATGTGTAAGGAGGGTGGGCCTCTCGTAATAGAGGCTGTGAAAATGGTGTTGGGCTAAGAGTTTCTGAACAATGAAGATAAGCACCGGGTCAACACAGACACGTCCCGTTTTTAGGCATCTCTTCTTGACCTCAGAGGAGAGAAGGTGGACATGTTAATGCTGCTAAGGAGGGTTTTTAAAGAAGAATACCTGGGCGACAACATTAATGTTGTCGTGTTCACAAAAATAGGGGTGGGGATCCCTTGGGCAAGTGAAATACCCAAGCTTCTCCTCGCAGGCCAGAATGTGGCCATGCAACCTTTTTTGTTGGGCCTAACTGCTAGGAAGTTGAAGCGCCATAGGAAATGGGCGTTGATTGTCAGGGATTTTCTTCATAAGTGGTTTATGCTTGACGAAGAGGAGGCTCAGGCAGGGCAATATGGGTGGCTTGAGGAATTCTCGCAGTTAATCCTCTCTGCAGAATTCTACTTAGATGGAGTTGAAGGGCAAAATCACTAGTGGACTACTAGTGGTTTTTTTGATAAAAACATACCTCATTTTTTGGGTTTTTTTTTGTTTATAGTATAATAGTAGGTTTCTCTTTGTAGTTTTGTACTGGAAGTGGACAATGTAATTATAATTTTATGAAAAAGTACAATGAAAATTTTGCAAGCTTTAGCTCATTTCAATTTGTGTTTTATGGGTACAAAAAATGGTTTTTAGACTTCTCTGTCACTGTGATTGCAATATTTTAATTAGTTGCTTTATCTGTGTATTTGACATGTATGATGTAACTTGTAAGTATGTTTTAGTAGAAATAAGGAAACGTTCAAACGATGCGGATGGTATTTCCATTTTTAAATCTAAATATTTAAAATGTATCATAGTTGTACAATGTAGACAGTTTTTTTTTTTTTTTTTGATCGGTAATAGGTAATTTTATTAATCTTAATCGAGATGAAACTTGGCCCGAACCAGGGATAGCTACAATCAGGAGAGCTATCTCCCCAAACACAAAGAGAACCCACAACAACCCTCACACAAGGATCAGAAGAAAGAAAGAAAAATCATGACAGAATACACTCAACTCCACCCTTTTTCTAAGAACGCAGGATCATGTTAAATGAATGCTTTACATTTTTCCTTTTTCTCCCTCTCACAGTTTCCCAACCTTCCTCCATCTTGGCTGCCTCATTTTGCCAATCCCTACGAAGATCCCCTGAACTACAACCCTCACCCAAGCCCGACTTACCATGAAGACGTAGATGTCCATCAGATAGATCATCATCCTCCTTGTCTCGGGACCCTACAGGTCTTTTCTTTTCTCTGCCCTCTGGTGTGGCAGCTACCTTTCTAGCATTCTGCCCTTCAGCCAAACCTCCAACTCCATTTGTAACACTCGTTACTTTACAAAAATTTCCTCTCTCCTGAATCAATGGCTCATCATGCACAGCTTGAGAATAACTCTTCTGTTGCATCACTGTCTTCTCCACCATATAATGATGGTGTGAGACATCTTTCCACCAAGATGCAGCCTTGGCCATTCTTTGCTTGGAACATTGGGCTGCTTTATGCCCTGTCTAGAAACATCTCCTACAGTGGAATGGAATCCCTTCATAATCCAAAGGTTGTTCCCAACACCCTTTACTAGTTTTAAGCACAATTTTTTCGGGAAGACCTTTAGACATATCCATTTCCACCAAGATACATGCAAAGGTAGAATGCAAAAGATTCGAAGAACTTTCATCAATCAATAAAAAATTTCGCATAGAATCACCTATAACTTCGAGACAAGAATCAAACCAGTAATGTAAAGGCAGATTTGGAAGACGAACCCAAAGTGGGATAATGTCAAAAGGCTTAGTAGTAGGGCAAAAAGCCGGGTGCCAAGATTTCAACATCAACAGATTTTTTTGCTCCCAACTCTAGATGCTGTCACATAAAATTTTCGCCTTATCTTGTGCATGTTCAAAGACCACAATAAAAAAGCCTCCAGCGCATGGATAAATCTGGACATACGCCTCCAAAACAAGCTCCCAGTTTAATGAAATCCATGTGTGAAGCTCACCGAGACTTGGCCATAAACCCCTAAAACGGCCAATCAAGCCCAAATTAGAGAAAACTTCTGTGTTATGAATCACTTCCTCCTCCACTGCATCCACAATGTCCACCATAATGGGCCGAGCCTCTTGGGATTTGAAGGAAACCCCAGCCCCATCCCCCTGCATGTCATGAAGTTTTGAAACCCATACACGCACCATATTCAACCCATTTTTTAGGGCATCCTGTGGTGTTCTCCCGACATTAGCCTGTGGAAGCCCCTGTTCTTTACCATGCCCAAGAGCATCCTTACCTGAACCCTCATTCATCACGTCCTTGAATGAAAGATCCAGGCGCGGTTTCTGCAAACACCACCTGTGTGAAGCCACAAAAATCTTGGCATTGTTTTGCCTGCCGTAGCCGCCATCCATTTAGGGTGGCACACCTTTTGCAGTGCCCTTCGCACCATCCCTGCCCTCCACGCTCTGAGGCGCCTGCCCAAACCCACGTCATTCAACCGTTTGCAAATGGCCAGTACCGTGAACCAGCGCAGGGGAAGAAACCCTAAACACGGTAGCAGACGGGAGCGCTTCCATAGCTTCTTTTGTAGACAATTGTAGTTAATATGAAAGATTTACAGAATTTTGAAGGACAAATGAATTAATAAGGTTAGAGAAAGAATTTATGGTTTTCTAATTATAATGTATAAGAATTATATGTGATTATAATTATCAACGTTAAAGTTATAATCAATAAAAAATATCATTTTAACATTAAGTATACTATATAATCAATTTGAAGGACAAATGAATTAATAAGATTAGAGAAAGAATTTATGGTTTTCTAATTATAAGGTATGAGAATTATATGAGATTATAATTATCAACATTAAAGTTATAATCAATAAAAAATATCATTTTAACATTAAGTATACTGTATAATCAATTTGAAGGACAAATGAATTAATAAGGTTAGAGAAAGAATTTATGGTTTTCTAATTATAAGGTATGAGAATTATATGAGATTATAATTATCAACGTTAAAGTTATAATCAATAAAAAATATCATTTTAACTTTAAGTATACTATATAATCAATAAAAAATATTACTTTAACTGATAACTCATGTTTGGGAGACCTAGCGAGGCAGCGACCACAAAAATGAGAAATCTCGTAATCTCTAAACACTAACTTAAGTAATATTATTAAAAAAATAGTGCATTTTGAATTGTTACTATTCAATTAAATAACTTTAAATTTTAAATGTTATTAACTTATTATCCATTATTAATTAATATCTATAAAGGAAATAATAACAGTATAACATTTAACAATTTCCGTTGCAAATAACTACCGTTGGATGAGCACAAATCGACGATGTACAATGGACTTCAGGATGAAAGGGAAAAGCAACCCCATCTTTTCAAACCCGTTTCGGAATCATGACACGTGTCACTAAACACGTTCCACTCGCAGTCTCGCACAGTCTACCAACAATGTCATTTCAATTTGATGATGACGTGACACATCTGACTTGTGAGGTGAGTCAGCCCGACTAGGTGAGTTAATGGGACCCACGGGGCCACCACACCAGCTAACAATGACATAATGACCGTTGGATGATTGTAGATCAACGACAAAAGTTGTATTTCGGGCCGAAAGGAAAAAGAAACCCCATCTTTTCAAACCCGTTCTGGAATCATGACACGTGTCACTAAACACGTTCCACTCGTAGTCTCGCATGGCTTACCAACAATGTCATTTCATGATGACGTGACATGTCTGACTCGTGAGGTGACTCAGCCGTTAGGTGACAAGGTGAGTTAATGGGACCCACGGTGCCACCACACTAGATAGTGACTAACATTGCATTGACATTATGACTGTTGGATGATTGTAGATCATGGACCGAAGCTGTATTTTGGGCCAAAAGGGAAAAGAAATATAGCTTCTTTGCAAACCCATTCCTGATTCATGACGTGTGTCCACTCACACGGTTAGTGACAAGTGTGACGACTGTAGATTGTACACTTTTTGCGCTTTAAGTTTCCAATCTAATTTTTCATTTATAAGTATAAGTTATTAAGTAGTCTATAGTATACATTTCTAGGTTGAGGATGTTGACTTGGTGGTCAGCACCTCCTTGGAGATTCATGACATGGCTTAACCGCCTCCCGTGGATCGGGTTAAATCTGACATTTGTATCGGGCATTGATAGTTCGAGCTTTTGGTGCAACGGCAAATGATTCCAACAATTGGTATCAGAGCCTTGGGTCACGGGTTCGAGCCTCCCTTCAGTGGGTGCTGAAGGCTCAGTCGGTGCTGAGGGGGAGATTGTTGACTTGGTGGTCAGCACCTCCTTGGAGATTCATGACATGGCTTAACCGCCTCCCGTGGATCGGGTTAAATCTGACATTTGTATCGGGCATTGATAGTTCGAGCTTTTGGTGCAACGGCAAATGATTCCAACAGAGGATTGAGGTCTGAGGAAAGCAACAAAGTCTCTCAGCTCTCGAGTCTCTTCCCAGTCATAGTCTGCAAAAATCGAAACTAAGGGTAACGGGTAACTACTAAAATCCTGAACACCTAGGTCCCACATTTTAAATTTTTCAAATCTCTTGATTTACAACTTTACTGTTTATATTATAGAAAAAAAATTATCCTGTTACTTGTTAGTGTTTAATTTTGAATCACCCCTGTAAATTGTAGGCTTGTAGTTGTGTATAAATATTTGAATTTTCCTACGAGTAAATAGTGATACCAGTTTAGGTTACCCCTTACCAGCTTACCACGATGGGCAAAAAAAATATCAAGAATAAGACTATGAGTAAAAAGCCAAGTCAGATAATAGAATTCCACAATCTGCTTAAAACACCAGGTTTCACTGATTTATTCCATGATATTTATGATCCTGTTATTCATGGAAATAAAGGAATAATGGAAATTAGATTTGCAATTGAAAACAAGTGGAACGATCCAAATGAGGGTTCAAAATTTTCTTCATTTAAATCCAAGGTAAATGCAATGGCAAATAAAATTGCATCGTGCAGGAATGTTGGGTCGGCACGCATGGCGTTACCTCAAGTATTCCCTTGCCCAGAAATTGTCATGGTCTGTACCAAAAATTATGATGAAAATAGAAAAACAATTGTGAATAAAAATACTCAGGAAGAAATTTTGTCCATAACCGAGAGTGAATTTGCTAGTCTGTTGAACCTAGGGTTTGAACAACAAAACTCAAACGTGCAAATTGACCTGAGAAAGTTGGTAGAGGATTATGAAAAAATAGATGCAACACAGAGAGATTCTTATATCAGAGGAATAGCAAACGGTTCTAGCTTGAGTCTAGATCATATGCCTCCTTATGATTATGAAATTTTTGTGCCATGGGTTCAGGACAGTATTTCTTTGCTAGCATTTTGTTTGGGATTGGATAGTAACAAAGAAGTGGGTGCCAACATTCTTGAAATGCTTTTTCATATTCATTTTGAAAAAGAACCAGTAAAATATTGTTTTATTGAGCACATTGTTCGTTGCATGCAAGAACAATTACTAATGATTAAAACAAGTTCACAGAAGACATTTAGATTCACAACCTACTTGTGCTATCTTCTCTTAGCAAAGCATCATGCAATATTTCAGACAAACAAGCTTTGCAGTCAGGGCCAAAATCCAATATATGAGTGGACACTTCAGATAAGGATGATTGATAACAGAAGGAACTACACCAATTTTGTAGACTTCTTTTTGGCACCAATGTACAATAAAATTACAGGCACTCCAATGCCTAGATTGCCTGCTACTTGTAGAGATTTAATTCAACTTGGAAGTAAAATACAATTGGCTGACTGGTACTTCATGGAAGAGTACACAGTGTTAAGGTTTTACGGTTCAGTGATAGAACCCTACAAACTTCCAATACATGTCACAGAGAGGGTATTTGCATTGGAATATGTGCGGCAGATGGAGAGCACAGATGTACTCTTTAATGGTCAGCAAAAGAAAATGATATTTCCTTCCTTGCCTTTCTCATTTGGAGGGTTCACATTTGAGAGAAGAGGATTCAAAGTGGCACAAGCCTTTTTTACAATTTTTCGCTTTGATGTTGACAGTCACTGGCAGTATGATCCACTCAACATAATTGGAACAAAGCTTAGAGAGAATGGGAACTCTGCAAGCAAATGTCAACATGAAAGTATGCCATTGATTGAAAAATTAAAAAACATGGATTCCTGGAACGAGGTCAAAAAAGAGATGGAGAAATATGCTGCTGAAAATAATATGTCAATACAGGAATTGTCATCACAAATTATGACATTGCACAAACAGAAAGGAAAAGTGCAAGCCATGATATCATACAATTTCTACTAGAAAGCTGCTCAACCATCTACAAAATCTATTCCAAATGACCTAATGGATGAATGTATGGATGATAATTGGACTCGAATCAAAATTCATGAATTTTGGGAAATGATAAAGAATCTCAGCGAGCCAAAGACCTCTAAAGATCTTTATGAGGTGGAAGAGGATAAAATGTTTAACGACTTGTGGAATAAGGAGCATCCAGCTAAAGCATATGTCATCGATGATGATGACTATGACCAGGATTTCGTGGATCCCACATCCAGTGTGAATCTCACAATTAGTACAGGAGTTGATAAGTCCACAAAAGATAAATATACCGAAGGGGCAGATATTATAAAAAAAATGGGCTACCCAAGTTTTGGTGGTCTGGGTCCCAATGGACAAGGGGTTTGGTCTGCACCTGACCCACTAGCTCCACCAAAACATGGTGAGAAACCAGGCCTTGGGCTTGGAGTTCAATCATCACATTCATCAACTTAGTCAATTCTATTAGTTCCAGCTTCAAATACAATTCCACCTGTTCCAAGCACTTAGATTCAATCTGAATCAATTGCCACTCCCACAGTTGTGGATATCATGGGTACAACTACAACTAGTGGTCCAAAAAGGACATTACAGATAGACACGAAAATAATTGTTCCTAGAGATCAAGGCAGTGTAAAGAAGCAAAAGGTTATGACAAGTATTAGTACAACAATGCCAATGGTGACTGTGAGTCCAACAATTGCCCAACCTTCAGGACAAAACCCTCAGAACAATCTAAGAACTCCACTTGTAATGGGTCAAGGTGTTGCTAATCCTCATGGTGGAATTAGCAGAACCACAGGCAACATAGGTGGAAGCTCGTACATTAGTGCAAGTGCTATTTCACCATTCAAACATTCAGTTGTGTCACAAAACCCTGATTTTTGTTACAATGATTTTGTAACTAACTATGAACAATCAAAAAATACGAATAGACAAAATAGTAAGAAAATGAAGATGGAAGTAGTTGTTGCAGCTCGTGATGCAGAACCTGCATCCAATAGCTTATTTCCCACATATGACCCAAATAAAGATATGATGGAATTCATGGTTGTTATGCCCTCAACTAGAGATAACAATCCACCAGAGAGTCAGTTAGATCCATCTCAATTTCAAGTTAGCACCCTCCAAATGGATTTATCCAAAATTAAAAATGTGGACAAGATAAATGTGTCGAAAATGACCAACCAAGTGGTCTACAGTTCATTGATGAAGTTGGAGAGAGAGAAAGGAAAGCTTCAGGGCACAATAGATAAGTTAAAGGCAGACCTGGCAAATGTAAAGGCAATTGAGAAAGCAGCAGAAAACAGGTGCAAAGAATTAGAGAGAAGGATAAAAAATTCATCCTCTAAAGAAGCAATTGGACAACAAGAACATATGGATGCAGAACTGAAAACTTTGAGGGAAAAATTGGAACAGTGCGAAAAAAAACTTGAGGATGAAAAAGCCTCTTCATTAAGTTTATACAAAAACTTGGAGAATGCGAGACAGGCAAACAATAAGTTAAAGAAAGAATTGGAGAATGAGAGGGTAAAAACAAAAAAGTGGGAAGAGAAAGCAAAAGAGTGGGAAGAGAAAGTAGAGCAAATAAGACAACATGTTGAACACCAGTTCTCAGAAATGAGAGAAGACCTAAAGAAGGCAAATAATAAAATTAAAAATTATGAAAACATCTTGAATGACAATGTAAATAATACAGTCAAGCAAATAAAAAAATTCTTCTGGGGGCAAATAAAGATGTCTGCTGATAGGTTGTGTGATTGGTTTGAACTGAATGAAACTCTTACAAATATTTTTGGGAAGCTAAAAGAGCACATTGAGAAGAACAAAAGTTTTTGTCAGAGACAGAAAATTGCAAAGCAGATTATGCAAGAAATCAACAGAACCAGTGACAGGCATTTGGCAAGCAAGGGAATTCAGGATCGCGTTGGTGCAACAATAAAGGCGACCTCTGTCTTTCAAAAATGTTAGAAACTAACAGAAGCAGATGAAACTCTTTACTTATTCGGGCCAAAGCTCGCCAAGATGAATAGTAAAACAACCAAATTGATATCTCTTGGTTTGCCGAGTCCTGGACCTGATTACTCATCAACGAATTTCGTTGGAAGAGAAGCTTACAAAAAAAAGTTGGACACAATGATGTCTGATTTAGGCAACCTTCCTCAGGACATAACTCATGAAGGCATTGCAAAGTGCATCAAAACATTCACAAATTTGAATGCAGTAATGGAAGGAACATTGCTTTCAACTCACTCTTCCAAGTATGGATGGCTGACGAGGTTGCTGGTCATTTACTGTAACATCACAAATTTTTCCCTTCCAACCGACGAAGAATGGAGCATACTAAAGAAACTGACAGAATCATCTTGATCTCATCAATCATAGTATGTGAAAGTACTTTCAATTTCAATAATCTCTATATCTTTAGTATATATCTTTGATATTATCCTAAATACTAGAGTCTAGAATTGAGTTTAAAGTAACGAGTTTGAACTTTGTTGTTTGAACAGGATCAATGTTGCAGTCTTGCAGTTGCAGAAGATATTGCCAATGCTAATTTATTAAACCGGCCTGTCAAATGCAGAAATGTACAACTAAAGTTGTAGAGATGTTGTAGACTTTTAGTTGTCTTATTGATTTAGATTTTGAGACTTCTCACTTCACATTATGCAAATCGACCTGAAGCTGTTGTTGCTCCCTTGTTTCCATAAAAGGGAATTTAGGGTCATTGGCTTAGGGTAATGAAATTGAAATTGGGCAATGTGCCAAATTGCCAATGGGTATTGAGTCATTGACTTTTGTAAACAGAATCATAGAGTTGTGTTCTTACTAGTATTAATGAATGAATTGTTACATTGTATCATATTTGTAATTAAATTAATGAGAATCAGTATTTCTAACTCTAAGAATTGTAACATATGAATTGATATGTTGTCAAAAAAATAATGAAAAATCTACAAGAATTGTACCATATGAGCTGAATAATGCAAATGAAAACCATTATTAATTGTGGAATTGAATCTTGATGACATTATCGACCACATTCATGTTTTTGACATTGGAATATGCTATTATGCATGATTGATGATGAGATACAGAAATTGACAGTAGACTTCACGAAAAAGCTTAATAAATACTTAGGACCTGCTACTTCTACAACGGTTCAACTTCAAGCTGCCACATCATATCATCATTGAGATCGTCGGATTCAGCGCCATCGACTTCATAGCTTCCTTGGTTCTTCGATATGTTTTCTTCACTCTGCATACCACCGCTTAACTGATGTTCACCACTAGCAGTACCAGTACCAGTACATGAGTCAATGATATCATTGTCTCTGACATTCCCACTCCCAGTCCCACTTTGGTTTGAAATGTTGCCCAACCCTCTTCTTTGACATTTCTTCCTCCACAATTTTAGTGCCCTTTCGTAAGGAAAAGTATTGACTTCATACCTGGATGTATAGAGCCTCAAGCAATTTTCCAGATTCTTGTCTAGTTTGTTTCTTAGCTTTGACTTTAGGAATCCCAAAGCACGGAAAACTCTCTCATCCTCCACCGACCCCAATATCATGGTCAGACATAAATCAAGAAGCTTGAAATATTCTGATATTGAATCAGTCAACAATTCGCTCTCAGCTAGACTTTTCCAAAGCCTTGATACTGATCCATCTTCGCGAGGGTTCTGCATAATATTATATTGTTCCCTCATTGTTAGTGAAAAACGACCTGATTACTCTCTCAAACGATTTCCATCTAAAATTTCATTTAGAGTTACTCCATTTAACTCTTTGGTTTTGCAGAAATGATCTATCAAAGTTAGTAGCCTAGTTTTAAAATCTTTCGGATTGTTCATACTCTGTAATGTCCCCATTTTTTAGACTTATGGGATTAGCTTGGTTTGGTGACCCTCATAGGCTAATCGGGCGATCAGAGGGGGTCAGATGGTGGAGCCAGTGTTGGGATTCCATTCTGGAGGTTCGACTTATCAGGTCTTCTCTTCGTTCAGATCATTTTGGTCAACTTACTATTTTTAGCAGGATTAGCAGGGTGTCTGCATGGAGCGTCAGATATCTCAAGATCGAGTTTTAGAGAATCTCCAGTTTGAGAGACTTACTATTTATAGTAAGTCTATTTTTAGTAGTGGCTATTTCTGGCAAGGCAGTGCCTATTCCTAGCTGGGCAGTTGGACTTGGTGCTTTGTTAGAAGTTCGTTGATTGCAGTCAGACAGTTCAGTGGCTTATATTTTAAATGTGTTATTAAATTAAATTATTTTGATTTAATTTAATAACTTATGACTTTATAACTTTATGTTATAAAGTGAGATATTTTTTAAAGCCAATTAAGTGAAAATATTAAAAAGTGCTTTTTCCAAAAAGCCTATATATTCTACTCGAAAAAACACTTTTCTCATCTTATGCAATCATTATTTTTCTTGGAATTTGGGAAGAAGACAAATCCTGACTAGGGTTTTGACGATTGATTCCTCATTTTCGTAATTTGAGCCATTAATTGATGATGGTGAATTTTACATGCTGATTATCTCTAAGATCACAATTCGGTGCTGTTGTATATTGAAATTGTGGAAGTTTCAAATCTGAAGATTTGTGGTTTGCTGATGAAATTGTATTTATTAATACAATCAGAAGTAATTCTGGAATTAATTGTTTGAAAGTTGAAGTAATTATTTTCTGATTTCTGAAAATATATATCAAGAAGAGGAATACCATAAATTTCAGATATTTGTTTATGCATTCAAGATGTGCTAGCAACAAGCACTGTGAGACGAATGCTAGCAACATAAATTGCAGCCTGTGGTTCTATATTCTGGGCTGTACATTCTCCTGCAGGCCGTACAAGTGTGACGTGGCTGTATGCACACCTGCTGTGTGCTGTCAAAGGTTGATACACAGCTCACTAGGGTTTCACGCCATATGCAAAGCTACCGCATACCAAAGGAGACTTCACCAAAGGCAGCCGCGGTTAAAGAAGGAACTCGGGTGTAGGGTCTTGCTAGAGATTTTCTTTTGCATCCAGACTATCACACCAGACTTGTGTGAAGGTTCAAGCTGGAAGTTTTCTCTTATTGCATCCAACATATAATAATAGGTGCTAATAATTTGCAATTCAGTTTATATAATGACAATTATAAGGTGTGAATATTATTTTGGAAATAGAAATTCAATTCAATAAATTTCTCAAAAAAAATTTCTAAGTTGAAATTTGAAGTTTAGTGGAGAATTTATTTTTTTGAAGCATAAGAATTCAGAAATTGTCAGATTTCTTTGAAAATTATTAGTGCAAAATAAAGAGTCAGCAAGGGTTCTTTACAGTGGTATCAGAGCTATTTTTCCTGCCATCCTGTGGGGTCTGGATTCTTTTTTATTCAGAAGTTTTTAAAAGTGATCAGCACTTCTATTTTCTCTAGCAATGAATAGATATAGGAGATCCAGTTCCGGAAGTCGTCATAGCAGTAAGGGAAATAGAGCGGAATTAAATGTTTTAGTAGAAAGCGTGGAGAGACTTAGACTACATCAGCAGAGATTGACAGAGTTTGTCGGATCCAGTTACATTAGATAGGGCAGCGAGATATATGGTCTCTGCCGTTAGAAGGCCAACATCTAGTTTGCAGGGGAGAAGGTTGGAGTTTTCTCCAACAGTAGACTGTGATGCTGATGTTCCTACATCTAGTTCAGCATCTGCTATTCCCATTCGCAGTGCTGATGATGGATTTATTGCACTGAAACTAGTGGATGTTTCAGTGCCATTGGTTGACAGCAGTGCTGAGGATCACCAGGTTGAGGCTCCCAGAGTAGTCACTACGGATTGTACAGGGGCAGATGATGTTGCAGATATCACTGAGTGTTTAGACTCTTTCATGGAGGGAGTTATTATTGGAGATGTTTATGTCATCTGTAGTAGTGTTACTCCAGTTCAGGAGGCAGTTGCTTCCTCAGTGGGGACCGAGTCATGTACAGAGTCTCCCAGTGGTGAGGTTGGCGATTTGGGCATTACAGCGGGGTCAGTTGATGACAGTTTGTGCTCCAGCATTATTGGTGCATAGCTTGACGTTGAGTCATGTGTGCAGAGACACGTGCCCGCAGATGAGATTTTAGCAGGAGATGTGGGAGTTGATAGTATAGACACATCTGATGACACTTTTGAGGATGCTGTGAGTTGCATTGGAGATGACACCCCCTGTGAGATGTTGGGTGATTACTGTGAGGAGCGTATGAGCTCTAACAGCTCAAAGATTTATGATAGCAGTTGCAGTGTGGGATCAGTACAGGAGACAGTGGTTTATTCCTGTGTTGAGGATGTGAGCATGGAGCTTTCTAGTGATGACACTCAGGATGAGAGTGTTGTAGCTGATTTGGGTGACATAGTTTCATGCCACAGTTTACTTGATTCACATGACGACATTGAGTTGTGTATGCAGCCAGAGTTAGTAGAGGAGATGTCGATAGATGATGTGTACACTAGCATTGCAGATATTTTCGATGCTGAGAGCGAGGATGATGAGTGCTGTAGTCTTTCCGGCTTTCTATATCTGACCTTGGGTGTAGATTCAACGTTGTCATATGGTGATGGTGAGTTCTAGGATTATGTGTTACAAGGACTCACAGATGAGGACACGGAAGCTTTTGAGTGGCAGGAGTTTGCTACAGCCAAGGATTCCACTTTTAGAGACGGGGTTACTTCTTCGGTAACTCACGAGGATGTGTCTTAGGATTTGCACTATCAGATGGTCGCAGAGGACGAGGTAGGTGGAGATTGTGTTGAGTTAGATTCAGTAGTAGCTTCCTCAAGGTTAGATGAGGACGTGTCTGATGCCTGTACTCAGAGTGTCAAGGTGTACTCAGACGTAAGTACACAGAGAGAGGGTGATCTTGAGGTGAGTTTGTTGGATACAGCTTCCTCTCATAGAGCAGACAGTGCGTTTGAGGTTGTTCATAAGAGGCCTATTGTGCAGAGTCATCATGTGACTAGCCAGTTGCGAGTTGATGAGAGGGATATTTCTTCTACTTTCGAGCATTTTGATGCCGCTCGTCAGTTGGTTGTTTATGGTTGGGGTGCTCCTATGACAGATGAGCCCAGTGGTGGTTACCTTTCTTTGACAGAGATTCATTCTTTGCAAGGCTATCAAGATTTTGAGATAGAATTACTTACAGATGGTAGTCGACCGAGATCACTTGGTTGAGTGGGGGAGTACAGCTCATGAGGCACTGATGGATAGAGAGGAGGTGAGTGAGCTTACCCAGGAGGTCACAGCGACTACTGAGGTTTTAGAAGATACTCAGCGGGCTCTTCAGGAGTCGCAGATCCAGTTGGAGGAGGTGATCGTGGAGTTGGAGCATTTACGGTCCACACAAGCCCCAGACCCAGTTCGATTGCACATTGAGGTGGTTGGTGGTGAGTTTTCTCCTACAGTTGGTATTGAGGAACATGATGTGGTGGCAGACACATCTATACAGGATATGGGAGCACTTGGTACGGTTGAGGTGGGAGTACTAGTGGAGTCGAGCTCTTAGGTTGATTTGCTTCCCTTAGTTCGAAGTGAATCTATTTCATCATCTCACATAGCTGATAGCATTGGACAATTGGCTGTGCCACATTTTTAGAGGGATCAGCTATGGATTGCGGGGGAGCATGTTGATGCTTCCATGTATAATTTCTACTGCACCGAGTCTTTTATGGAGTATTTACTTGAGAGTGCAGATGTGCGACAGGATTCTTATAGGGTGTCTGAGGGTACTATCATCCGAGGCTCCTGTGCTATTCGAAGGTTGGCTGGAAAGATTGTGTAGACTCTTTCTACTATGTTTCCCCACAGGGATTTCGAGGTTGTGTTTGTTGAGAGGATTCCTCAGGTTCCTACCTAGCCTGTAGTTATGCGGAGTCAGAGATTGGAGCCATCTCCTGATTCCCAGTTTGGCCATGATGAGCTGTTGATAGAGATTGAGATTTCTGACTGGCATTTCACAGTGGGGTATGCTCATCATTTTTCTTTTGACCCTCAGGTGGAAGATTTGATCTCACACAGGGGTAAACTGGCTCCAGTATCCTACCATCCATTATGGGATGGATTAGCACCATCATTTG
The DNA here is from genome assembly GCA_027943335.1 of Chamaecyparis obtusa. Taxonomy (NCBI): domain Eukaryota; kingdom Viridiplantae; phylum Streptophyta; class Pinopsida; order Cupressales; family Cupressaceae; genus Chamaecyparis; species Chamaecyparis obtusa. The sequence goes on along the minus strand of BSBK01003246.1, from coordinate 730,202 downwards.
CAGATCGACTTGGTAGTTTTAAGTTAGATTACTTGTAGTATCCACACACTCAGGACCGTTTATCAGAGGGTAGAGTTAATAACAGTGATTCAAGCACATTTGGTCACTATTGTTTTACCAGTGCGGTTGGGTGTGAGTGCTGGATAGACAGGGACTCAGGTTTTGACAGAGTTATTTCAGATGGGTTGAGTTCTATTGGGTTGTTTTTAGCGTCGACATCTACAGTTGTTTACAGATGTTTTCAATGGTGCTTGTTCTATTGATGTTGGTTCTTCCTTCACGAGAGTTTGGTGAGGATCGGGACATTACTTGTGACCATCCTTGGGATCCGGGTGGTTTATGATGTTGCTTATTTTTCCTGATTGCTTGAGGACAAGCAATCTTGGGAAGGGAGGACTGTAATGTCCCTGTTTTTTAGACTTATGGGATTAGCTTGGTTTGGTGACCCTCATAGGCTAATCGGCCGATCAGAGGGGGTCAGATGGTGGAGCCAGCGTTGGGATTCCATTCTGGAGGTTCGACTTATCAGGTATGCTCTTTGTTCGGATCATTTTGGTTAACTTACTATTTTTAGTAAGTGATATTTTGGGTATGGCCAGGATTAGCAGGGTGTTTGCACGGAGTGTCAGATATCTCAGGATCGAGTTTCAGAGAATCTCCAGTTTGAGAGACTTACTATTTATAGTAAGTCTATTTTTAGCAGTGGCTATTTCTGGCAGGGCAGTGCCTATTCCTAGCTGGGCAGTTGGACTTGGTGCTTTGTCAGAAGTTCATTGATTGCAGTTAGACAATTTAGTGGCTTATATTTTAAATGTGTTATTAAATTAAATTATTTTGATTTAATTTAATATCTTATGACTTTATAACTTTATGTTATAAAGTGAGATTTTTTAAAGCCAATTAAGTGAAAATATTAAAAAGTGCTTTTTCCAAAAAGCCTATATATTCTACTCGAAAAAGCACTTTTCTCATCTTATGCAATGATTATTTTTCTTGGAATTTGGGAAGAAGACAAATCTTGGCTAGGGTTTCGAGGACTGATTCCTCATTTTCGTAATTTGAGCCATTAATTGATGATGGTGAATTTTACATGCTGATTATCTCTGAGATCACAATTCGGTGCTGTTGTATATCGAAATTGTGGAAGTTTCAAATCTGAAGATTTGTGGTTTGCTGATGAAATTGTATTTATTAATACAATCCGAAGTAATTCTGGAATTAATTGTTTGAAAGCTGAAGTAATTATTTTCTGATTTCTGAAAATATATATTAAGAAGAGGAATACCGTAAATTTCAGATATTTGTTTATGCATTCAAGATGTGCTAGCAACAAGCACTGTGAGACGAATGCTAGCAACATAAATTGCAGCCTGTGGTTCTATATTTTGGGCCGTACATTCTCCTGCAGGCCGTACAAGTGTGACGTGGCTGTATGCACACTTGTTGTGTGCCGTCAAAGGTTGATACACAGCTCACTAGGGTTTCACGCCATATGCAAATCTACCGCATACCAAAGGACACTTCACCAAAGGCAGCCGTGGTTAAAGAAGGAACTCGGGTGTAGGGTCTTGCTAGAGATTTTCTTTTGCATCCAGTCTATCACACCAGACTTGTGTGAAAGTTCAAGCTGGAAGTTTTCTCTTATTGCATCCAACATATAATAACAGGTGCTAATAATTTGCAATTCAGTTTATATAATGACAATTATAAGAAGGTGTGAATGTTATTTTGGAAATAGAAATTCAATTCAATAAATTTCTCAAAATTTTGTTCTAAGTTGAAATTCGAAGTTTAGTGGAGAATTTGTTTTTTTGAAGCATAAGAATTCAGAAATTGTCAAATTTCTTTGAAAATTATTAGTGCAAAATAAAGAGCCAGCAAGGGTTCTTTACATACTCCAATATCGAGGAAACACAATAGCCATGGATTCAAGTAGTTTGACTGGAGGGAATCTTGCTCTAATCTGCGAGGAAAGATCATAGGCAATGTGCTTCATAGAAGCTGTTACAGACTCAACAATCTTGGTAAAGTCTTCCCTTTTAATACTTGGTACTCACCTCCTTGGGTTCTTTCTTGGTTCCTCGAACTTGATCCTGGCAAAGTAGTGCATTGGTATCTCAACTTTGCGAACTTCTGCACATAACTCCCTGTTTGAACCGATTTTTAAAAAGTTATCAGGATTGTCGAAATCTGTGATTTTCAACTAGCTGGCAAATTTTACATCATCGACACATAATTGATAGAGATTATTGAGCGTCACGCATGTCAATTTACGCAGCAAAGCATCTTCTTCAATATACATAGCTCTTTCCTGGGCCTTTTTCATTAAATTTCTCATTTCCTCAAGCATGTGGAGAATACCTGCTAATGTTATCAGTGTCTCTACATTACTTAACATTGCCAGCAGCACAGGAAATTTCGATTGCTCTGGTTCATCACGACTTGAGTTCATTAGACCAAGCAACGATTGATATTTTTAAAAAACTGGATGTGTTTGTCCATCCAAAGAGATCCATCTGGTATCATTATCCTTAAGAAGCTTGTTCCCGTTGGTTAGTCCTTCGACAAAGTGTTGAAATTCCCTCAATCGTTTCGGACTTCGACAGAAGTATTGGTAGAGCTCTTTGATTAAAAGCTTCAATTTTTTGTACTGGAGCATGCTTGCTGACAACTCCAAAAGCTAGATTCATTTTGTGGGCCATGCAGTGAATGGGAGCAACGTAGGGTGCACAAGAAGATTTTATCTTTGTGCAAAGACTGCCCTTGTGACCTTGCATTGCTGAATGTCCATCCGCTCCAACACAGACTAGCTTTTTGGCAATGGTCATGTCATTTATACCTCCATATTCAATTAGAGAACTCTTTACTAGTTCAAATAAATTTTCTGTTGTCGCATTATCCCTCATTTTAGCAACGGTTAGTAGATGAGGTTGGCGAGCAAAATTCTGTACAGTATAAACATGCATGCATACCCAAGAAGTATTGTCTACTGCTATAACCTCGTCTAAAGACAATGCAATAAAATTTGACTCTTTAATTTTTGCCTTCAGATCCTCTTTTTCAACCTCGGCAAGACAACTTGGCCATTCCCATCCACTGTTTACTGACCAGTGACTGTTAGGATAGTTACGAACTTTCAGAAAGTGTAATAAAGCACTCAATGATGGGTAGTTTGTCATAGGACGCCCTCTGCTCAAAATATTAAACACAACACTTAACTGAACAACTTTTCCCATTAGTTCTACTTCCAATGCTTTTCCAAAACAAGCTTCAATATAGCCTTTAACTTCACCAGGCTTCGTCTTTATATTATGCTGAAATTCATATAATTCTGCATTCCTAACATGCTGAGATTCCTCCTTTGTTTTCCATCTTATCACTGATTTTTGAACTCCATCTATGGTTTTCTTTTCGTAAACTTTACCCATATGCTTCTCTATGGTGTCAATTTTTAGCTGCAACCTCTTTTCCTTCTTATTTATCTGGCTGCAAATCTTATATCTGCATTCTATCGGAGGCTCCCCTTCAATTGGATTATCCACTGGTTCAATGAATGGATACTTTGACACCCATTCTACTTGAAAATTCCTCGACAGATCCCACAATCTATCATTCTTTGATTTGTATTTTCTTTTCTTCCCTGCACCATCATCTTCTCTGACATTCTCAGTCTTATCCAAGTCGATTATATCATTATGGCTACTCTGGGTATTTAACTGAAAATCTTCTTCAAGTTCATCGTGATCTGAGATATCAGGTTCGTTGACTTCTTCAATATGTCGTGTAGGTTCAGGCTTAGGTTGTGAATCTTGAAAATCTTCTTGTGATGAAGTAGCTTCCTAATTTTGGCCAGAAACATTTCCAACACCATGACCAAAGTACGGTGATAAGGTTCTGCGTTTTGTTGGCCTCTCTTGGCTTTCCCCATATGCCGGAGCCTTACCCTTATTCTTGTTCGACATCTCGATTCTTCAACGAAATAAAGGCTATCAGCCTGCCAGTGAAAAAAAATGTAAAAAAAATGTTTACTTGTTGAAAAAGTGACAAATGACAAATGACAATAGAACTATAACATACAATGTTTACATAGTCGCAGAATAATAATCACTTTACCTTTGCCTCAAATTCAATTGCAGTTGCGACTCACCAAAGCAATCAAGACTCAACAGTCTGAACTTCGCTATCGATCAAATTGAACCGATCCAAATTGTGTACAATAACACTGATGTATGAATGTATTTATACTAATCTTTTTTGGCGAATTGGGCGGGAGGTATTAGTTCGGTGTCCAAATATTTGGTGAAGCCTGCGTAATTATAACACGTCTTGTGTTATTTCCTAAGCGATTATGGGTCGTCCAATACCTTGGTATGATTAATAAAGGTGGCAAAAACCCATCGGTTTGAGACACGTGTCCGTAAAGTGGCTGGCGAAGTTGGGGCCGCCTAAAAATATATATATAAAACTATTGGCGAATATAGGCCGTCCATTTGGGGTTGCTTTGAAATTATAGGCGAATGATAAAAATATATCGTGCCCAAAACGTATATGCCATTGGCGATAATGTGAAAGAAATGGACAAAATTTAATAAACCACTGGGCGATGGACCTGGGCATTGGACCCAATTTTAATAAATGCGGGGCAATAGGGTCACTCCCATATGGGCAAAATATTTGCCAATTCGCGGGTTGCTGATAGGCAACATTCGCCAAATGGCGAATAATTGCCACTAAAGTTTTCGCTGGCAGGCGACTCGAGAGTCGTCCATACGAGCGACCAGAGAAGCATCCCGATAGTAAATTGGAAAAAAAACCCGTACGGCTATCCATGACCGTACGGTGGAAAAAGGAAAAAAATTTTTTAACAAAAAAGAAGAAAAAAGTGTCGTACGACTGTACGACAGAGACAGAAAATGTCACCGTACGGTTTTCGGCCACACGACGAGTAAAGCATGTCAATGTACGGTGAAAAGAAGCCAGTAAGGCTATCGTACGACGGAAGGGAGGGAGGTCAGTGTATGGCGTACGACCTCAACATCGATCGTACGGCATAAGCGGAGAGCGCACAACACCGTATGGTCTCAAAAAATAGAACTTCTGTACGGTGGAAGGAAAATAAACATCACACGCGGCAGGATGCAGTGAACGTCCGTATGGACTGTACGACCATAGACACAAGCAGCCCGTACGGTGGAAAAGGTTTGCTCAGACATATATTGCCATACAACCGTACGATCAGAGCAGTAACGGACGGAGGAAGGGGAACGCTTTTGTACGACATCCGTGCCAAAAATAAAGTTAGGCACCACATACAAGAAGCCATTACCATACGGCATCGTACGGCCCCAGCATCCCGTCATGTGTGGTGAAGGCAAGCATTTTTGAATGGTAAAGGCAAGGTGGCTTCCCTATGAACCGTACGACCACAAAAACAAGTAGCTCATACTCGGTTTCCCATCACCGTACGACATAGGAGGGGTGTTAAAAGGAAAGCCTATGCGGTTTGAAGCATTGTTAGTAGGTGAAACGAAAATCTACAGGTATCATCGTTTTGCATTCCGTACAGTACGGAAAGAAAGCTAGGGGGAAGAGGAAAAACGAAAAGACTTCGTACGACAGTGGAAACAAAAACGAGTGAGAAAAAAAACGACGACAAATAAAAACAATTCAGAGTGAATAACGTATGGTACCGAAGAGAAGGACAAAAGCAGGTAGTGAGGAAAACAGAAGTGGTTGGCAGAAAGAGTATGGGATCGGAAGAAAATCACAAAAATGGTGTGTTCCATGGACTTCCGCGTGGGTTTGAGGGTGCTAATTTGGTCTTGGCGGCGGGGGCGCTACCCCTCAACCCCACCCTTTACCGCGATGCCCCAGGAGCCCGCGGGGCGTTGCCCCCTAGACCCCTATTTTCCTTGTGAGTTGTAGCATTGAAAACGGCAGGAGGAAATTAGTCAGTTATCAGCCTTTGGGAAGTGGGACCAGTTGATGAGATCTGGAGTTGTTACAGGCATGGAGTGTCTGCATGTTGGAGGTGGAGAGAGCATTGGAGCAAGCTTTTTGAGAGGGGTACTACGCTTTGAGGCACTTAGAGTAGGTGTTGGCTAGACGTGAGGCTGTTTTGGTGGATGCATAGAGAGCTCAGGAGGAGCTACCACCCGGTTGGAGGCAGTAGAGCGACACTTGGCTCAGCGTACCCAAGAGTGAAGGCGGTACGGGTGCCTATCAAGGTTAGATTGGCTCGGAAGACAGTATTGTTTGAACAAGAGTTAGTGGAGGCTACAGCTGAAAAGAATGTTTTGGAGACAAGTTTGCTGCAGGCACGGGAGGAATGTGATGTGACAAAAAAAGACCTACTGGAAGTAGCATTGATGGGGAGGGAAACACTTCAACTTTTTCAGGGACGCCCCTCCGCCCCTTCTTCTCAGTGATTTTCTTATTCTATGTAGTGTATTTCATCTCCCTTTTGTTGTGTCGCTGGAGACGACTTTATGTTTTTTTGGGGAGGATGATGATGTTACGCCTAGTTTGGAAATTGAAATTGAAATTTTCAGCCTAACTTATAAGTTTATAACTTTTTAACAAATTAAATCTTAAAAATTTAACATAATGCTTTGACACGATGCATTCAAAGAATCAACGTTGAAGCACATTCAACATATTCAGCCTATCAACAAGAATCTAAAACAATAAATACTTAGTTAATTGTTTTTTAAATTACTAATTAGGCAGTGTCTAAATGGCCTCTAGTCAAAGTGGAGAAGAAATAGGATTGAATGAGGAAAGTGCTAGTATATCTGAGTATGAGCCTGATCATTAGGAAAGTGAGCATGGGGATGATCCAGAAGCTCAATCTGAACCACCTTATAGTGCACCGGGAGTACCTTCTATTGACTGCCCCTCAGAGATATTGACACAGTTTGCTAGGGGTCCTTTTGATCCAAAGTCCCCTCTAAAACAATTTGCAATCAAAATTTCACTCCCTTCAGCTACAAGTGGTGGCACTAGAAAATGGAAATGTAATATATGTGGCACAGAATGGTTTGGCAACATTACTAGGGTTAATTCACACCTTCTCTTTTGGAGTGGATTTGGTGTGAGTCCATGCAAATTCCTGGCAAATCTTGAAAATGTGAAGTGTAGAATTGAAATAAACAAACTGTGGGGCATTCCTGATGATAGTGCAGTTGAAATGCCTAGATCTTTGGCTGCTAGGCAACAGGTTCAGGCTATTCAGCAGTTACAGGGGCAGTGAGATACTTCTACACGTATCTTGCATTAGAGAGTAGGGACTTTGTTAGATTCAGCTTCCATCCCTTCATCCATTCAGAGTTCAGCAGGGCAGACCAGCAGGGGGAAACGGAAGGCAGGAAGTTCTACTTCTAACCCCATTGCTGATTTATTTAACATGCACGCGAAGGATCGGTTAGACGATGCCATTGGTATATTCTTATTTGCCAATGGCATCCCATTGCATGTTACTCGATCTCCTTATTATAGGGATATGATGTCCTTGGTGGCGAGAGATGGAGGGCCTTCATATGTGCCACCAGGTGAGCATAAATTGAGGACGAGGGTCTTGGATAGACAGTATAACAAGATCGGGGTTTTGATGGAGCAGATGAAGGCATGTTGGATGGAGTTAGGTTGCAGCATTATTATGGATGGGTGGACGGACATTAGACATTGTCCACTCATCAACATCATGGTCACATGCACTGAGGGCCCATACTTTCTAAAGGCAGTTGATTGTTTAGGGCATCGTAAAGATGCTGATTTTCAGTTTCACGTCCTTAGGGATGCTATTGAGGAGGTTGGGCCACAAAATGTGGTCCAAGTAGTGACAGATGCAGCACATGTGTGCAAAGCTGCAGGGAGGCTTGTTGAGGCAGCCTATAGGCATATTTGGTGGACTCCATGTTGTGTGCATGCCATGAACAATGCACTCAAGGACATGGGAAAAATCGGTTGGATAAAACAAGTGGTTCATGATGCGAGAGAGGTGCAGATGTTTATCTGCAATCACCATACTTCACATGCACTGTTCAGAAGCTTTGCGAAGGAGTTCCTGAAACCAGTTGAGACTAGATACGCATCATATTACATTCTCTTGGAGAGAATGGTTGAGTTGCAAGAGCCACTGCAATTCATGGTTATTACACAGGAATGGAATCGGTGGGCTGAGTCCAAAATAGAGCAGGGGAAGAGAGTAAAGGAGACATTGAAGAGTGATCAGTTTTGGATTGATGCCAAATACATAGTCTCCATCATTGCTCCAGTTTTCACGGTCATCAGATATGGTGATGAGGATGCACCTACCCTTGGAGAGATTTATGAGTGCATTGATTCCATGCTTGGCCAGATGAGGGCTGTTGTGCGTGAGAGAGACCCCACTCTAGCATTCTATACTGAGCACATTCAACCTATCATTCACCGCAGGTGGGAGAAGCTGAACACTCCTTTGCACATGGCTGCCTATGCATTGAATCCTAAATGGTACATGTCTAGGCCTGGTAGAGTTACACCACTTCAGGATGATGAGGTGAAGGCCGGGTTCTTTCGATGCATTGGTAAGATGTTTGATGCTGAGACTGCTAGTCAGATTCGCTCCGAGTGGACGGAATTTGCCACTCTTATAGGTAATTGTTAATTAATATTTATTATTTACTTTTAGACTTTTAGTTTTACAGTTTTGAGTTTTACTATCTAATATCTAGAGTTTGGTAACTTTACTTTTAGTTTTACTGTTTACATTATGATTATGTTACAATTGTCAACTTATTATGTTCCAGGATACTCAGATATTGCAAAGATGGACATTAAAACAATCGCACAGAAGCATCCAATATTGTGGTGGAAATGTCATGGAGCACAGAAGGCAAAGATTACTGCACTAGCCATTCGATTGCTTTCTCAGGTTTGTAGTTCCTCATCTTTAGAACCTATTCAAGTTTTTAAACTTAAGAGTTATTAATTTTAGTTTTAATTTTCTGATTTTAATATTTATAAATTTTTTTGCTATCTCAAGTTTCTAGTTCCTCAGCTGAAGAGAGGAATTGGTCTACTTATAGCTTCATCCACTCTATTAAGAGGAACAGACTTACCTCTAAAAGAGCAGAGAAGCTAGTTGCTGTACACAGTGCCTTGCGTATCGTAGATCACAAGACACGCGGGTACAAAGAGAGCCCAGTAGCACGATGGGATGTAGAGCTAGAGGATCCAGCACAGATTGATGAGGACAAGGTTGCAGCAGAAGCCGACGTAGGGCTAGTTGGTGTTCCTTTGGCAGACCTTGACCACCAGGACTCCGAGTCCAATAGTTCTAGTGATGAGGACTTTGGCTTGGGGCATTATTAGAGGCCCCCCATTCTTGCATTTTGACATGATATCAAATTGACATTTTGATTTTGACATTTTGTACTCATTTTGATATTGATGATTGATCATGATTCATTATATCATATCATGCTACTTTGCTCATTGTAATCATGATCATCTTTATGATATATCATATATGACATATTTGATATTTTAATTTCATTTTGCTATGTTTACTTTAGTCTTTAAATGATTATCATTATGTTACTATGTTGAAAACTTGAATGTTTAATAGTTCTAGCTCGTGTATTTCAATTTGGTATGTAACTTAGTAAGTTAGTAGTTCAATTTGGTATAGTATTTCAATTGAGGCCCTTTTTTTTTCCCGCACCCAAAACTCGTCCCGACGTCCCCCCGTCTTGATGTACCCACGTACCGGTGTTTCACTGGAAAAAAGTGAAATTGTGCTTTTTTCGAAAAAACTATATATTCTACTCGAAAAAGCACTTCCATTCATTCATTGTTGATTTGATAAAATTTATAAAGTCTCTTGGCTGTGAGAAACCGGCTAGGGTTTTGAGGACTGATTCCTCTTCTGGCAATTTGAGCCATCACAGATTGGTGGCGAATTTTGCAGCTACTGATTCTAAATTAAATCCAGTGCTGATGTATATTGGATTTATGTGAAATTTACTCTACAGGCAAATGATGTGTTCTCATGGATTCTGAATTTGTTTTATGCTGAGGTTTTGGAAATTGTTGAAGTTTGCTGTGGAATTGAGTTTGATAATTCATCATATCGGAAATCTAGAATAGCAAGTTGGAGGCTGATATATCTCTTTCTTGATAAATCGTAAGTATTGAAACAAAGGAGGATTTTCGTATTTAATTAATGGCTATGTATTCTTTCATGCTGCGGCTACATACATAGTGGGAGCCGTCATATGGGACAGCAAATTCACTGTATAACTGTCAGTGTCAACCTAGATTATTGCACGTGAGTTTGTGGGGGTTTGTGACAGCAGTTTTTGGTCATGTGGTTACCTTGGCAGGGCTGTTTGGCCATTTCCTTGAGACGGCTTTCAGTTTGGGCCAGTCAACGTACTGTTGGGAGCAGACATGTGTTGTATTTCATAGGGAGACAGCCATAAATTGGAGATCGTGACAGCCAAAGGGAAGAATTGCGGAATACAGGTGCCATGGAATTTAATGATATATGATTTTTACATAAATTTGTTTTAAAATAAGATTTCAAATAGTGAATGTTTATTCAAAATGTTAATTGTCTGAATTCGATAATTAAATTTGATGAATGTGCTATCAGAAATTGCTTTGCCTAAATATTATTAAAAAAAAGTTGCAATTGTTTCCACAATTATTAATAAACCTTCAGGAAGAGCCAATTCGGTTCTTTACAGATCTTTTGTTGATTTTGAGCTTGTTGGATATTCTCTTTCAAGGATTTAAGGATATCTCTACTTTGCTGAATAAAATCTTGTGCCTTGGGTACTTGCTTTCTTGAGGGATTAGTTCCCCGAAGGATGTGACTTCGTACCCATATAGTGCTTGGAAGGGACTCATTCCTATAGACATATGGTGTGTTGTGTTGTAACAGTATTCCCCCAAATGCAACCACTTGATCCACAAGGTCTGTTGTCCGGTAACATAGTTCCTTAAGTAGCCTTCGAGCCATTTATTCACTATTTCAATTTGCCCGTCTGTTTGAGGATGGTAGCTGGCACTAGGGGTTAAGGAGGTACTGGCTAATTTGAAGAGTTCTTGCCAAAAATGGCTAATAATATTACTGTCCCTGTCACTGACAATATTCTGAGGAAGTTCATGGAGTTTGAAAATCTCTCTAAAGAACAATTCTGCTATCTGGATTGCCTTACATTTAGTTGAGACTGCAAAGAAATGGGCATATTTGGTGAGTCTATCCACAACCACAAAGATGTTGTCCTTTCCTTGTGTTTTTGGTAATCCTGTGATGAAATCCATGGATATGCTCTCCCATTTTTGGTTAGGTATAGGTAAGGGTTGGAGTAACCCAGTGGGGTAGGAGAGTTCAGCCTTATTGCATTGACATGTCATGCATTCTTGTACATATTTTTGTACATCCCTTTTCTGATCCTTCCACGAATATTTCTTTTTGATATGTTTATATGTTTTATAACATCCTGGATGTCTTGCTAAGGGGTTGTCGTGGAATTCTTGGAGGACTTTATATTTTTGAATCTAGATTGAGGAGTCAAATACACTCTCCCTTTGTAGAGTATAAGGTTATCTTTAATTGTAAAATTTTCATTAGGTGGGTTTCCTTCTAGAATCTCTCTTGCTGGTGAGTCTTGGTCATATTCTTTGATGATTTCTTCTTTCCACCCCTTGGATATACTAATGATGTTATTTAGGTGTGCTTTTCTGGATAGTGCATCTGCGGCGCCATTATTCACCTCTTTGACATACTCTATATCAAAGTCATAAGCTTGTATTTTGCTTACCCACTTTTGTTGCCTATCATTGAGATCTTTTTGACTTAGAAAGAAACATAAATTGTTATGATCTGTTTTTACAATAAATTTTCCACAAACCAAGTATTGACAGAATTTGGCTAATGTATGCATAATAGCTAACATCTCTTCGTCGTAAATGGAGTAGTGTTTTTCCCCTGTTGTGAGCTTGCAGCTTTCAAAAGCTATTGGGTGTTTCTTTGCATGAGTACGGCCCCACTGCCTTCCCCAGAGGCATCGCATTGAAGTTCAAAGGGCATAGAAAAGTCAAGTATAGCCAAGACTGGACATGTGCTCATGGTTATCTTAAGCTATTCGAAAGCTTGTTGGGCTTTATCATTCCAAGTGAAAGCCCCCTTTTTTGTTAGGTCGGTGAGAGGTGCTGCAATTTTTTAAAATCCCTTCACAAATCTTTTGTAATAATTGCAAAGTCCCACAAATCCCCTTAGTTGTGTTAGGGTTTTGGGGGTTTGCCATTCTCTAATAGCTTTAATCTTTTCTTCATCCACACTTACTCCTGCTTCACTGATTTTGTGTCCTAGGTAAATGATTTATTTTAACCCAAATTCACATTTGGACATTTTCGCATAGAGTGATTCAGATTTCAAAATACTTAATACTTCTTCAAGGTGCTGGAGGTGTTTTTCCCATGTCTCACTACAAATAAGAATATCATCAAAAAATACAAGCAGAGATTTCCTCAATTGCTGTCTAAAAATGTGATTCATACACGACTGGAAGGTAGCTAGTGTGTTAGTGAGTCCAAAAGGCAAGACTAGGAATTCAAAATGCCCATAATGGCATCTAAAAGCTATTTTGGGAGTATCCTCTTTCCTCATTCAAATTTGGTGATAGCCTGATCTCAGGTCAATTTTTGAAAAGAATTTGGCTCCATGTAATTCATCCATTAATTCATCAATTCTAGGGATGGGATATCTATTTTTTATAGACTTTTTATTCAAGGCTCTATAATCTATACACATTCTCATGGTACCATCCTTATTTTTAACCAATACAACAGAGGAGGCAAATGGACTGTTGCTAGGTTGAATATGACCCATTTCTAGTAATTCTTTGATGGTTCTCTCAATCTCTTCTTTGTATTTGTGGGGGTGTCGGTAAGGAGTTGTGATAACTGGTTTAGCTCCTTCTTCGAGTTCTATGGAGTGTTCGAAACCTCTTTTTGGAGGTAATCCTGGTGGAATATCTTCGAAGACCTTATATTTTTTTAAGATAGGATGAATGTCATCATGAATTTCTTGCTCCTTTGTGGAGGATTTATCAAGGATCCTACATTGAACCATCCACTCCCCTTGATCATGTCTGAGGATTTTCTCCATTCAATTACATGATACTACTTTTGGTGAGCCATCGGGCATGCCTTTTAATATTATTTCTTTCCCTTGATGTTGAAAACAAATTTCAAGGTTGGGGCTATCCATTGTAAATCGTCCTAATGAATTTATCCACGACATTCCTAGAATGAGGTCATTTTGCAAGCTCACCACGAAGAAATTTCTTTTGATTATATGTTCCCCTACTTGGATTTCCAATTCGGGTACCATCCTTGTACATTGATCAGTTGTCCCATTGCCCATAATTACCTCAAATCCTTTGAACTCCTGTATTGGTATTTTCCTTCTTGCCACGAGTTGCTGACTAATGAAATCATGTGAGGCTCCCGTGTCTACTAAAGCGATTATCTTTTGTCCGTTTATTAGTCCCTTAATTCAGAATGGTTTGTTTTCATTCCCTTGGGCGATGACGGCTAATGTTCTTGGTTCTAGTTCTTCCAATCTGGCTCTTTTTTGAGATGTCTCCTCTATGTTGTTCATTTGTCCTCTTTTACATTGGTGACCCTTAGTCCAAGGTGTTTTACATTTGAAGCACAACCCTTTTTAGAGGAGTTCTCCCCTCTCTTTACAACGATGGTCTTTGCTCCAAGGTTGTTGGCAAATGAAGCATTTTGTGGAATCTCTCTTTGGAAATTCTCCTTTATTTGGTGTCCTAAAAGAGTTACCTTTTTGTTTTTCTTTGGATACATCATACTCTGACATTTTTGCTTTCCTAATAGCCTCTTCCAGGGTTTGGGGTTCAAATGGTCTTACCCTTACTTTGATGTGTTCCTTGAGTCCTATGAACATGTAGACTCTGTTAGGAATTTAAGTTGTCATTAGTGTTCATTTACAAACATGTTGTGTCAATAAGGAGTCACCGGTCATTCACAACACCAGTTGCCGAGCAACATATCAAATATGCACCGGTAGATGAAGAAAAGATAAGAGTATGTACTAGTAGATGAAAAGAAGTGCACTCACTGGTAGACTAATCTAAACAACAAGCACCGATTTTTGAGTGCATGTGTACGGTGAACCGGATACAAGATTGCACCGGTCTCAGTCTAAGAGAAGCTAAAGATCCACACCGAATTAAGAGGATCAGTTTTAGTTAGAAGTCGGACTATATGGGAGTTAGCTTGTTAACACGAGTTAGCTTTATCCTTTGTGGATGTCTTACATGGTGAACTCCAGATCCTTGCGTTTTGTTGCTGATTGCATAATTCGTTGCAGAGTTTACGGGCTAGCGGTTTTGTGAGTTAAGGGTTTCATTGCGATGAACTCTTTTGATATATATATATATATATATATATATATACAGGTCATAAGACGAGAAAGGTAGCTGTTGGAAAAGAGGTGTGAAAAAGGAAAGGTATTCTACAACGAAGTGCTAAAGGCATAGAGGTGAAAAACTTGGAGAGATCAACAGCCAAGAAAACTGAAGAAGAGATCAACAGATATGATCTAATCAGACAGTGAGTGTCATACGAGATCATTGCTTTTACAAGGTATGAAAGCTTATTAAAATCCCTCTATCAGGGTGAACCTAATCGATTCTTTGTAAAAATCCCCTAATAGGGTAACATCTTTGTTGATGTTCGAAGTCCTGTAACCAGGCAACTTTTAATAGGGTTCAGATCTTAACCGATTTTTGTAAAAATCCCTTAACTGGGTAGCACTGTGATCAATGCTTTGTAAGCTCTTAACAGGGCACCTTCATTCTACAGTAGTGAAGTTGTGAGCTCTGTCTCACTGTGGTTTTTTCCTTCTAACTGAGGGTTTCCACGTATAAACACTTGTGTTGATCTGAGTGGTTCTGCTTATGCTAGTAAACTATTGTTAACATTTTGTTTTATTTCAAGAACTGTTTGCAAGTTTTAGATAGCGGAGATTAGTTTTACTGATTCACCCCCCCCCCCTCTCAGAATCGGTATAATAGTAACAATTGGTATCAGAGCTAAGTTCACTCTGCTTCAAAGCCTAACAACTGGAGACAAAGATCATGGAGGTTTACCGGTATCAAAAGAAGCTAGAGGAAGCCAATGACATCATCACCTCTCTGGAAAACAGATTGAGGAGATCACTTGCAAAAAGAAAGGAGCTAGCGCTACAACTGAATGAGAGCAATGAAACCATCGATGAACTCTCTGGGTAGAGTGAATCTGACGAAGCTGAGGAGGCAGTATCTGAACTCATGGAAAAGAATCAGATCCTGACCGATCAAATCTCTAATCTCAAAAGAGAACAAGAAGACAATGCCCTGAGGATGACTGAACTAATCAAGAAAAAGAGAAAAGCTGAAGAGGAAAGAAATTCGGTAGTCAAGTCTATGTCATCCTCCGAGAAAGCAAGGGACCGGGCAGTGGAGGCCGTAGGGGCAAATGAACTTATCATTCTACAACTTCAAGAAGACATGCAGAGTGTCACCCAAGAAAATGCCCACATGCAGAAAGGCTGGCATGACAGGAATGAAGCATGCAATAGATTGTCTCAAGAATTGCATCAAGTAAGGGAGCAGATGAACGAACTTGAAGAGACAAATGAAATACTGAGAAGATTCAATGAAAGTTCAACTAAGCTTGATGAGCAACTCAAAGCTCAAAGAAGACACAAAGATTAGACCGGTCTTGGTTTCACTAGTGAAAATGCAAAAAGGAATGGTGAGCCCTCTAGGGAAAAAGCAATCAAGAAGGATAAGATGAAATCACTGATGCAAAAAGGTAAGAATTTCCCTAACACATCTTGCAATCACTGTGGGAAATCGGGTCATAAGACTAATAACTGCAGGAATGCACCGGTAAGGACTAGCAATAGCTACTGCAAGAACTGCTGTAAAAAGGGCCACAAGACTAGTGAGTGTTGGTCCAGTCCCACATCTGTGTCCAGCAGTAGCAAGGGAAGCTTCAGAGGGTACTGCTATGCATGCAACAAATTTGGACACAAAGAACAAGAATGCAGATCCAAGACAATGGCATTTAGATCCCCAAAACCAATACTCACCAAGAGAAACAAGGACCTGAGTACAGTGAACTGTGTGAACTGTGGATTACACAACTACAATGGCTCTCGCAACAAGTCAACTGACACAAAAAGAATGAACTCATGGAAAGAAACTGGAGTAATCTGCTATCACTGCAACAAAGTGGGACACAAAGCCAAAGAATGCAGAAACCGATCATCCAGCAAGAAGAAGGAACCGGTTAAATCTGAAGAGAAGATCAACAAGGAAGAAAAGACTAAGAAAACGGTCAAACAGATTTGGTTCGTAAAAGAATCAAAGATCTCCACTGAAGAGAAGACGGAGGAAAGATCACCATCTGCTGATGGCGATATTTCTTCAGCAAACTAAACCATGAGGGTTTAGAGGGAACCGATAGATCCACTACCGTTCCCGGTATGACTGGTGAGAGTCAGACTCACTCGGTCTACAAGATTAACTGGTAAGGCAAGTTTACAATCAACCGATTGGCAAAACGGAAGGAAAAAGTAGGTAAAGCATTTATTACTATAGTCATTTAACAAATAGTTACCGTTTGGTAATTACTGTTATAACCTAACCTTATAAAAGAAAGGTAAATTGCTCATAAGTTTTCACTTTGCTTACTTTGCGATTTAGGAATTCTTATGCTAAGTATTATTTTCATGCTTTGATCACTGAGAAATCACTATTTGCAAATTATCGGTTAGCAAGAATGGCTTCATCTTCTACTACCGTGAAGTTAATCAAAGGAGATCAAGTGAACAGACCAGCATACAACATCTTGCCTGTGCAGAACAGAGAAAACGACATGGCTAGTGCTCTCTCTTCCATACCAAAAGGAGTCCTCTTGACTGAGGATGTTACAGCGTTCATTGATGCCAGATAGGAAGAACTCGGAGAAACCTTTATTCAAGGAGAGTATGTGTCGTTATGTGAAGAAGGGAAACTTCTCGACAAATATGCCAATCTGGTATCCTCCGGTGTAATAAATGGTGTGTGCTACCCTGCAATCTTCTAGGAGGACCAAGTTAGACTGGTGCTGAGCCGTCTTCATGAACCAGGATTCTGGCTCAACAGAGGTGCATGTCACGAGATCACCAAAGAGGATCTCCACAGAGTGACCGGGTACAGTGACAAAGGGAAAGCGATAACCCTGCGCACCATCTCCAATACTATCGTCAACAAGCTAACCAAGTTGAAGTCCGATGGTCAACTCATGACTATAAATGACATTGAAGATGAAGGAGTTCGTTTCACATCCGCTGTTATCAGATAAAAAGTTTGCCAGTCAAGCAACTTAAACAGCGTACCAGGTGGTGCAATTCATGCTGCGCATCGCATTATGCACGAAAATGTCCAATACGACATTTGTGCAATGCTTCAAAACCAAATCTTTGAAAATATGAAGAAGCTTGGAGTTGTGAAGAAGAAATCTATGAAGTATGGAACCCTTCTGATGTGCCTATACTTTTTCTACTCTAATTTCTTCCTAGGTTTTGGAAAAGTGAATTGGAGAACCGACAAACCGATCATGCATCAAATCACTGAAATGACAAATATACAGGGAGACTAGTTAGACAATGCTATGACCAAACATTTTGAAGCCTTTCAACTAGAGATGCATTAGAGGGAAAGAATTCCGTCGGCAATTGTTGAACATTACAAGGATGAGGTATGTTTTCTGGTCACCACCGAAAACTGCATTATTCAAGCAGTTGAACCAGGAGGTGCATATGCTCCTGAACTGGGTTACGAGATCTTAGCCAAAGTTGCTAAGGCATATGGTGAGGCATTAAATGATGAAAATTTGGATCTTGGTGCCATTCAGTTCGGCACGTACACTGAAATTCTTCAGAATCTGTCAAAAAGGGCACCGATCAAAATCATCTACAAAAGGACACCCCCACCAAGGAAGAAACCAGCGACAAAATAGCCCAAAGGCCGAAGGAAGAAAGAAGAACCAGCACCTAGCATTCAAGAGGAAGAACAAGAAGAAACAGGCCCCGAAGACACAATTCCTCTGATTAGGAAGAAGAAGACCGGAAAAATATCAAAGGAGGACCCACCTAGATGAGCCAAGCCCACAATTGACGAAATTGTGGAAGGACTAAAGAAGGCTGGAAATTTAGGGTCTATAAGAAGAAGATATGAATTGAGCAATGATGAAGACAAAGACAAAATTGAGGAAGCAGTAGCATTCTGCCTCCACAAATTCAATCTTCATCCCGGTGGACTGCACACTACTCTATAGGAACAACTTCTACAGAATATTGAGGCCTAGTGGAAAGCCTCAGAAGAAAGAGAAAAGGAGGAAAATATACGGGCTCTTTTGGAGGTTCAGAATCACCTTACTCTGGATGAGGCAGCAGAACAAGCTGAACTTCATCAGAAAACTTTTGCAACTATAAGAAGGATAGGCCTCGTGCTTATTGGAGAAATTGAGAAGGTACACAATGAAGAAGTCACACTATGGACCAAACTTCTTCAGACCCAGCAACAAGCAGAACAAGAAGCAACACAAAGAACAACAGCTAAACCGGCACCTGACATCGGTAAAGGGAAAGGAGTACTTGGAGAAGAAGCACCGGTACTAGTGGATTTAACCAAGGGACAGGCAACAAATCCAACTGTTCTCATCTCACCAAGCAAAGGTAACTTTCAACCTATGCATGTTGATGATTTAATAACTGAGATTATGGACTTTGGAGAAGTGGACAATGCAGCCAAATGGTATAGTGTACTAAATGAAGAGGACAAACAAAAGTTGATTGTCGGGATTGTAGAGACCTTCATGGATTATCATAGGACTCCAAGGGACTACAAGTTCAAGTTCCCGCCGGAACTAAACAACAGGCTACAATCAAAATGGAAAACCGGTCTAGGCATGAACACCAAAATCACTAGGGACACACTACTTAAGGTTTGGCCTGGATTTATTGAAGAAAGAATAAAGCTTCTACTAGAAGAAGCATCCATGAACCTAAAAACATTAGATAGAGTCGCAAAGATATTGAATGGATATGAGAATAAAGTCTACAAAGACACTCTAGACTACTGGAACAATTATGACTTCACGGCATTGGAGAAATATAGTCCTCAGGATCGAAACAAACCAGTGCAAACACCAAAGGAGGAACACACCAATGGTGAAGAATCTTCTGCCAAAAAGGAAAAAGTTCAAACAGAGTTCTTAACTAATGAACAAGAAGCAGAAATTGATATACCCATAGGGGAACTCCATACAGCTGAGGAGCAGCAGCAAAAAGAAAACCCACTGGGAAAGCAGCAACAAAATGTTGAAGGTAGTAAGCTATCGAAAGAAGAAGTCCAACCAGAAAGCAGAGCTCATCAAGCAATGGAAGACAATAAGGGGCAAGAAAAAGAGATCCTTGTCCACATAGAGAAACTAAGACCAGAGGAAGAACAAGGCCAGCAAGAACATGGAGACATTCCAAGCTCCTCTTCAAAAAGAAAACTATCATTTGCCGAGGGAAAGGAAGCAAAAAGAAGCAGGATTACAGATACAGTGGTAGACATCAATAAGATGTCAACAAGGCAACTAAAAGAATTGACCAAAAGAAAACAAGATATGGTCCTGACCAATGTAAAGAACATCCTGTACAACTTTGTCCTTGATGCTAACATAGATGAAGATGAACCGGTCATAGATCAGCTGAAAGTTTTGGCGCAAGCAATCGGTGAGGAGTTAACAGATCCAAAAATAATGGCGGCCGACCACTACAAAAAGAAAAGAGTAGAAATACTCCACAAACAGGTTGATGATATCAAAGTCAATGTGACAACCAACCTGAGAATCTTCCAATAGCAGCTTCAAGAGGCAAGAAGCTTGATGAGTAGAACATCAAACTTTGAGGTATTTTTGCAAGATTTGTCAGAAAAGTCTGCTGAGATAACAGAAGAGATCAAAGCATTATCCTCTCAATTCAATATAAAGAACAAAACCGCAACAACCTACAACAGAGAAATGTCCAGTCTAACTCTCGCACACAGGAAAATTGCTGAAGAGAAAAATCAAAGGATTCAAGATATTATTGGAGTTCAAATGTTCTTGGCACCAACATTTGACATCCTGAATTCAACTGCATCCTCTATAGAAGCTATCATCAGTGAACCAGCATACAAAACTGTGGAAGACATGGAGAATATCATTACTTCTCTGACTGCAACCCAAAAGAATTCATAATATATAACCGGTCAATGGACCTCATTCCTTCATTCAGCCAAAACAATATATAAGGATATCTTCACAAAGCTTCAAATGTGAAGAAAAATGTTACCCTTTGTCTTATAGAGGCAAAAAGGTGAAGAAGAGTAAAAGAAGTGTCAATGCAGAATCTGCAGGATCAACACAGTAAACCAGAGCATTCAGTCAGGGGAAGTTCCGAATAGGGGAAGTGTTGTTCCACCGATACAAGGTATTGTGAAGTTTGTGTACAAGTTTTGCCACCAATGACAAAGGGGAAGATTGTTAGGAATTTGAGTTGTCATTAGTGTTCATTTACAAACATGTTGTATCGGTAAGGAGTTAGGAATTTGAGTTGTCATTAGTGTTCATTTACAAACATGTACCGGTAGATGAAAAGAAGTGCACTCACCAGTAGTCTAATCTAAACAACAAGCACCGATTTTTGAGTGCATGTATACGGTGAACCGGATACAAGATTGCACCGGTCTCAGTCTAAGACAAGCTAAAAATCCGCACCGGATTAAGAGGATCAGTTTCAGTTAGAAGTCGGACTATATGGGAGTTAGCTTGTTAACACGAGTTAGCTTTATCCTTTGCGGATGTCTTACATGGTGAACTCTAGATCATTACTTGCGTTTTGATGCTGATTGCATGATTCGTTGCGGAGTTTACGGGCTAGCGAATTTGTGAGTTAAGGGTTTCATTGTGATGAACTCTTTTGATATATATATATACAGGTCATAAGACGAGAAAGGTGGCTGTTGGAAAAGAGGTGTGAAAAAGGAAAGGTATTCTACAAAGAAGTGCTAAAGGCACAGAGGTGAAAAAACTTGGAGAGATCAACAGCCAAGAAAACTGAAGAAGAGATCAACAGATATGATCTAATCAGACAGTGAGTGTCATACGAGATCATTGCTTTTACAAAGTATGAAAGCTTATTAAAATCCCTCTATCAGGGTGAACCTAATTGGTTCTTTGTAAAAATCCCCTAACAGGGTAACATCTTTGTTGATGTTCAAAGTCTTGTAACCAGGCAACTTTTAACAGGGTTCAGATCTTAACCGATCTCTATAAAAATCCCTTAACTGGGTAGCACTGTGATCAGTGCTTTGTAAGCTCCTAACAGGGTGCCTTCATTCTACAGTAGTGAAGTTGTGAGCTCTGTCTCACCGTGGTTTTTTCCTTCTAACCGAGGGTTTCCACGTATAAACACTTTTGTTGATCTGAGTGGTTGTGCTTATGCTAGTAAACTATTGTTGACTTTCTGTTTTATTTCAAGAACTGTTTGCAAGTTTTAGATAGTGGAGATTAGTTTTACTGATTCACCCCCCCCTCTCAGAACCGGTATAATAGTAACAGACTCTCCTTTTTTGAGATATATCGGGAACTATTACTGATAGGCTCTGAAATTTATTGGCAAATTCTTCAATTGTTCCTATTTGTTTGAGGTGAGTTAATTCTTGGAAGTACCATTCTGGTTCCTTTTTATCGAATTTGCTAATGAGCTTTTGAGTGAATTCACTATAGGTGTTAATACTTTTATGACCTAATGTAACTATTCCATGGTGCCACCAATTGTGGGCTTCCCCTGTTAAGTGCATTATGGCAAATTTGATGGCATTTTCTTCTATCATTGGGCTGAGCGAAAGGTAGGTGTCTAGTTTTTTATCCCAAGCTTGAGCTGTTTCCTTCCCTGAACCTTTGAAGTGTGGTAGGGACATTTTTCCAACTTTGGCTTTAATGTCTTTTTCTCCATGATTTCTTTTTTGTCCATTACTTGCCATGGTTTTGGTTTCATAGTATTCTTTGAAAGGAATGAGTCTTTTTATCTCAGGTTCTAAACTAGCATACATTTGGGCGATTTCTTCTACCGAGTGGGTGGAAGGGACTTCACTTCTTAAGATAGGTTCTTCTCTTGGAAGGAACGTGGGTATTGTTGGTCTCATGGTGGAACCTTGGGACGGAGGTTCATTTTCTGAATGATTAGAATGTAGATCCCCTCCTATTGGAGGGGTATGATGTCCCTTGTGATTATTGTTATTATTCATATTTTGGATGGCTTGAAGTATTAATTGATTGGTTTGTTCAAACCTTTCATTATTTTGTTCCATGAAATTCCTTAGTTCATTGGCTAATTGTTCAGCGATAGCTTTCTCTCATTTCTTCCTTTTATACGTTTGCATGAATTGTCTTCCACAGGATGGCAGGATTATGCTCTGATACCACTGTAATGTCCCTTCTTATTCTCTTTCTAGAATTTCCTGCAAAACCGATGTCAGTACAAAATATCACACAATATTTATATGATTCATACTCTACTCTAAGTTAGTAAGGGGAAGTTGATTCTTAAGACTGCCTCCAGGTCAGGCTTCACAGAATTCCCGACTTGAGGGACATTCGCTCCACTCTAAGCAATCGGGCTATTGACACGTCATCCCAAGGGCACTGTTTATAAGAATCTCTTGGAAGCAAGCTTAATGCATTCCAAGCCTACACATATGCCTATGACTGGTCTTCAGTATATATACTGCCTACGTGAGATAATAATCTCGAGACTAGGGAACTGTCTTAATTTCCTCTAGCCCGCTCCAGATACGGGGATCCATCCGTATCATCCTTAGTTGAGATATTAAATCTCGAGACTAGGAAATAATCATAATTTCTTCTAGCCCCCTCCAGATATGGGGTCCATCTTTTAATGAATACTTTATTCATTCTCTCTATGGCCCATATCATCCACAATAATTATATATAATAATTTAAGTCCACATCAATAATCTAATTGTAAATAATTCCTTACATCAATTACAATACAACCTTTTTTGATCCATAAAAGAATACTATTATTTTGAAGTTTTAAATGTAAACATAAACATATAGATATATATATATATATATATATATATATAAAATGAATAAAATAATATATGAGTTTCATACCTTAGGACTGCAGCCTTTGCCAAATGTCCTTTCGTATTTAATATATTCCTTTATTCTCTACTGTTATTCCCTTTTTGGTTCCTATTTCTCTTTTTTCGTATTCTGTTTTGTTCCCTTCATCATAGGTTTTTACACTACATATATATGCGAGTGTGGAGAGGGGAGTCACGTCCCTCCCAGACGTCGCACCCCTTAGGGGTGCGACTGAAAGCAGATTACTCTACGATCAGCTGCACCACTAAGGGTGCGACTGTTTAATGTACTTACATGAATGCATTGTAATATATATTATAATATTTATTATTATAACATATATTACAATATATATTATAATATATATATTTTTTATTTTATTTTATTAAAAAGAGTTTAATAGTATTTATAATTATAATATTTATAATTTGACTATAGTTTCTTTTATAATTAAATGTTATAGTATTATAACATTATAATTTAATTTTTAATTATTATTTAACAATATAGAATTATCAGGTATAATTTGATATATATACTTTAAAGAGAAAATGACAATAATTGTTAATACTTAAATTGTATATAAAATTACAATTGTAAAGGACTTAATCGAGGGTCATCACAAATGGGCACAAATTAGATAAACAAATCTCGGTATTTGATTTTTTTAAAAAGAATCTCTTTTGAAAACTCTAGAATACCTTCGAATCTTTGCAGAAGAGTTCTTCTATGGCGGCAAAATCAGAAAAGCCTTCATCAATGATGGCAAAGAAGGTAGATCTCTAAGTCCAAAAGACCCTCATAGTGGCGGCGGCTCTTTCCTCTTTCCCTAAATTTGCAAAAAATGGTATTATGTTTTAGGGTTAGTGTATACCCTATTTCTTATCGGAGATGGATGCTTTTCGTATATGATTTTTATGGCATATTTTTAACAATGCCCAAGACAAAGACAAAGCATATGTCGTGGTCATATAAGGGTTTTACCCTTTGTTTTTGAAAAGGGATTTTATTTATGAAGTGTTAATAGTAATATAGTTAATTTAAAAATTTATCTTTTAATGTATTTACATTAAGTAATATAATAAACAATTTACTTAACAAATATAAATATAAATTTCTATTTATATTTGTTAATTAAATTTTTTATTATTACTTAAAGTAAATAAATATAAAAGGTAAATTTTTAAATTAATTATGTTGTTATTATTACTTATATATATATATTTGCATCTTTTATTGTGTTTTAAATTTAATAGTTGGTACTTTATAAACCGCATATTAAATATTAAACAAGATGCAATAAGATAGCATGTGCTGGAATTGCTAAGTCTTCATGACTTAATCAGAAAATTAATGAACTTTGAGAGCATTTAGGGAAGTTGTATTTAGTCTTCCAACAAGGAGAGGGCATCTTGGAGCAGATTTAGGGGATGTTGGAGGGCATTTAGGAAGTTTCGAATTTAGACTTATTTTTGGTTGTTAAGGAGGCTCTATGAGCTCTATGAGTGTTTTGAGGCCTTTTTTGGGCACACATTAGGCTCCTTTGTGGTTGTGGAGATTTTTTCCAACCAATTTTCCTTATTCCATGGCTTCTAGACCCCATTTTTGGAGCCTTTTTTCTAGCATATGACTCTTGGTGGTTGAGGAATTGGTACTTAAGAGAGTTTGGGGGGCTCATTTGTAGGCAGTTCTAATTATGCAGGAGAGGCTTTCTTTGTGATAATTTTGTCCTTGAAGTATTTTGTACATGTATCTGTAACTCATTTTGGAAACATAATATACAGTGACTAAACTTTTGGAGCAAGCATTATCTGAGTTCTTTTAGTCTTCTTTTCTTTCTGCATATTTGTGTACACTATAGGTGATTGATAAAGGTGATTAGTGAATTTTGTTATTCCATGTTATCTTGTCTCATCTAAATACCTATTTGCAGGAGTGTATGTTTGTTTGTAGGTTGTAGTTTGTGTTTTATGTTTTGAAATGTTTAATTGAGAAATCTCTTGTCCTTAATAGGTTCATTCAAAACCTTACTATGAAATATTTATGCAAGCCTATACAGAAAAATTGTACTTTCCCTCAAGTCAGATAGTGTAAAACCAATATTTAGTCTTTTGTGGTTGTGATTCTTAATAGTTTGGTGCATCACCTAGTGCCAAAGAATCTGTATTTCATTTTATTTCCAATTTTGTCTTCCCCTTTATCTTATGAGTCTTAGTTTAGTTTTGGGCTAAATAAGTGATTATCCAATAGGAACCGGCCTAGAATCGGGAGGTTTCACTTCAAGTCTTGCATATCCCACATGTAGAAGTGATTCCCATGTTATGCTAGGTTATTAAACCTTTGATTTTAATAGGGTGCAAATTTGGTGCATAACAATGATATCCAGAACAGAGGTCTATTTTGGAAAAATAAACTGCACCATCCAACTCATCTAGCAATTCATCGATCCCGGGGATGGGGTATCTGTTCTTGATTGTTTTCTTGTTCAGCGCACGATAGTCCATACACATTCGTAAAGTCCCATCCTTCTTCACCAGAACCACCAATGATGCAAATGGGCTAAAACTAGGTCGAATCCATCCCTTGTCAAGAAACTCTTGAATTGTCTTTTCAACCTCATCCTTAAACTTCTTGGGATGATGGTATGGTGTAGTGATGATGGGTTTGGCGCCAACTTCCAATTCAATAGTGTGCTCAAAACCCCAGTGTGGAGGTATGCTAGGTGGAATGTCGGCGAAAACCATATCATGCTTCTTCAATTCGACCTGAAGCTTATCATCTTTCTATTGCCCCATTTTGGGCTCTGTCGAGACCAAGTAATGCGCCGCCCAGGACACGTCATCATGTCGGAAGATAGCCTCCATCCGTTGTGCTGACATCTCCTTCAGCCCATCATTTGCCATTCCTCTCAGAACAACCTTTTGCCACCAACTTCAAAGAACTCCATTCACTTGAAGCTCTGTGTGTACTCATCAAGAGTCTCCATCCACTGGATGCCTAGAATGACCTCCATGTCATTCAGACCTACTATAAAGAAGTCGTTCGTCACCATGTGGTTCCCCATGGTAATGCTTAGTTGTGGGACCAGATGGGTACATGATAAGAGAGTTCCTCCTGCCACCTTGACTTTGAATCCCACTTGTTCCTCCGTAGGTAAACCTCTTTGCTTCACAAGTGATGAGTTAATGAACTTAAGCGTAGCCCCGCTGTCAAGCATCACTATGACCCTCTGTCCCTAGAGAGTTCCCCATGCTTAAAAAAAACCGTGCACCTTGGGCTACCAGCAATAGCGATGGCGCCTCCTCTCCGTACCACTATGAGAATTCTCTATGTACGATTTATGTTAACCTCCTTGGAAACTTGTTGGCCACCCCCTCCAGGTACCGGATCTTCCTATTCTTCCTCGCCATTCACAAGTGATGAGTTAATGAAATTAAGCATAGCTCCGCTGTCAAGCATCACTATGACCCTCTGTCCCTAGAGAGGTCCCCGTTCCCAAAAAACCGTGCACCTCGGGCTACCAGCAAGAGCGATGGTGCCTCCTCTCCGTATCGGTGCGACAATTCTCTCTGTACAATTTATGTTAACCTCCTTGGAAACTTGTTGGACATCCCCTCCAAGTACCAGATCTTCCTGTTCTTCCTTGCCATCTGACATGACCTCAATGTAGTGTATTTTCCCCTTTCCTAAGCATCTATGCCCAGGCTCCCACGGCTCCTTGCAGGTAAAAAAGAGCTTTCTCCTCCTAAGTTATTGTTTGGTGGCTTTATCCAACGATGGTTTCTTCTAATGGGGTTTGTTGTCTTTCGGAGCCAATGGTGGTTTGGTGTGTGAATAATTTCGAGAAGATGAGGCTGGTGATGACACCATGCTTCAAGCTTTCTTGATTGACTCGGAGAGGGTATTGGGGTTGAACCCTTTTACCCATCCCTTTAGTGGTTTTGTTAGTCCATCTATGAATAGCACGATCCGTTGTCTCTCCGAAACATCCATAACCAGCACCGAGAGTCTCTGGAACTCAGTGGTGTAACCATCGACTGACTTGGTCTGCTGCAATTGTGCCAACTCTTTAAAGTTGAGTTCAGGATCTTTACCATCAAATTGATCTATAAGCCTTTCTGTAAACTCGACATAAGTGTTCACTTGGTCATGTCTGAGAGTAACCATACCGTGGTGCCACATTCGTGCGCCACTCCTTCCAGGTGGAGTGCAGCAAATTTAGTTGCTTCTTCTTCGGGCATCAGATTGAGCTAGAAGTATGTGTCGGCCTTCATCACCCACCCTTGAGTAGTGATTGATCCAAATCCATCAAACGGAGACAAATTTACCTTGCTTAACTTCCTTTTAAGGTCATTATTAAAGTGGTCACGGTTACCACCGGAGTACCTCATTCTTAACTCAACATAATCTTTGTAAGATATCCCCTTCCATATTGTCATTCCTCCAATCTTCCCATAACTGTTCTTGCATTTCTTTGAAAGAGGGTTCCCGTTCTCTGTGTGGTGTCTCAATCCCTGGAGGGAAAGTTAGCATCGAGGGGTGAGGGCGTGAGGGATGAGGGTTTTCCCTCCCTATAATCGAATCGTCGTTGTGACCATTTTGTTCTCCGTTGTTCTTCCCTTTTGCCAATCATCATAATGTCTCCTCCATAAGCCATTGACATTCTTCTCCTCTGGCCATGGTGTCGTTGAGTTGTGCTTGACTTCTGGTTAGCTCCGTCAATAGTGCCATGACGGCAGCAGCGGGATCCTATGGGTCTCCCATTCTGTTGGCAAAACAGTCTCTCCTTCTAGTGTAAACTATTGGTTCCTTTCGCATTCACCAACAGGCTGGTAGAATCACCAGCTCTGATGCCACAGTAATGTTTTGACCTGGTGAGGTCCTGTAACTCTATGTATGTTAAGGGGAACAGGTCTATACGCTAGTGTGGAAATCTATACACTGCAGGTGACTGTATAGAAAATGATGACCTGGTTCGTATGTTGGTAGGAAACCCCAGGCATACGATGGAGGAGGCCTTAGAAAGTAGGGATCGTACGACAGTTTGAAGGCATCAGACAGTAGCCCAGTGATGTCATACAGTGAGGGACCGTACGGTGTGAGGAAGGGGTATGGTGTATGGAGATGAAGGCCAATGGAGATGGGTTGACGAGTGGTGCCAAGGGCATACGGTCCACAACTAGCTCCTTCAAAATTCAATCCTTTGGTTCGGAGATGTATTGTATGATGATAGAGTTAACAATAATATCGCACAAAACATTAGAGAGATGAATGCCAAGTACCAACGATGCCACAAGTTGTATTAATGCCAAAGATGCAAATAGATTTCCTAGATGTATACAAAGATGGTGCTTCAGATTTGCCAAATCCGAAACAAACAAAGCAGAGCAGAGTAGGGTGAGGGAAGAATCCCACTGAAACTGCGCTAGCCAAATAGGGAAGATCTTTCACTTCCAAAATGAAAACAAAGCAGAACTCCAACTGGAATTCGCAATACAATAAAATAATTCCAAATCACATACCCTAAGATATCCAGCCCGACGGACATATATACCCCATTGGAGGAAAAACTCGAGAGAGAAACAATGTGCCGATGAACGACATGGCAAACACCCACGAAAATAAAATCGGCCCCGAGATAAACTAAATCGATCAGGTCCCTTACATAGAAATTTATAATTTATGTTTATTTTATGACAGGGATATTACATTTTTTCCAATCTAGTAAGCATGGATATCTTGTCATTGAAGCATGTAATTTGTTCACCACTTGTGTGTATTAAGTAGGTTGAAAGAAATAGAGTACTCCATGAGAGAAATGCAATGTCCCCGTCATTAAATGAATAATAAAAATTGAATTTGGGTCTCGATCGATTTATTTTATCTTGGGCCCATATTTTATTTGTTTGGCGTAGGTGTAGTTGTCGTCGGCTCTATTTGTGTACCCTCGGGAGTTTTCTGACGGTATTTATATCCGGCGTGTAGGATGAAATTGATATGTTGAGATTTGATATTTTATTTGTATTTGCGAATTCTTGTTGGGATTCTGCTGGCTTCCATTTCAGAGGTGAAAGATCTTCCCTATTTGGTATTTGTAGTTTCGGTGGGATTCAACCCTCACCCTATTTTGTTTGTTCTGTTATGTCAGGTCTGGCGAATCCAAAGTATCATCAATAAAATCAATAAGGTTTTCTTCTAGCAAATATATGTGGCTTGCGTATTGTTCTGTGTCTACAATAATCATTTAATTATCAACGAAGGTAACATCATACAACGTCTGGCAAGTATTCTCAACCACTGTATGACCTCAAATCCATCTGCTCTACTGTTTCGGACGACCCCTATACCACATCGTATAGCCTCCATCATTACCGTACGACCTCCACTGCCACACCGTACAGGTACAAACACTATCGTATGGTCCTCACACTCACCACACCACACGGCCTCAACACAACCATATGGCCTTCCTTGCCACACTGTATGGCCTGATACCACTATCGTACGACCTCTCTTGGCAACTGCGTGTGGTCTAAGGCTCCACCATACAGCCTCTGTACGGCTTCCCCACTCTCCTGTTTATCATCGTACGGTCCGGATCTGGACTTTGTAAGCGTAACTAAAATTCAAAGTGTGTTTTGTTGGTAAATTGCGGTTGGGTACATTATAGTGGTATTAGAGCTGGTGATTCTGCCGGCTTGTGGGTAGTGAATGCAAGTTTATACCAGGAAGAGAAGATATCACTCAGTCGGTAGAATGGAGGACCCCCAAGATCCTGCCGCCGAAGTCATGACTCTTTTGAGAGAACTCACTAGGAACCAAGCACATATAAATGACACTCATCGCCTAATGGAAGAGACTGTGAAAATTGGCTGAAGGCAAGATATTTGTTGAATAAAGTGACAATTCTGTCTTGGGAAGGGTGAACCCCCAAACCGTACGCTCTCGTCCGTCGATGCCAACTTTCCCTCCATAGGAGGAATAGTAGCACAGAGAGTAACCAACTTTCCAAGAAATGCAGGATCAACTTCGGGAAGATTGGAGGAACCCAAATATGGAAGGAGATATATCCTACAAAGATTATGTCAAGCTGAGAATGAGATACTCTGGCAGAAACAAGCGTGGCTATCATAATGATGATCTTAGACGGAAGATTGGCAAGGTAAATCTGTCA
This sequence comes from Chamaecyparis obtusa, assembly GCA_027943335.1. Lineage (NCBI taxonomy): Eukaryota > Viridiplantae > Streptophyta > Pinopsida > Cupressales > Cupressaceae > Chamaecyparis > Chamaecyparis obtusa. The sequence continues at coordinate 699,769 of BSBK01003246.1, read as the reverse complement.
TCCTTTGATGGATCTGGATCCATCACAGCTCGAGCATGGTTGCAAAAGGCAAACACGTATTTCTAGCTCAACCCTATGCCAGAGGATGAGGCCATCAAGTTTGCTGCACTGCATCTGGAAGGAGTAGCCCACAAATGGTTGCATCATGGCATGGTTACTCTCGGCCACGATCAAATAAATTCCTACGCTGAATTCACTGAGAGACTGATAGATCGTTTTGACGGAAGAGATCGAGAACTGAATTTCAAAGAGTTGGCTCAGCTGAAGCAAATCCGGCATAGTCGATGGTTACATAACAAAATTTTAGAGAATGTTTGTCTTCGTAACAGATATTTCAGAAAGACAATTGGTGGTACTGTTTATGGATGGATTGGCAGAACCTTTGAAGGGTTGGGTGAAGGGATTCAACCCCATCACACTCACGAAGGCAATTAAGAAGGCATGCGACATGGCAAAATCTTCTTCTTCCACCAAATATTACTCATAGTCCAAACCACCTCTCGCTCAAAGGGAGAAAGATAGCAGACCCCCACCTAAGAAGCCCCCGTTGGATGAGGCAACTAGGCAAGAACTTAGAAGGAAGAAACTTTGTTTCAACTGTAAGTAGCCATGGGTATCGGGACATCGATGCCTTGGCAAAGGAAAAATCCATTACATTGAGGTATTGTCCGACGACAAGGAGGAATAGGCACTAGAAGCCGAAGGGAATGAACAACAAGCTTCTGGGGAGATAAACATCAATCGTGCGGAAAGAATCATCACTCTTGAAGAGAGGAGGCACCATTGCTACTCTAGCAAGAACTCCAAGGTGTACTGTATTCCAGGTTCGGAGTACCCTCCAAGGGCAACGGGTTATGGTCATGCTTGGCAGGGGAGCCACACTCAACTTCATTAACTCATTGTTGGTGAGTCGGCAAAGTATGTGTACGGAGGCACACCAGGGATTTGACGTCAAGGTGGCGGGAGGAAACCTGTTAAAATGCACCCATCTGGTTTTGCAACTGAGCATCACCATGGAAAACCACACAGTGACAGATGATTTCTTCGTGGTCGATTTGGATGACATGGAAGTCATTCTGGGCATTAAGTGGATGGAAATATTGGACGAATACACACAGAGTTTCAAACAAATGGAATTCTCCTTCGAGGTGAACGGCAAAAAGATTGTGCTGAGAGGGATGTCGAATGGAGGACCGAAGGAAATTTCAGCCTGACGGATGGAAGCAATCTTCAAACACGAAGACGTGGTCTAGGCCGCACACTGTTTTGCCTCACCAGAACCTATACAGGGACAAAGAACTAACTACTAGGATGAAGAGCTTCGAACGGTTTTGGATAGACATCACCAAGTCTTCGCTGACATACCACCACACTGTGGGTTTGAACATACCATCGAGATGGAGACTGGCGCCAAACCGGTTATCACTGTGCCATACCGCCACCCTAAGAGGCTTAAAGATGAGATTGAAAAAACAATACAAGAACTTCTTGACAAAGGTTGGATCAGGCCCAGCTCCAGTCGTTTTGCATCATCGGTAGTGCTGGTTAAAAAGGACGAAATGTTGCGTATGTGTGTAGACTACCGCACGTTGAACAAAAAGACCATCACGAACAGGTATTCGATCCCCAGGATTGATGAGTTGTTGGATGAGTTACACGGCGCAGTCTATTTCTCCAAAACATACCTCCGTCCAGGGTATCACCAAATCTATATGAGGGAACATGATGTGGAGAAAACAACATTCCGTTGTCATTATGGACATTACGAATTTTTGGTCATGCCATTCGGATTGACCAACGCACCAACTACATTCCAATATTGCATGAATCACATTTTTAACAAATAGCTGCGCAAGTTCCTGTTGGTATTCTCCGATGATATACTAATCTATAGCAAGACATGGGAGGAACACTTAAGGCATTTGGAAGAAGTGCTGGGGATTATGAAGTCACAACTGTTGTTCGCCAAAAGATCCAAATGTGAATTCGGGATGACATAGATATTATATTTAGGGCACATTGTTAGTAGTCGAGGAGTTCAAGTACATCAAGAGAAGATTCAGTCTATCTTGGATTGGCCACCTCCAAGAACTCTTTCAGAACTACTTGGGTTCTTTGGGTTGTGTAGATACTATGGATGGTTCGTGAAGGGGTTCTCACAGCTTAGTGCGCCACTCACCAATTTGACAAAGAAGGGGTCTTTCCAGTGGAGTGAATAGGCACATCAGATTTTTGAAAAACTCAAGAAGGCTATGAGTTCTTGTCCGGTTCTTGCACTACCAGATTTCACTTGGCCTTTCATCCTGGAGTGCGACACCTCCAGAAAGGGTATCGAGGCTGTGTTGATGCAGGACTGCCACCCAATTGCTTTCGAAAGTCAGAAGCTCTCAAGGGCCGAAAGGTTGTATTCCATATATGACAAAGAAATGCTCGCCATCATGCATGCCTTGACAAAATTCTGGCAGCACCTCGTCGGAGCCAAGTTCGTCATCCATACAGATCACAACAGCCTCAAACATTTTTTGGAACAGAGGGAATTGAACGAACGACAGTAGAAATGGGTAAGTAAAGTACAGGCTTTTGACTTTGACAAAAATAATGTAGTGGTTGACGCATTATCAAGAAGACCAGCCATATGTTCCTTATCTCAAATCTCAACGGATTGGAGGGCACATTTGTTGGTGGAATATTCCAAGAACACTTTTGCATGCCAACTAGTTGACGAAAAAGTACAAGATGACAGGTATAAGGTGGTTGATGATATTATTTTCTACAAATGCAAAATTTATTTGGTACTTGAATCCAAGTTGAAAGAGGAAATCTTGAAAGAGATGCATGACTCGCCTCTAGCCGGGCATTAGGGATACTTGAAGACCTACAGACAGATCATGGAAAGGTTTTCATGGAAGGGCCTAAAGAATGATATATTACAGTACGTCCGGGAATGCGCTACATGTCAACAAAATAAATCCAAACACACTTTGCCGTCAGGTTTACTTCAACCATTATCGATTCTGGAGAAAAAGTGGGATAGCATCTCAATGGATTTCATCTTCAGGCTCCCTAAGGCGCAGGGGAAGGACTACATTTTTGTGGTGGTTCACAGATTAACCAAGTATGTGCATTTCTTTGTTGTTTTAGTAGAGTTTTCGGCCTCACAAGTGGCAGACTTATTCTTCTAGGAGGTGTTTCGCCTACATGGACTCCCTCGAAACATAGTCAGCGACAAAGATAGCCGCTTCCTTAGTAATTTATGGAAAGAATTGTTTCTACTAGCAGGAACAGAGTTGTCGCCAAGCACCAGTTATCACCCCTAGACTGACGGACAAACATAGATTGTGAACAAATGGCTGGAAGGTTACCTCAAAAACTATGTTTCCGCACAATAGAGAGCATGGGTCAAATGGCTACATCTGGGAGAGTACTGTTACAATACCACCTACCACATGTCCATTGGGATGGAACCTTTCAAAGCTTTGTATGGGTATGTGTTAGGAATAACAGTCCACAATACAACTAAGAGGGGGGGTGAATCAATTGTCTGACAGATTATTAAACTTTAAACTTTAAGCAGCAGCAATATCAGATCCAATGAACACAATGAGGGGAAACCCTATTAAAGGTAAAAACCCCGGTGGGAATTAGCACCCAAAAATGATGTACTGAGAATATAGTTATCCTTGTTAGAAGATATAGCCCTGTTAGGAGCTTATTGAAACATTACAGTACATAGTCCTTGTTAGAGGACAGACCCTATTAGGAGTCAAGAACAAAAACGAGGGCTCACTACCTAAAGAAGGTTAAGTCCACCTTCAAAACTCACCGTTCGCAACACAAGTGTATATGAAGAAATACACAATCTTTTGAACTGTTCGGCAGCAACTGTCTTTGTTTGATCAGTTCCAATGAAGTCCACCAATAAACCTCTGCTCTACATACAGCAAACATAAGCTCGCAGCTTTCACAACCTCTCTATATCATCTTCTTCTCATCCATATCTTTTCCAAAGAAAAGACCTTTCATTTATACCTTATTACAATTCTTATAAACAGGTCGGCCCATAAGACTTTTTTAATTACAAACAATTACATAAACCCTTGGTAAGATACACACGGTATCTAGAACAAGTCTACAATGATTATATTACAATAATTAAGGACCAACATCCTTAATTCAAGTTCACCATCTGTCATACACACTACATCTCTATAGTCGGCTTCCAAATAGATCACCTTCCAGAGTACACGCCACAGCTGACGTCATCCTGCATTCCATACTTTGCACAGTTCATAGAACACTCTTAAATACTCTATCTTTCATCTCTGAAGTTCGCATGCACTGATTCCATGTCTCCTGTAAGCTATACATAAAACATAGAGACTAACTCTGTCATTTCTCACTATCACAATCAGTGACCAGTCTTCACCAAAACATCTGTAATTCATCCAATATGAAACATTACATGATGTGATCTTGGATATAAGATCACAACATCCTCTTGAACTCTCATCTATCTTTGCATCATCTGAAACATCCGTACAGTGTCCGTACATTGTGATAGCCAGTCTGATCTCCTCACAGAAACATATGTTGACATCAGTGACAAAACACAAATGACAATAGTATGAGTGCCCATTCAGTAACGTAGTGATTAATCATATTAAATGTCTCAATCACCTCCCCATGCATTAGCAATATCCAACAATCTCCCCCTTTGGCATTAATGTCAACATATGGGAAAATCTATTATCCCAGTTATATCAATCCAAAGTTCTGCAACCAAATAATCTCCCCATATAGTAGGGATTTTCTCATAGCAACACTCCCCCTTTGACAACAATGGCAAAGGGTGCCATGAGTCATCAATTGCTTTTCAACATCTTTCTTCCACGATCACTCCCCTTGAGGAGTAGATCCCTACATCCAGTCCAGATTATGATAAGGCTCTGAAAACCCCTGGATTGATGCATCTCTGCATCTTTTAATTCTGACTAGGAGGGGCTTGAACGCCCAGCATACCTCTAAGATATTCAAAGGTATCTTTCGGCAGTGGCTTTGTGAAGATGTCTGCAATTTGCTCTTTTGTCTTGATATATTCTAATTTGATTTCCTTTTCTGCCACCTTGTCTCTCAAGAAGTGATACTTGATAGCAATACGTTTAGTTTTGGAGTGCATCACCGGATTCTTTGACATATTCACTGTACTGGTGTTATCACAATGGATAACCACAGACTCATCAAAAGTTATTCCAATGTCTGTCAGCATTTGTTTCATCCAAACAATCTGAGTGCAATTTATGGCAACAGAAACATACTCTGATTCAGCAGTAGATTGTGCTATACAATCTTGTTTCTAACTTAGCCAAGAAACCAACTTTTTCCCAAGGAAAAATGCACCACCACTAGTACTTTTTCTGTCATCAATATTCCCTGCCCAATCAACATCAGTATAAGTATGAAGTTCAAAGCTATCATTTCTGTCATACCATAAGCCATAGTCTATGGTTTCTCTTAGATACCTCAATATCCTTTTCACAGCAGCTAGATGTGTTTCTCTAGGTTATGCCTGATATCTAGCCACAATTCCAACAGCATTAGTAATATCTAGTCTGGTGTGGGTCAGATATTGTAGTCCTCCAACCATTGATCTATACAAGGTCTGAAAAACACACTTTGATTCATCATCAATTGTTAGCTTGTTACTAGTCACCATAGGTGTTCCTACTGGTTTACAATCTTCCATTCCAAACTTCTTAAACAATTCTTTGAGATACTTGGCCTGAGAAATAAAAATACCATTCTCATTCTAAGTTATTTGCAATCCAAGAAAGAATTTCATTTCACCTATCATGGACTTCTCAAATTCACTTTCCATTTCTTTAGCAAATTTCTTACATAGATCATCATTACCTCCAAAGATAATATCATCCACAAAGACTTCTATTATCAGGATTCCATCTTCACTAGTTCTTAAATACAAATTATTGTCCGCATTACCTTTTTTGAATCCAAGCCAAAGTAGGTACTTGTCTAGCCTTGCATACCAAGCCCTAGGAGCTTGCTTCAGCCCATACAGAGCTTTCTTCAATTTGCACACCATGTCTTTATTTTCGCATAGAGGAAATCATCTAGTTGTTCTATATAAACTTCTTCTTCAAGATCTCCATTCAGAAATGCAGATTTCACATCCATTTGATACACCTTGAATTTTTTATGTGCAGCATAAGCCAAGAACAATCTTACTGCCTCTATTCTAGCAACAGGAGCAAATGTTTCTTCAAAGTCTATGCCTTCTTGCTGTGATATCCCTTACACACTAGTCTTTCTTTGTTCCTTACAACAGTTCCTTTTTCATCCATCTTGTTTCTAAAAACCCATTTTGTTCCTATTACATTTTTGTTATTAGGTCTAGGAACCAGTTCCCGAGTATTATTCTTCTTTATCTGATTTAACTCTTCTTTCATAGCATTTATCCAAGATTCATCTCTAAATGCTTCATCTGTAGTTTTTGGTTCAACTTGAGAAATCAAACAAATTTCTTCTCTAACCTTTGATCTAGCTAGCACTCCCTGACTGGTATTGCCAATAATTTGATTTTCAGGATGGTTATTATTTACATACCTCAGTGTTTTAGGAGTCTCAGTAGCCTTACTTGTGCTAGCATCACAAGCCTCTTTTTCACTTTCTACCTCAACAAGTTCTCCTTCTGTAGCAGTAGTAGTTTCTTTTATCTCTGAAATCTGATTACTGTCATACATTCTTTCTTGTATCTGAAACTTCTCATCTATTCTTAAATTGTTACTTTCAATCATCTTCCTTAATCTCAGATTGAAACATTTGTAAGCCTTTCTTTTAACAGAGTAACCAAAGAAAATTCCTTCATCACTTATAGCATCAAACTTCCTATCTCATCATCTCTCTTGATATAACACTTACTACCAAATATTCTGAAATATTTTACAGTGGCAGTATGATCAAACCATAATTTATAGGGAGTCTTACTTGTACCTTCTCTGATTTGAATTATGTTCAATGTATACACTGCTTTTCCAACAACCTCTCTCCAATGTACATGAGATACATTTCCTTCAATCAACATTGTCCTAGCAGCATCAAGTATAGTCCTGTTCCTTCGCTTTGCTATCCTATTCTGTTGTGGAGTCCTAGGAGCAGATGTCTGTCTCTTTATCCCATGCTCTTCGCAGTATGCATTGAATAAGTCTGAAGTAAACTCTCCACCTCTGTCTGACCTTAAACACTTAATCTTTAAACCTGATTCATTCTCTACTTTTGCTTTGAACAACTTGAATTTGTCAAAAGCCTTTGATTTTTCTTTCAAGTAAGTAACCCACATCATTCTAGAAAAGTCATCAACAAAGAGTATGAAATACCTTTCACCATAGTATGATTTTGTCCTTGTAGGTCCACATAGGTCTGTGTGTACCAGCTCCAACTTCTCTTTTGATGTATATGCTTTTCTTTTGTGACTGCTTCTAGTATGTTTTCCCATGACACACTCCCTGCAAACAGTGTTAGAAGGTTTCACAATCTTCAGCAGATCTCTTACTGCATTAGTCATACTTGCCTTTACAATGTTATCAAAATTAACATGAGAAAATCTTCTATGCCATAACCAACTGTCATCAACCTTCGCAACAAAACAAGAGGCTCCAAATGTATTTAATTCAAATACATTACCTCTAGATTTGGTACTGGTTGCAATCAGCTTACTTGCCTTACTTCTGATAAAACATTTGCCATTGACAAAACTTAATTGAAACTCTTTATCCATTAACTGTCCAACACTCAACAAATTATGTTTTAATTCTTCAACAAGTAGCACATTGTTTGTATTAGTCTTCCATCCAGAGTAATTGATCCTACTCCTATGATAGATTTAGGGAGATTGTCCCCAAACATTACAAAACCTCCATCATACTTTACTAATTTAACAAACTTGTTCTTATCACCAGTCATATGATGAGAACAACCACTGTCTATTATCCATTCAGTTTTCTTGTCAACATGAGATACTAAAGCTTTTTCTTCATGTACCGGTTCATCTCTAATAGCAACAAATCCGATCTCTTCACAATCTAAATCATCATCATCAGAGATTCCTTCACTAGCATAATAACATTCTTTGTCTTTTTTAATCTTTTCATAATTAGGTTTGTACTTAGGAACTCTTGTAGGACATCTAGATGCAAAATGACCTACCTTATTGCATGAAAAACATTTCAAGGGTAACTTGCCTTCAAACTTGCCCTTACCTCTTTTTTCTCTTCTAGCAATCAGTGCAACAAGTTCATCCATCTTTCTTTCTTCTACCATTATCTGTTCCCATTCCTCAGCATACTCACCAAGCTCTTCTTTTAGGTCTTCTTTGTTGGTGCTCGAAAGTGTAGACAATTTCTTGTATGCAGATGCCTTAAATGCAGATTCAACTTTAGGTACAGCCTCTCCTAATTCTGTAGCTTCAAAGGTAGTTAGCTTTGCAATCAACATCTCTCTATTGAAGTTCGGAGTCAGAGGTATAGTTTCTTGAATAGACATAGCCTTGAATTTGTAAGCAGGTGTCAAGGACCTAAGGATCTTCGCAATAACTTCATCTTCATCATAAGTGCCTCCACAGTTTCTGATTCCAACCATAGCCTCTGTAACCCTTTGAACATAGCCCTAATACTTTCATCCTCATTCATTTGCAGCTTCTCCATCTTTGTCTTCTAGTTTTGTAACTCGCTTGTTTGGTATACTTGTCTCCTTCATATAGTGCTTCTAATCTTTCCCAAATTAGGAATGTTGAATCCAAGTCTTTAACTTCAGTAAACTCTCCTTCAGAGAGTGCACTGATCAATGCTTCTCTTGCGATCATGTTAAGTGAAAATATCTTCTTTTCATCCTCAGTAGCTGTTGTCAATTCATCTTCAGTCTTTATAGTCACCTTGTTCCTTGTAATCAACCAATAGTCGATCCCCAAACAAAATAGGTGAGCTCGCATCTTGTTCTTCCAACTGTCAAAATTCTCAGGATCAAATTTCAGACTATCCTTCCTATAAAATGTCATCTCCAAGATCACCTCAAGTTGTTAAGCTTTCTCTTTAAGGACCACTTGCTCTGATACCAATTGTTAGGAATAACAGTCCACAATACAACTGAGAGGGGGGGTGAATCAATTGTATGACAGATTATTAAACTTTAAACTTTAAGCAGCAACAATATCAGATCCAATGAACACAATGAATGCCAACACAATAACACAATATTTTGGTCTCTGGGAAACCCTGTAAAAGGTAAAAACCCTGGTGGGAATTAGCACCCACAAATGATGTACTGAGAGTATAGTTATCCTTGTTAGAAGATATAGCCCTATTAGGAGCTTATTGAAACATTACAGTACATAGTCCTTGTTAGAGGACAGACCTTGTTAGGAGTCAAGAACAAAAGGGAGGGCTCACTGCCCAAAGCTCACTGCTCAAAGAAAGTTAAGTCCACCTTCAAAACTCACTATTCGCAACACAAGTGTATATGAAGAAATACACAATCTTTTGAACTATTCGTCAGCAACTGTCTTTGCTTGATCAGTTCCAATGAAGTCCACCAATAAACCTCTTCTCTACATACAACAAACACAAGCTCACAGCGTTCACAACCTCTCTATATCATCTTCTTCTCATCCATATCTTTTCCAAAGAAAAAACCTTTCATTTATACCTTATTACAATTCTTATGAACAGGTCGGCCCATAAGGCTTTCCTAATTACAAAAAATTACATAAACCTTTGCTAAGATACACACGGTATCTAGAACAAGTCTACAATGATTATATTACAATAATTAAGGACCAACATCCTTAATTCAAGTTCGCCATCCGTCATACATGCTACATCTCTGTAGTCGGCTTCCAAATAGATCACCTTCCAGAGTACACGCCACAACTGACGTCATTCTGCATTCCGTACTTTGCGCAGATCATAGAACACTCTTCAATACTCTATCTTTCATCTCTGAAGTTCGCATGCACTGATTCCATGTCTCCTATAAGCTATACATAAAACACAGAGACTAACTCTGTCATTTCTCACTGTAATAGTCAGTGACCAATTTTCACCAAAATATTTGTAATTCATCCAATATGAAACATTACATGATGCGATCTTGGATATAAGATCACAACATCCTCCTGAACTCTCAACTGTCTTCGCAGTATCTGAAACATCTGTACAGTGTCCGTACACTGTGATAACTAGTCTGATCTCCTCACAGAAACATATGTTGACATCAGTGACAAAACACAAATGACAACAATAACGTAGTGATTAAACATATTAAATGACTCAAATCACCTCCCCATGCATTAGCAATATCCAACAGTATGAACCTCCTTCATTTATGGACTTGGCTCGGGGTGACAGTCACGTGCCGAAGGCCAAAGACTAGCTACAGGAAGGAATAGATATTTTATGATCCCTTAAGGAAAATCTCCAACGGGCTCAGAATTAGCAGAAAATGTATGCTGACAAAATCGAGAGGAGTTTTGAAGTCGGGGATTTCGTATACCTCCGACTTCAACCGTATAGACAGTCCTCTCTGAAGGCCTTTGGAAAGTAGAAGCTGAGGCCGCACTTCTACAGACCCTACTATGTGACTAGGAGAGTGGGCAAGGTTGCATACGAATTCGATCTACTTTTGGGAAGCCAAATCAACAACGTCTTCCACCTTTCTTGTTTAAAGAGAGCTGTGGGTCAACAACTCATGGTCTCCACAGACCTGCCACCCCTTGACGACAGATGGAAGTTAGTTTTGGAACCAGCGGAAATCGTAGACAGTTGGGAGAAAAGATTGAGGACAGGCACGGTTAAAGAATTTCTTGTGCGCTGGAAGGATCTACCACTAGAAGACGACACCTGGGAAGGTGAAGAGATTTTGGAACACCCTAGCTTGAAATTGCTTGAGGACAAGCAATTATTGGGACGAGGGGACTGTAATGTCCCTGTCATTAAATGAATAATAAAAATTGTATTTGGGTCCCGATTGATTTAGTTTATCTTAGGCCCATATTTTATTTGTTTGGCGTAGGTGTAGTTGTTGTCATCGGCTCTATTTGTGTACCCTTGGGAGTTTTCCGACAGGTATTTATATCCGGCGTGTAGGATGAAATTGATATGTTGAGATTTGATATTTTATTTGTATTTGCAAATTCCTATTGGGATTCTACTGGCTGCCATTTCAGAGGTGAAAGATCCTCCCTATTTGGTATTTGCAGTTTCGGTGGGATTTAACCCTCACCCTATTCTATTTGTTCTGTTGTGTCAAGTTTGGCGAATCCAAAGTATCATCAATAAAATCAATAAGGTTTTCTTCTAGCAAATATATGTGGCTTGCGTATTGTTTTGTGTCTACAATAATCATTTAATTATCAATGAAGGTAACATCATACAACGTCTGGCAAGTATTCTCAACCACTGTACACACCGTATGGGTACAAAACACTGTCGTACGGTCCTCACACTCGCCACACCATACGGCCTTCCTTGCCACACCGTATGGCCTAATACCACTACCGTACGACCTCTCTTGACAATTGCGTGTGGCTTAAGGCTCCACCGTACGACCTCCTGCTGCTTTGTACGGCTTCCCCACTCTCCTGTTTATCATCGTACGGTCCAGTTCTGGACTCTGTAAGCGTAACTAAAATTCAAAGCGTGTTTTGTTGGTAAATCGTGGTTGGGTACATTACAAGGAACTTTTAAATAACATAAGCTTGGCAATGCACTTCTAGCAAAGGAAAAAAAGCATTACATTGGGTCACATGACCACCATTATTGTAAGTTGCACAAAATCTCATCACAGCTGTAACATGTGCATAATTGTAGTATGGAGATCCATATGTTTTCAGTTAATGTGGCATGCCTACTAGCACTTCAACAAGATCGTGATTATTTATCATAATGTGTGACCTCCTTACAACAAATGTTTCAGTAGAATTGCAAATCATGAATGATGTCTTTACTATTATTTAAATTTCCATTTTTCTTGGGAATTAAAATTACTTTACACTAATAATATTACAATATCAATGTAAGATGTCTTTACCATGTTCTGAACCCTTGTTTTTATGCAGCAAGTGCATTGATTTGCCATTAGGCATTTATATTAGAAAGCTGTTAAGAAGTTCAATAATGTAGTATAATTTATTTGTTTGAAGTTTCTTGATCATTCATTCAAGCTTCTAGCATATTCTCGCTCTTGTATTCTATTTGACCTGTCTTCCATCTTGTTTGTTACAGGTTGTGTCCAATTTTTCTGCTGTGGTACAACCTCTATTTGATGTGGAATCATGGACACACTTTCCAAAGGAACGTGATCGCCTTTTCAAACTTATTGCAGATAGTAATGTTGGTATTAAGGACTAACATTTTGGATGACTGTGTGGAATGAAAATCAGATGTTTATAGATCTTTAATAAAACTTTGTCAGTCAGGAATTCAGTCGTATTAGTAATTAGATGTAGGAGCTATTAACCATATTGTATTCCTTTGAAATGTGAGAACACTTTGATTTGCTCAATCTAAACTTAAGAGCCAACATTTATGTCAATATTTTCTGTTCTATTGGATTTGTGCTCCAAATTCTTGAAGAACTATAAAATTGAATTCAGTTATTTTCATTTATTATTGCAGTTTCTGTAACTATTGACTTAAATTCACGAGGATAATATAATATGAATACACATTCCTTAATTTTAGTTTTTATATTAATTTCAATTATATCTGTACAGAGAAGTGGAGTTGTTTTTATAAGTGGTGATGTTCATTTTGGTGAAATTACAAGATATGACTGTGGAGTTGGCTATCCACTTTATGACATAACTTCAAGTGGGCTTACTCAGGCAGTAGAAAATGCTGTTCCAGCTTCAATGTCTTTTTTGGTTAGAATTGCAGCATTATTGACTCCTAGTACCATGAGAGTGTTTGGGAAACACTGTCGATATAAGTCATGTGTATATGGTGAGTTAGTTTAACTTCTATTGTTGCACTGTCAACATAAATCATGTTTATATGGTTTGTTTAACTCTAATTGTCTGAAGTCAATTTTATTAGGAAGTTCTTGGAAGTGTGCTTATATGTTCTTTTGTCAAGTTTCAGGCAAGCCAAATTTTGGAGCAATTGAAATTGACTGGAATGCAAATCCAGTTGTTATCAAAGTGGAAGTGAGGGATGTACATGGACAGCCTGTTATGGATGCTCATATTTTACTGTCAGACCTACAAAATAGTGTTATGAGGAAAACAAATTTAAAAGTTGGTGAGATAAGACATCACTGTTCTCTTGAAATGGATCTTCCCTGGCTTGTAAGGTACCGTCTTGCAGCTGCTTTCTATGGAATGATTACAGGTAAAAAAAGCTGTCACTGAGCAAACAAGTTCTATGTTTGAAATGAAAATTGAAATCTAAGGTTTTATATGAATTGCAATGTTGCTTTTCCAGTATAGTTTTTCTCCCCCTCGTGGTTTGAACTCTTTCTGATGACCTTTCCTTTCTCATATGATATTATCCAGTTATTTTGTTTCTGGCTTTGGCATTTCTGGTAGTTTTGGCAATGGTGGTATACAAATTCTTTTTACAAAAGGTCAAGACCGAATGAAGGACTTTCTTCACAGTCAACAATGAACAAGAAAATCTATATTCAAAGTTCAAGGAAAACTTGAATCAGTTACAGATGTTGAAGTTCCCAGCATTGGGAGGTGGATATGATATTGATCCCTTTGACATTTTGTCCACCTTGAGGTTGAAGGGGCAATATGAAAGCTCACTTTAAAGAGACACTGTGCACCCAGAGATTTTTTTTGAGAATATTTCAAAAGGAGCACACGATAGCTGCAAGTAGTACTGCATTAAAAGGATTCCACGAAATTCATTCAAGGAAAGTTGGTACAGAAAATCTTCGTACAAGTAACAATATTAATATCTCTGATTTTGTAATTTAAACAATATGCAACTTCTCTGGTTTTGTAATTTAAACAATATGCAACTTCCCTGGTCTTATTTTATTTTAAATGTGTTCTAGGAAGGTACCAAAGTGTTTATATTCTGTTTGTTTATGTTTCCTTGAATGTGCTTCAAGTTTCAGGGATGGGGGGATGTGTGGACGGAGAGACAGGTTTTGGGAATGGTGATATTTCATTTATTTTGGAGACAATGGGGGGTTGACTATAGATATCATATGCAAAAATAAAATTGAGTTTTAAAAATACAAATAAATTAAAAATACCGAAAAGAACATAGACAAACTAAAAGAAGCTGAAATTTAGAATTACAGAATTCTAAAATCTAAATATATCTATAAATGATACGAACCCACACTATGTCAGTCTGAACTGGATTCCATTATATGTTGATGAATCTAACTTGCATGGTATATGTTATACTAACCTTGTAGACATATTGAAGATACCATTGTCAAAAGAAGACCTTGGCGGATGCATGATACCCCTGGGCTGCTTTGAGGATGTAGGGCATCCCCAAATATTCCCCCAAAAGAGAGACATCATTGGAGATATTTCCTACCAGGGCTTAGGTTTCAGGGACATCAGGAGAACATTTCATACCTATCCTGCCATCCTTGGGGCATCTAGCATGTTGGATTTGGGGCCAGGGATGCTTCCCATGGATCGTTGGTTTCCTTTCTCCATCGCATCATTTTGTAGACTAAATTGTTAATAAATGAGAAAAGTTGTGTGCAAGGAATGGTTATCCATCTTTTTGATTGATATCCGATAATTCATTAGCATAAAACTCTTTCCTTCAGTTAGCATCTAATAATTGGTCCCACGTCTTTACTTAAAATTGACCAAGATTTATGGCAAGATACTCCTGCGAGCTCAGTTTATAGGTGTCCTATATAAGAGAATTGGAAACAAAATAAAAAGCCGTGGCCACTCTTTGGAGGCTAATGTGAAATGTGTGGAAGCCTCAAAATTTGAATACAAAGTATGTTGACATTGCGATCTTGAAACTGACCTTTTGAAACCAAGTTAATAATTTTGCTCAAAAAGAGGTTTTGTGACGAGGATGACGAAGCTTAATCCCGAGAAAATTTGGTCTGTTTTTCAATAGAGTGGTCCATTAAATAATTAATTTGAGGATACTTCTATTGATATGATTACAATTTACAATGTTACTGTCATCATCCTGTCGTTTAATGATCTCATTTTTTTGGCATCTGAATGAAACTAACTATATAGAGCGTCAACTTTGTTTATCTAGTGGCATTGTGCTAGTGGGATGGTGACTTGATATTCTTAAGATCGATAGGGGGATTTTTATTTTCTAGGTTTTATTCCAAGGTACGGAGCAGCAAGGTGAATAGTTTGCTCTTCCACTTTTATCACTTAAATTTTATTAGCTCCTGTCAAAATAGAATTATGACTTTAAGATCAGTATTTGTGATTTCTACTTATCTATTTCATGTTTGTGGTTTGTATTTCAAGCCATTCCATTATTTTTTGTTACATTTGTTGGTTTTTTAGCACTCACTGAAATATCCTTGTAAATAAGATTTCTCAGTTATTAGGCTTGAGTTCAGATGCATGTAGGCCACACTTTTTGCACTATTTGACCCAAACTGTTCATCACATATTCCTATTCAATAGTAAAGCCTGATTGACCTTGGTCTCTTCCCTTCGTTGATGCCTATTTTCTCTTGGTTGTCGACATTTTATCTAGGTGCAATTTCCAGATGATATTCATGATAAGATTTGCATAGTTTCTCATTTTTCATTTCAGGATTCTGTTGCCCACTAAGTTAGCACCTTGTGTAAGTTATGTTTTGGAGCATGTATTGAGATAAAATCCCACTGCTTTGAATGAACTGATTTCCCTTCAAGCACTAATCCCTCTTTTCCATCAAGTGCTTTGTGAAGCTTGTTAGTTTTGCTATTTTTCAAACGACTCCAAATAATTAATTTAATAAAATTCTATACAACATAGATCTGGTAGTTTTGTCAATTGGTGAGAGAATTGTATTGAATTGTCATCACAAAAGATTTTATATAGGATTTTGCATAAAACATAAAACCAGTTGTGGGGAGCATGGACACCAATTGCACAAGCTTTTTAAAATAGGATTTTGCATGTACGTATTGAGTGAGTTCACATGATAAGATTTTGCAATATAAATAATAGAAAAATGGAGGCGAGCTTTGCAAAAATTGAGAAAAAAAGGAGACTAATTTAAATTCAAGGGTTTGTGAAAAAAAAAAATACTAAGTACAATCAAATTCTTTAATGCAATCAATATAGACTGCTCTGGCCAAAAGAGTTTTCACTGTAGCTAAAATTAGAAGAGAACAGATGTGCAGTTTTCAAGCTTTGGCTCTAAGAGATGGTTTTGACAAGATGATCCCAGATTTGCACATGCAAAATAGAATAATATGGATGTTTATTTAAGGAAAACAGAAAGAAGTATAAAGATGAAGAATCTAATGTCACATCCCTTGAAGGGATCCATCTTAACTTGTTTGTAGTGATGCGCCAATCATAACTTTTGTTGTACCTATTATTGGAATAGAAGTATTTTCCCTACATCACGCAATGTTGCAATTGATTTCATGTGTGTATTAGTATGTTAACTTATGAATGAGATATTGTTTAATATGTGATTGTAGTTGAGTATATTTGTCAAACATGTTTAAATATACCTTTGGCATTGTTTAAATATACCTTGGTATTGTTTAAAGCAGTGCTACAGGATATGGGCTTGGCTTAAGCTCAACAAGTTAATTTTAAACTTGGACTCAAACTTGGTGCTTAAACTTCATCAAGAATCAATAAGTTGAAAAACCATGAAATATAGATTTTTAAGGATTTAAAACTTTTATTATGCTTCTTTCAGTAAATATACTTACAATAAACTAATCAAATAGAAGCTACTTTGGTCATACACCTAAGTTCATATATTGATGATGAGTGTTAAAGCGAATTTCAGATAAAAGAAACAACATTTTTAAATATATAAATATTATAAGTATACAAAACGAGAAGTTTGCATTACATGCACCAACATCCATAATTTATCTGCTTATATATCGGTGCCGCCAACACCTAAGGTGCATATTTATGCTCTATCCTCCTTAACCAGTCACATTGGCACACAAGAAGTTAGTTGTGTTATCTCAAGGAAATAAGGTTTACATTCAATAATTTAATTAGTCTGTAGCTAGATTAGTTGGGAAGTTCATTCCAAAAGTTAGTTTTGCATGGGAAAATAATGACTTTATAAAGCTAATACATTAGATCTACTTTAATTTTGATCACACTATAAATCTTTTGATTTTTTCCTTTTATTATTCTATATTGGTATCAGAGCAATTATGATTTCTCTATTTGTGATTGAGGAACCATGGTTATGAAGAAGAAAGAAGGTGCAGCCAAGTTTATTTCAGTTGGGAGATAATGGGTTCCACTTTATTGGTTGCCATCGCCATTTTGCTAGGTTTGTCCATTTGTTGATCGCTTAAATTTGTTAAAGGTTTGCATTAAATTCTGCAAAATATTTTTCAACATGACATTCCCAGGTTTTGAGGCATTTTAAGGAAGGTGTTTGTGAGACTGGCAAGGATTTTGGCATCTCTGCTCACCAATATTAATCTGCTGGAAAGTTTTGTTTTAATAAAGGCACTAAAAGGTAAACCGGTATATCATTTCAAGTATTTTTCTACGAGAGAAAAGTTTCAGACATCTAGTTCTTTGTTGGGCAGTACACAAAACATTCATTTTTATTCTTATTTTTATTTCTGCCATGCAACAAGAGTATAAGTAGTTTGCAAATAACATAGTGTTAATATTTTTTATACGAGGCTCCGAGAGTAATTTTTATATGAGGACCAGGCAGTGCTGTTTTGGAATTGCGAATAAAGTCAAATAACTTTTGTGGTCGTTATAAGAAGCCAATCTCTTGGTTTTAGTTTGATCATATTGTAAAAGGTGCATTTTCGGTTGAGCCCAACACCTACCACTTATAGCTAATCATGGATATGTATTGTGCTCGTCATCTATGTTACACATAAGTGGACCTTGGATGCTTTGAATGCTACATTTGGTAGTTAGAGTGTAACAAAATCAAATTTTGGAGGTTGGAGGAAATGTAAGTAGATGATATTTAGCATTTTGGGTTAGCTTCTTGTTCAAAGGTGATTTATTATATGAGAAGTATTTTTTATTTGTGCCTTTGAAGAAAAGAGGGGGCTTGACATCTTTTGAATCTCTTTATGGAGAAAGCGGGGATTTTGCAGATAATTGAGTTTGTCTCAATCTATGGAGCAATTGTTTTCATTTGTAGATAATTGAGTTTGTTTCAAGTTGTTTTCTTTTGCAAATAATCGAGTTTGTCTCGATTTGCATAACGGTTATTTTAGTTTATAGTTAACAGAGTTTGTCTCGATCTGCAAACATATGAGTAGTGTCTATAAATTATTAAGTTTGTCTTGATTCATAGTTTTGGAGATGTGTTACTATGGATGATAAGAGTTTTTTTCAATTCATGGGATGAATGGTATGCTTGTGGATAATGGAGTATGTTTCGATTCAGAGGTATTGTTGGATTTTTTAGGTATTTTCTAGACTGAGAAGTTTAGGTTGATTTTGATATAGAGTTGGAACATTTGCCTAGACAAGAGGAGTTTGGGTTAATGCAATGCAAGGTTGGATAATCAGGCCATTTGCCTAGACTTTGGAGTTAGGTTTGTTGGGAAGTTCATTCCAGTAAGTTAGTTTTCTACGGGAAAATAATAGCTTTATAAAGCCAAAATATTGGATGTAATAGATGAACTAAATGATTATAATAAAATTCTACTTTAGTTTTATTCATAATGTAAATCTTTTGATTTTCTCCGTTTACTGTTTTATAGATATAGTCTATCCACAAACAAATGTAAAACTCTATTAGCACATTATATTAAGCTATAATATCTACTAATAATTTTTCTTGTCAAATTAAAAGATTCAATTATCGTGTAAATTAATATTGCCGGTGTTTTATTGCTACAATACTAACCAACAACTCTTTTCTAACTGGATGTTGATATTTCTAGACTTATTTCCCTAAGGATTGATGTGTGCAAGTTATCTATTAGAACATGACAACAATTGTCAACTATTGTTAATCATGTGATGTATATTTCATTCCAAGAAAAATGACAATGAAGACATTTTGTAGGCTAATCTCGATTCTTGTCTTTTTATATTTGTGGTGTAAATTTCCAAGCTTAATGGTGGCTTTATTTTGTATGGGTTTTTTGGGGGGCTATTATTACACACTGAGGGTAATAATTGATTTTCTTGATACTTAATGGGAATATCACTATTAAGAGGTTGTAATGGGTATATGTGTAAGGTTTTAGCTCTATAATAGGATTGTAATCTTGGCCCTCCATTCTAGAGAAGCCTATTTTGTAATCATTTTAAAATTTTCAATATAATGGGTTGGCCCCCAGACCATTTTTCTATTTGAAAAAATAACTCTCAACATTTATATTAGTTGTGAAGTTTAAAAATAAATTCTATAATTAATATAATATATATAATTCGGAACAATTTAATATAATTATAATAAATTAATTTTCATATTTCTTGTGTAAAATAAATAAAATTAATAAAAAAATGTACTCGAAAGTGATCAATTTGTTGAGTGAATAATAAGTTGATACAATACTACTATTAAAGGGCATTATTACTATCTACTAAAATATACACAATAAGAGACACCAATCCTTGAATATGCATTCATTATTATTTAAAAATAATACATTGTTGACCCATCTCTACCTATCATTGGCAATTACTTCATTGTGGTCTACTACTATTTTTCTACTAATGTTAAGGCACAAAGAGCATGACTCATCTAGACATTGGTTCAACTTCAACTAAAAAATTATGGGAAACAAAGGTCAAGATGTATATCCTTCCAATGATAGCAAAGTGAATAGAAAAACCACAAAAAATAGGAATGTAAAAATCACTCTCGATTTTTTATAGTTGAAGTGTGTAATTGTTGGACTTACTAAACTTTCTCAATGCTAGAAAAATGCCCTCATAATATTGAGTTTTTGAAAAGGAGCCTCCATTTCTTCATTGTGTATGGCATAGTTGTAAGCAAACTCGCCAACTTCACTTTCATTAGCCCTAAGTCCTCCTACTCTCCTTTAGGATTCTTTATGAGTTTGGCTACATCTATATCATCAAATTAGTTAGGAAAAACATTTGCACAAAAAAAACCTACTCATGTTTGGAGCATGGATGGTTGAATTTGTGATGAAATCACCACACAAATTTTCTTTCCCGTGACAATACTTCAAGTTATGCTCACATAAGACTATGTACAAACCTTATCTACATTATGATCACAATGAAAGATAAGCCTAAGGTGGTCAGATGAGACCAAGTTGGAATACTTAATGTATGTCCCTTTGTCTTCGCTCATTTCGCTAGCCAAAACCATAACAAACAAAAAACCTCCACACTTTGCATTAGACTTCCAAGTAGAGTTGTCAAACATAGCCACATTGCCACATAAGAGGTTAGGGGTGTTATTTCAATTTCTATATGATCTATCTATAAGAAAAAATAAAACTATATTAACATTACATTAAACTACAAGTCTTGTCAAATTCAAAGTTGTTCAAAGCTTTTTGTACGTTAATAATGTATAAGGAAATGACATGTTGTGTTGCCACTTAAAACTTTGGTACTAACCAATGGCCAATTCTCTAATTGTACGTTTGTAGTTCATTTTGGGAGAGATTAATATTACGTTTGTTGGGTGAAAATTATCTCTTAGAATAGGACATCAATCGTTGATCACTCTCAATCAAATGATGTATATTTTCCTCTAAGAAACTAAAAATGAAAATGAAAATGAAGAGGTTGTGTAGTGTGATATTGATTCTTGACTTTCTACTTTTGCATTGTAAATGTCTAATTATAATGCTAGCTTGATTTTGGATAGGTTTTTTTGGGTTATTCCTTTTATATTTGTAAAATTGGGCTTTTGAAAGGGTTTGGACCCTTTAACAATGAAAAAACCAACAAATGAATGAAACAAGTACCATGACATATGGAAAAACCAAATAACCTATCAAAATGAAACAAAGGTAGACAAAGGTGGAAGTGAGCTTCCAAACATGACCTAAAAACCAAAAGGGATCCCAAGATCTGATCTAGATAATGCCAAATCCAACTCTCTAATCACACATCGTTTACTTTATTGTGAGATTAAGAAACTGATTTGAAAAGACATTTCTACCACCTTTGTATAATAGTCCAAGAATACTCTCATCGATGCCCTTAGAGCAGGAAGAAGCAAGGGAGATTCCTCAATAGAGGGTCATCTATGTGTGTAAAAGAAGTAATGGAGAGTTAAGATGGTGAGGCTAAATGATGAGTGATCACCACTTGAGTAGGCTAAGGCAGATATGTAGCTACACACATATCATGTAGAGTTAGATTAGAAGGAGGTTAAGACTCACTAAGAGGAGTTGATGAGGTAGTATGGGTGAAACTCACCAATTGTAATATCCCTTGCAATTCTGAATTCAATTTTTTGATTTCTTGGTCTGAGAATTTTGTCAAACACTTTGCACACAAGGAATATATTGTTATTCTAAATTCTGATTCTTTCTAAATGCCAAACTTCAATTGACAACAATAGATATGCTTAGAAAAAAACCCAAAATATCTAATAATGAAGATGTAATGTTTTTGTATTTTTTTCAAGTGTACCAACATTGATTAAAAATGAGAAAATGTGCATCTACAATAATATAACATTAGGATGAACACATGTCATGCAAACTTCAATGATGTTCTAACCCCTTTTAAATGATAGCTTGCTGATATAAAATCATATTACAATGCCTCCACAATGGATTACAATGACCCTACAAATGCCCTAAATGTATTCAAATTTAAACTGATAACAATGCAAAACATAAGTGGATGGGAACCTGGAAACTGCCCAAATTATCTGGATATCACTGTAGTGGTGGTATTGTAGCGACGGTAGTGTAGTAGTGATGCTGTAGTGATGACACTGTAGCGACAACACTATAGAAATGACACTTTTCACCTTCAGCTGTAGGAAAGTCTTCCAAACCCTTCCAGAATCATTACCCAAATACCTTAGTACTAGTGGAATATATCTAAAACTAATATAAGATTTATTTCTTTAATCTCTCTCTACAAATTTGACCCTAGCCCACAAACTTGGCACAATGAAAAGACTGATTTGTCTTCTCCAATAGCTGCAACTCTTTGGAGGATCCTTCACCACCTCAATTATGCAAATCAATGGGAGTGTTCATTCCCAATGACCAATGTAGCAAACTACAGAAACCCTTGGTTCCACAAGTTATCAAGCAAAGTAGATGGCAACACATTCAATATCCAACAATGAGGCTTTCCTCCCTATTTATTATTTTTCTCCAAGAGGTCGACCTCCTTCAAGAAGAAGTAAAATAGTATTTAATTGCACTTTCTAGAAGATTCACCTTTTTTCATAATAATATTTAATTGCACTTTAAAGTAATATTAAAATATAAAGTGCAAATAATATTATAGGCTACAAGAAGTTTGTGGTTGCAGGAAGTCTATGGCGGTAGGAAGTCTGTGGTTGCAAGAAGACTATGGCTCCAGTATGAAACTGCCCACACAACCCTCTCCTCAATACCTTGGCCTACGAGGGTCCAATGATAGGAAAAACTCCATTAAATATGAGCACTAGTGAGAAGGGGACATTATAGTCCACCCTCCCTGAAATTTCTTGTCCCCAAGTAATCTCAACTCTAGATGCTACAAAATCTCCCCACCTTCCAAAGTAGCATCCTCAACCAGCAAGTCCTTCCATTTGATCAAATATTCCCTAATGACTCGTCTCCTCAATTGTCTCTCCTTGACATCCAATATAGCCTCGGGTACCAAAATTAACTTACCCTCATCATCTAAGGGCGATAAAATCGTGGAAGGAACCTCATGATGTCCTAACACCTTCTTGAGGCGTGACACATGAAGAATATTATGGACCTTACTATCATTCAGTAACTCCAATGCATAAGCCACCTCACCTACATGCCTAATGATCTTGAAAGGTCTATAGTATCTTGTCTTGAGCTTCTCTACACCACTCTTCTTGAGTGTAGACTGTCTATAAGGTTGCAGCATCAAGTATACCATATCCCCTACCTCGAATGAATATTCAACTCTTTTCTAATTTGTATACTGCTTTTGCTGGTTCTATTTTTTCTTAATATTCTCCTTGAGAGCCCTCATGATATCTTCATTTTCCTATAGCATATTTCCAGCACTAGGCACTCTACTATCACTCATCAATAAATCAAGAAAGTTGGGTGCCTCATAACCATACAAGGCCATAAATGGTGTCATCTGAATAGAAAGATGGTAGGTGGTATTGTAGCAATACTCACAAAGGTATATACACTTAACCCACCTCTTTTGCTATCCTACAATGTAGTTCTTGAGATATCCCTCATCCATTTGTTGATTCTTTTTGTCTGACCATCAGTCAGTGGGTGGTAACTAGTACTCGAAGTGAGCTCAGTCCCACATAACCTGAAAATCTCCTACCAAAAATGACTCATAAACCGACTGTCTCTATCACTGACAATGTTCTGTGACAGTCCATGCAATCAGAATATCTCATAGAAAAACAATTCTTCAACCGATAAAGCTTAATATGTAGTCGTGATCAGAAAGAAATGAGCATATTTAGTTAAACAATCAACCACAACATAAATGAAATCTTTGCCCTAGGCTTTCATAAATCCTGAAATGAAATCCATAGATATGCATTCCCACTTCCTGTTACGAATCAGAAGTGGTTGCAGTAAGATAGTAGGGTATGTGAGATCCTATTTATTTTTCTGGAAAACATGACATTCTCTGACATAGCGAAGAACATATAATTTAAGCCCCTTCCAAGTGAACCTCTCCCGTATATGTCTATAAGTTTGGAAGTACCCATGAACATCTAACATTTAATTTCACTTTAAATTAATATTAAAATATAATTAAAATAGAAAGTGCAAATAATATCATAGGCTACAGGAAGTTTGTGGTTGTAGGAAGTCTGTAGTGGTAGGAAGTCTGTGGCTACAATGTGAAATTGCTCACACGACCCTCTCCTCAACACTTTGTCCTATGAGGGATAGTGATCCGGGGGATAAAAATTAGTGAAAATTAAAATGTCCTCAATGCTCCAAGAATCAACATCATTACAAAGTGTTCAAAATTATGACTCCAACGCAATTTGAACGAGCAAAATTAGAGTTCAAATGCCAAAGTTATGGCCAATCAAACTTTGGTCAAACTAGGCACAAGAGCCGTAAAAAATGGTGAAATTTGACCATCTCAAAAGTGGTCAACAATGGGTTTTAAATTAAAGATCCTGTCAAGAGCTTTCTAACGGCGTTCATTTTGTCAAAAATGGACTTCATATGTGAAAGTTATGCTTGTTTGAAGTTGGAGGGAAAAAAGTTAAAATGATGACATCATCATGATGTCAGCATAGTGACGTGGCACCTTGGAAATCGGGCAGCAAAAATTATCTTTATGGGATTCGATTCCATAGCCTCCCCAATACAAACCAACTGCCTTTAGCGCAGACCTCACGCTGGTAGAGTTTTAATTTGACTTTAATAACAAAGTTAATGAGAGGTTGCAGAGGCCGGTGGGGATTGAACCCCTACCAACCGGCCCCACAAAATAGAGCATGGCCGTTGCCCTATTAATAGCAATTATATTTTTGGGGGCGGTTTTACTTAACTTGTTACCCATCCCGCCTATCCTTAGTTAAATAAGGATATGGGTGGAAACAAACTTCTTAATTGGTAGCGGGAATTAGGAAATGATGGATTTGATCAAATGTTGGAAATGGTCAAATCATGGATTTGATAATCTGGTTTTTCATTTTGGGATTATGTTTGGACCGTTTGGTTCCACTTTTTGAAACTGGAATTGGAATTTGAGTATGATTTTTTTTTTTAAAAAAATTGTTTTAATATTTTTGAATTTAATAATTCATTTTTATTAATTGAATTGAATTTAAAATGGAATCGTAGACTGTTTTAGGGAGCCAAAGTTGGTGGCAAGCAACCAAGTTACAGTCACTGCAACCAAAATTCGAGAAAAAATTTGGAAAAAAAATTCAAAAAAATAAAAAATCAATTTTTAAAAAAAAAATTGACAAAAAAATTTGTCAAAAAATTTGAGAAAAAAATTGGAAAAAAACTTTGAAATTTTTTTTGGCAAAAATTTAATTTTTTTTTGAAAAAATTCGAATAAAAAAAAGTTACAAACCACCCAGTACAAAAATAAATTAGTTAAATCCTTCCCCACACAAATAAAAAATGAAAAGATTAAGTGTAGACATGAAAAATTTAAAAATTTGTTTTCCCTCCATTCAAATTCCAATTCCACCTTTTCAAATGGAAGATGTAAATGCTCATTTTTGGCAAAATGAGCATTTATGTATTCCTATTCTATTTTCATTTTGCACTCCCAAACTGAGGATTCGCCGAAATGGGAAATAACAAATGTCAATTCCAGACTAATTTCAGCTACCAAATGGGCCCTAAATTCCATGGTCAAAAATTAATTGGAATTTGTAAAAGGGATATTGACGGGATTCTTTGTTTTAAATAAAAATTTTATAGTTTTGGGGGTTTTAGTCTAATTATGGCTAATTTTTATGTATAAAAGTGGTAGTAGGCCTTTGAAAAGGTATCCAGGTGATGATAAGGAAATTATGATTTTGAAGACTTGATGATTATTCCTGCACATTGGAGGGTAATGTTGCCATTGTGCTTGAAGGGAAGATCTTGAACACTTGTAATTAATTTTTGGAGCTAATCGGATCGGTCCCCCTATTGGAGAAGGACTCGGAGACGTAGTCCGACCTATGGATGAACTCCGTTATCAACTGTGTTTAGTCTTCTACCTCTTTATTCTATTTCTTTCAAATCATTTCCTTATTATGCTTTGTTCATTTAAGCATTTTAATTACGTTAATTCTCTTATTTAAAGACTTGAATTAACTTTAGGTAATTATGTTTAGCATTCCTCTGTAATTGTCCTAGATCCTAATCAGATCAGTTTGATGATAGGACAAACTCCATTAAATCTAAGCACTAGTGAGAAGGGGGCACTACACCAATCATATCTTGTATATGATAACTAGTGTCCTAAGAAGACATGTCATCATGAGAGGAACAATCAACCAAGGAATTAGATACATAAATAGTCAAATGATCCTCATATGAATTATTCCACCATATTGTCATGCCTTTGTGCTCGAAGAGACGGCACCTAGTAGAAAAGTGGTGTTGAACAAGACAAATAATTGAGGGGGGGTGAATCGGTTATCTCAAAATAATTTTTCACAAATTTAGCTAATCTAGAGCAATCTTAAACCATTTAGATAATTAAAGTAGATATGAACATGAAAGAACATAAATACCATACACCATGACCACTAGAATTTACGTGGAAATTCAAGATGGGAAAAACCATGGAGAAACTAATTCTCATGAACATAAACACTAGTTAAGGTGATTTTTACAAAGGGTCACTGTCGGTTTTTTCACTATAGGTAAGGCACACTTCTAGCTAGCTCACTACTAGTTGGGCTAACTATCCTGAAGTAATAAGGCTCACTATCAATACAAAAAGGCTCATCGTCAAAATGAGAATAATGAAAGGGAATCAACCACTAAAATAATTGTCACCAACAACAACAACACTAAAATGATATTAGAGTCTACTACTAATTGCACACAATTACGTACACATTAATACACAAATCTTTCCTTGTTAGATTCGCATTCACTATGCACATACATTCTCTCTTGCATCAAACAGAATCATTGCCTACTTATACCATGTCATGCCACCATAAACATCAAGTCAGCCTAACACAATTTGAAATAGATCACCACAAAATATTCTCGTGGTGGTAGGGAATGAAACATGGACCACACATAACATCCTCACTCAATACAACACACTACACATTCACCTTGATATTCAAAACCAATAAATATGATATACATGTTACAATGCAAATACTTTTTCCAAAGCACAACAACCCCCTTCTAGATAGGTTCAAACTCAGAGGATTGAACCACAATATGTTGCAACATGAATGAGACCAAGAAAAACAAGGCCAAAGATAGATCTTCACATCACATCATTTGAAGCACACTACACTGGATCACTAAAGCATTGAATCCACATCCAAATATAAGATATGTTGACATCAATGACAATGATTAATGACGACAACAATAATAGCATCAACATCACATTCCAACGATCTCCCCCTTTTTCATTCATGGCAACATTAATGAATAACATGAAAGCACAATAAGATATATTGACATCAGTGACAACAATAAGAACATTATCAACATCACATTCCAACAATCTCCCCTTTTTCATTGAAGGCAACATTCATCAATAAAAAAGTAAATAATTCAATAAATAATATCATCATTAAAATCTATGTTCTTATCCCCCATTGACAACGATGACAAAGGGAAAAAAACTTCCCCTAACAAACTTACTCTACTCCCCTTGAGAGGAAGCCTCCAAGCATTGATTCATAAAAGAACTTAAGATATGTTGACATCAATGACAACCATTAATGACAACAACAATAACAACATCAACATCACATTCCAACAAGTGGCCAATATAAAAGCATCATTACATTGGAAGGGTAGGTCGTCATAATCAAGTGGTTGATTCCAAGGTCTATCATTACCATCGAAACCACATTCCATTGAAGAGGCTTGGATCTGTCAATATCCACTAGCATGTGGGAAAATGTTGAGTGACTCGTGTAGAAGTGGTAGAGTCAACCTTAAAAAAATTACCAATTAAGTTCCATGTAGCCTCATGGTAAGAATATTCCCAAAACCAAGGAATATGTGGAAGGTGGACCAACATGGGTCTAACATTGAAAATTTTGGAAAAGGGGATTAAAGGAAGGAGTCCATGGTTTGATACAAGGAATGTGCTCTCCTTACATCCACAACTTGTCATAAAGTACTAAATCCATATCCTTTGACAAGTCAAAAGACACAATGAATAAGTCTCTCACACAAGGGAATAGCTCAATATTGTCCACTACAATAAGCCATTAAGGATCTAGGACCGTTCATGTAGACTAAGAACAAAATGTCAAAAAATACTGAATCTAAAAATTGATCCTCTACAAATATAAGATTTTGTGTAATCAATCACATGTTATCCACATATCATCATTAGGGAATATTTAGCATAAGGGAGAGGCTATAAATTCATCTTTTGTAGGTTAGAAACACCTCGAACACCTTAAAATTCAATGTAGGACCTCTATCCACAAACACTATTAGAGAAAACATTCAAATTACTAGTAGGATGAAAACCCAAAAGAGAATCAATATTAATAAAGAGAAAAATAAAATCACCCTTGTCCCAAAGACTAGGATGCTTAGGAGATCACTAACAATATATAAAAATTCAACCATGATACCAACAACATCAAATATATACTTTTTTTTATATGTGATAGGAATGCCATTGTTAAGAGGTTGTAATGAGAATAAATGTAAGTTTCTAGCTCTATAACAAGATTGGAATTGTGATCCTCTTCTCTAAATAATCCTTTTTGTAATCTTTTGATTCCCAATATATATGCATGGTTTCCTAGGTCTTTTTTTCATTTTTTTGTCAACATTTACATTAGTTATTTATATTAGTTGCACATTTTACAAATAAATTATGTAATTAATTTAATGTAATTATAATATATTAATTTATTTATTTCTTATATAAAAAATTAATAAAAATGATATAAAATGTACTCCCTAACAGTACGTAATTTGTTGGCTGAATATTAAGTTCATAAAATACTACCATTAAAGGCCATACTTAATATATACTAAAGCATATAAAAAAGAAGTGCCAACCACTGAATATTTATATATAAATATTTAAAAATAACACAATTGATCCACCTCCATTCCAATCCCACCTCTCTCTACCTATTATGGATAATTGCATACTTACATTCTATATCTAGTAGTTTTCTACTAATGCCGAGGCTTTAAGAGAACCTCCTAATTAAATAATATTTTGAACTCCACATTAAGTCTATATGAAATGAAGGCCAAAATGCATGTCTCGCCAATGATAGCATGGTGAATAAAATTACCACAAAAAATAAGAATGTAAAATTACTCAACTTCTACATAGTTGTCATAGTGGGTGATTATTGAACCTACCAAAACTTTATCAATGCAGTAGAAGAATTCCCTTACAATACCTACTTCTTGATAAAGAGCCTCAATTTCTTTATTTTGTATGGTATAGCTACAAACAATCTCACTAACTCCACCTTCATTAGCCCTAAGTTCCTATGCTCTCTATATTTTTTGCCACCTCCATATCATCAAATTGATCAGGTAAACTATTTACAATAAACATACCCCTACTCTCCATGTTAGAAACATGAATGGATGGCTAAATTTGTGATGAAATCAATGTGTAAAGCTGTTTTCTCCCTATAAATGACTTCAACTTATTCTCACATAAGAATTTATGAACCCTCCCTGCATCACTATTGCAATTGAAGACATGACTAAGGTGGTAAGATGAGAGTAAACCTAAATACTAGGTGTACTTTCCTTTGTCCTTACTCCTTTTACTAGTCTTGCTCATAACAAACAAAAATATTCCACATTCTATAATAAGATTTCCAAGAAGAGCTATCAACCATACTGCCATCAATGGTGCAACCAAGATGCACCACCATAGAGTGTAAATATAATAAGTGTAAAAACAAGAACACTATGAATGTGTGCATTCTAGTTGCCATGTAGCAGTCAACATCAGCCATAGCCACATTGCCCCATAAGAGGTTAAGTGTATTATTTTAATGTTCATACGATTTATCCACAAAAAAACATAAAATTACATTAATATAGTACATCAAATTACAATCTCCATTAATAAATTCTCTTTTCAAATTCACAATCATTCTTTTTTTGTGAATTAATAATGTATAATGAAAAGACATGCAGTGCCACCACCTATTATACTATTATGATACTACCGATGACTATTTTGCAACTTGAAGTTGATAGTTAATTATGGCACTTATTTCCCTAAAAGTTGATGGGGGCACATTAAATCTTAAAATAGGACATCAGTTGTCAATTGTTGTTAATTAGATGATATATATTTGTTTCTGATTCAAGTTGATAATTTTCCAATAGTGTTTATCCTAAGGAGTTGGAATATTTTTTTCAATCCACATTATGCAATATTTTAAGCCACTCAATAATTCACCCAACAAATTATTTTATTTCTTCAATTTCAATCAATAAATTTCCAAATAAATTAATTTACTTTTATGATTATATCTATCATTTTCTAGCAAGGAAAAATTGTTGGCAAATGTACACAAATTTTATGTGAAAAGCATATGCTATATATGTAAAGGAGGGGGCTCTTAAATTTATTGCTAGTCTATTTCCCATGAACCACCAACATAATGCTATATTCCACTATATATTGGATACAACTATCTAATAGATTTCTAATCTTAAGAAGTAAATTAATGACCAAAAAAATAGGTTCTATTGTGTACAACCCTCTATATCACATGCCTTTATTTTGAGGTTGTTACATATATATTGACTATGGGATTTATGGCTCACATACTTAAATTATATAATGAGAACTTAGAAGACCCAACTATTCACATACAATCTGTTATAATTGATTTCATTGACTTTGTGTATGATTGTAAGCTCCTTGGAAAGTTATTTCAATAAACTTGGAAAGATTATGTCATCCAATGATGTTCATATTTGTCTCCTAGTTCTATAATATGCATTGATAATCAAGTTATATCCTTCTTGGAATATTTTCTTACTAGCATGGGTTTTAAGATATCCACAAAATGCACTCAATGAAGCAATTTACTCATGAATGACTATGTCATATGATTTTGGTCTTCATGGTAAATTAATTCATAAATATGACAATTAGTTACAAATCATGTTTCTTGATAAACTACTTTCAATTCAAAAAATAGCTTGTATTTAACTAGTTCCACTCCTTTACAAATATGTGCACACATTAAAAAAAATATGGATGCAAAACTTGTTATACTACAACTAATTGAATATCTTAAGGAGAGATTGACAAATGATTAGATACTAAAAAGGGAGAGATTAATGATCACTGAGCTACAAAGGTATATGTGACACATTAAATCAGTTATTATATTATCGTTGATGTCAACTAGTTTTGATTGTACTTATCATGATAGTTACAAACATCTGAAAAAGGAAATAATGGTGAAGGAGTGAGACATTAACATGAAGATGAGATGTTTGAGAAAGATATGGATAGGTATTCATTGGGTAACTTATTGATGAGTCTATGACATTATGTTAGTGATTTTATTGTACTACATAATTTTGTTATGAATTGAAGATCAAGAATGTACAAGTTTATGTGGCTGGTAAATGAAGAACTTAGTATACAACAAGTTGAAAATAGTGTACACCGAGCAAGTGTAGTGTATACCAAGTACAATGTTAATCAAGTAAGAAGTCACTGACACATCACGGTATTGACCGAGTGAAAGAAATAAATGGAACAAGTGATTGTTGACTAAAGATGATGAGTTGGACAAATATGGATGATTCTGAGGTTAAAGATAAAGTTTGTTATGATGATCAAATGACTGATAAAATTCAAGGATGATCGGATGATCTAGAATGAAATGTGTTAGAGACACAAGTTCCAAGGAAGGTTGAAGTAGCAAAATCAACGGTGAAGATTAAGAGGAAAATTCTATGGACGAGAAGAAAATGTTATATCATGTCTATAAAAGAAGACAAGAGATTCATTATGAGAGGATGTGTGTGAGAATATTGCATTCATGTGAAATTGGTCAGACAGGTTAAAGAAAGAACCGGGAAAATCTGCAGACTACACTGAGCATCAAAGAAAGGAATTAACCAAGTAGAAAATAGTTGGAGGATACAAGGAAATTGAAAGGATTATGATGGCTAGAGGTATTTTGAGCTTAGCATAGATCTGAAAATATGTAACAAAATTTGTATTTGAATTAGATCATTTACTATTACATTCTAACCATTTCTACAGATAAATCTCTTAACTGAATGGAACTTAACAGTCTTTATTTGTTATTATGACATTCAATGAACGCTGATTATTTTCATGTTGACCCCATCGTGAATGTTTGGTCATGGAGAGTTGTAAGTGATAAATCCTCTAACAAGGTCACACCTTACTGTGTATTTTGTAACCTTTAACAGGGTTGGCTCTTAACCGAGCTCACTTCAGAAGAGTGAAATTATTTTTGGGTACTGGTTCCAGGTGGTTTTTCCCCTAATAGGGTTTCCATGTTAAAACTCAAAGTGTTAAATGCATATGGATGTGATGATTTGTTATTTTTCTTTACACATTACAATTACTGGTTTGATCAGTATATACACTAGTTAATTTATTGGTATTTAGTTAATGAACAAAAAGACACAGATAAAGTTTTACCAAGTTGATTAATTGAATTGAATGATTTGTTTTATACATCTGGAAGTGTTTGGGACTGTGAGATAACTGGACTTAACTAACTCACCCCTCCTCTCAGTTATCTAACAAAACTAAATCATCATATGATAGATTAGTAAATGGGTGGTAATTAACACAATTGTCTCCCTCTTCCAAGTTTCAAAATTTGGCTCATTTTAAAAAAAAGAGATAATGATATTAAGAAAAGGTTAACCAAGTTGTTGTACTAATTATACCTAAGATTCATTTAGACCAAATGCACTTGGGAAGTTCACCAACCTTTGATAATCTATGGATATTGTTCTTCAAATATTTTTGAGTGCTAATGCAATTACACTCCTCTAGTTCACCAATTGGATCCCAACAAACTACTCTCAATGATATTAAGCAAAGCACATTGTGACATCCATAAATTAAGGGACATTAAAATTTGTAAGAATTTTCAAATAGAAAAGATTGAACCAAGGATCTAGAGGTTAAAGAAAAGCACAAGAGAGATGATATAAATACAATGATTGATATTGAATTGATCCAATGAATTCACCTTACATGATTACATAATAGGCCTCCTTATATAGGAAAGGAAATAAGAGAGAATGATAAGGAGTTGATAAGCTATCACCTATGCTAGGTGTAATCACATGTCCACCAAATGTGGATCATCCTCCATTATGCAATGAAGTAAGTGCAAACTGCAATATGATTAGGATGATAATGTGATAAGAGCACTAAAGGTGGATCTCACACCTAAAGTGAAATTTCTCCTACACCATGTGCTTAATTGAGGTGCAAACTCCTAGGTGTCTCAATGAAAAACTACTATGCAATGCATTATCCTATGTAAGATTAAGTTAAGTGTAATTAGGAATATTTAATTACACCAACACCCCCCCTTAAGTGCAACTTAGGGGAATTCACTTAAAATCACAATGCAAGATGGGTCCTGGCTACTAGGCCATGTTAGGTACCCATGTACAATATGAAATGAAATACATAAAATGCAACCTCTCATAAAGTGGATAAAGAGGGAAAACCTCATGGGAAAAACCCTCCCCCAAAAAGAGAGAAGAAAATAAGATTCATGGATGGATGGAGTACTCAAGACCCCCCAAGAACTACATACATCATGTATATACAAAAAATTATCCCCCCATAAGAAGATAGTTGGAAACATGATATCCCCCCCAACATGTGGAAGCTCCCATGTTGATGAAAAGTACTTGCAAACAATAGATAAGCCAATGCTTACAAGAAACATGTCTCCCCTTCGGAAGAAATAGATACATCAAATGATGAAGAAGCCAATCCATGTGAAAATGGAAGAAGATGAAGGTCTCCATCTATGAATCTTTGAAGATTGAATAGGTTTCTCCAAGCTCAAAGAATCTATCACCTCATGTGACAAATCAAGTGAAGAAGGAGAAGAATCAAGAGTGCCAATCTCCAAAGAAGGTGAAGAAGTATCCCCAACTATGATTCTATCATCAAAGGAAAGAGAAACCCCCTCATGTATGTCTCCCAAATCTGCATCATGAGAATCAATAAATGCTAAAGAGGCATCTAAATAGTCATCACATACTGTAAGATCTAAAGCAATATGATCATCTTTTTGAATAGTAGAGCCCATATCTAAAGAAGAAGGAGGTGGAGGAGTAGGAAGTTCAAGACTTGTCTCAACAACAAAATGATTCAAGTGGCCAAAGTTCTCCTCACATACATAATTATCCCTTGGAAAAGGGATGTGTACATCATTAATATCATCATCATCATCAAAAAAATGTAAAAAAGAATACAAGCATGATGTATGATCAAAAACTCCCATAGCTATGACATCTCTAGTCTCCATGTCCCTAATGTAGACATAATCAAGAGTGAACTCAACAATTTTACCTTGTGCCCCATGTGTAATTTGGTAAATGGAAAGGAGATTAGTGGTCAAGGATGGTACACAAAGAACATCATTAAATGTTCCCTCTCCCATAGGAATAGACCCTTTCCCCAAAACTCTCATGAATGCGTTGTTACCCATCAAAATATTAGGAGAATTACAAGGCTCAATAGAAGAAAACATATCCATAGATTATGCCATTGTTAGGAATGAATGTAGAATATTTCCTATGGGGGAGTATTTGGAGTCATTCTGTAGCATTTGTATGTTGCATTCATTACTGTGATTGTCATTGATGTCAACACGTTGATCTACTACAGATTAGCAGAGAAGTAGATAATGTTTGAATTAGCGCATGTGGAATATTACAGATCAAGCTATGCAAAGTTGAGGATTTATTCTATATTGTGTCCCGAGATTGTGGTCAAGAGAATGTACAAAATTTTAATTATTCATGACAGTTATGTGTAATTTAGTGAAAGCAGTATTCAGACAATGTTCTTGAGAAGTGGCTTGTGGTAATTGGATGATATCTCCTAATCGGGATAGAATTTGGGTAGGAGAAGTTATACAGTTGATGAAGACATTTTGGTGGTGACCTAGATGAGACAGCACGGTCAAAGGTCACACGTGTGAAGAGTTATTTTGTTTTGAAGCCGATAATTTTTATGTAATTGTGGAATATTATGTAACGTGTGAAGGTTTATATTTTGTAATTGGTTAAGCCTTGTTGGATGACTCATTTATAATTATTTGAGTGTGGTATAAAGGAAGGATTGTTTTCCTTAATTGTAATGATAAGATATAGATGTGAATTATGGAATTGAGAAATATATGTTGTAAGAGGATATGCGAATTGTAGAGATTTGGTGAAGTAGTTGGTGTGGTTTGGCACAGGCAGAGGAGAAATGATAAATTGCTAAGATCAGTAATTGTTGGTATTATTATGTTTGAATAATACAGAGATTAGTTGGACAATGTGTTCAGTGATCTTTCCCTTGAAGTTGTTTGCACAGTGGGTCATTTTGTCTTCCATAACTCTTAACTGGGTTAGAATCTTTTAATAGGGATTCAAAGTCTCCTAACAGGGACTCATATGTACTGAATGTATTTCATAAGGCTCCTAACAGAGTCCATCCTCTCACAAGGAATTTTCACATTAGTACATCTTTTGTGGGCATCATTCCCACTAGGGTTTACTCTCTGATCAAGAGGTTCCCTAGTCAACATATCTTGTGTTATTGTGTATGTTTATCTTTCTATGGTTGTTGCTTATATTGATTACATGGTTGAAATCCGATAATGGTAATAAAAGTTGTTATTATATGATAACTGATTCACACCCCCCCCCCCCGTCTCAGTTATCTTGGTGGACTTTACTTTCTAACAATTGGTATAAGAACGACATGTCCTTGAAGGAAAAGTTTAACAACTTAAGGAGATCTATGCAGGTGAATCATTTCAGGAAGGAAAGCCCTAAGTTTGATGGAGTAAACTATGACAACTGGAAAGAGAAGATGAAGACACATTTGCTATGTTTAGGACTAGGATACTGGTCACAAAGAATGAGAAGACTATCATTGAAGAAGACAAAATTGAAGAATGTACTGATACGGAGAGAGATCTAGTCATGTGTAACATACTTTCTAGAGAAGCACTTTTGTCAGCACTTCCAGAAAATGAATACAGTCAGGTAAAAAATCTAAGGAAATCTAATGAAATTTGGTTAGCTTTAAAATCTACTTTTGAAGGTGATGTGCATGCAAAGAGAGTCAGATTATAGAATTGGATATGTTCATTTGAAGATATAAAAATGATGGAAGATGAATATGTTAGAAGTTATATTGGTAAGATATCAGAGATTGTTGCAAGTATAAAAGCTTGTGAAGGAAACAAGACTGAGGATGAAGTGATATGGAAGATCTTAAATACATTGACCCCTTGTATTTAAGAAGGCAATGTAGATGATTGAACAAGTTATACCTTTCACCGAGAAGTGTACCAAAGAAACTCTTCTTGGAAGATTAGAAGCAACAGAGATAGGTTTGAGACAGTAAGGAGATCTACCTAGAATTGAGAAAGCATTCAACGCACATAGTGTTTGCCCTACTTTGTCAAGAAGTATTAGTATCAATGGAGATTATGCTAGTTGCAGCAGATCTAAGACTGAAGAAGATAGAAAGATTAAGGAAGGAATTGCCTTGCTTGTGAAAAGAGAACCTGAAGGTAAGAAAATCTTTAAATGTTGGACTTGTCAAGAATATGGTCATTTTGCATATAAATGCCCTAAGAGAGTAAATAAATATAAGAATAAATTTAAACCTACAAGATCTAAAGAGTGTTACTATGCTAATGATGAAGAACTTGAGGATAGTATTGAGAAATTCTTAAGTGAAAGTGATAATGAGAATGATGATATAGGATTTGTAGCAATAAAAGAAGAAAACTCTGAAACTGAAGTTAGAGAAGAAAAAACTTTAGTTTCCCAAGTAGAAAAGAAAATTGAATAGATCATAAACAGTGGTTGTTCACATCATATGATTGGAGATATGAAGAAATTTATAAAGTTTAACAACTATGATGGAGGAATTGTTAGAGTTGGAAACAATGCACCTTGTTTGATAAAAGGAATAGGATCCATTACTCTTGATGGAATGACTAATACTGAATATGATGTTTATTTTGTAGATGGATTGGAACATAATCTTTTGAGTGTTGGATAGTTAGTTGATAAGGGATATCAAGTTTGGTTTACTGAGAAAACTTGTGTGATCAAGGATAAGGATGGTAATTTGATTGGAACTGGATCAAGAACCAGAGGTAATGTATATCAGTCGAATCCTGCTGAGATGACATGTTTGATTACTAAAATTGAGGACAGTTGGTTATGGTGTAGAAGTTTTTGTCACATAAACTTTGATAACATTGTGAAAGTAAGTACTACATTTGCAGTAAGAGATTTGCCTAAGATTATGAAACCTACTAACATGATTTGCAAAGAATGTGTTATGGCTAAGCAGAAGAGAAGTTCATTTCCTACTAAGAAGTTCACATCAGCAGAGAAGTTGGAAATTGTTCATACAGACTTGAGCGGTCCCACAAGGACTAGAGGATTCTATGGTGAAAGGTATTTTATGATTCTTGTTGATGACTTTACAAGAATGATGTGGATTGCATTTCTTAAAGAAAAATCTAAAGCATTTGATAAATTTAAATTGATTAAGAACAAAGTTGAGAATGAATCTGGAATGAAGATTAAATGTTTAAGGTCTGATAGAGGTGGAGAATTTACTTTGAAGAAATTTAATACTTTTTGTGAAGTGAATGGTATTAAGAGATAGCTTTCAGCACCTAGAATGTGGTATGCAAGATTGGATAAATATTTGATAAATTTGGGATTTACTAAAGGTACAATAGATAGTAATTTATATTTGAAAGAGATTGAGAATGGCTTATTGATTGTAGTTATCTTTGTTGATGATATTATCTTTGGAGGTGAAGATGAAGCTAGTGATAAATTTGGTGATGAAATGAAGATAGAATTTGAAATGAGTATGATTGGTGAAGTGAAATATTTTTTAGGATTACAAATTGCACAGAACAATGATGGTACTTTCTTATGTCAAGAAAAGTATTTGAAATACTTGTTGCAGAGATTTGGAATGGAAAATTGTAAGCCGGTTGGCACACCTATGGTAATTGGCCATAAGTTATCTAGCACAGATGAAACTCCTGCAGTTGAACAAAAGAAGTACAAATCCATGATTGGAGGATTGCAATATCTAACTCATACAAGACTAGATATATCACATGCAGTTGGAATTGTTGCAAGATTTCAAGCTGATCCTAAAGAGTCACATTATGCAGTAGTAAAAAGAATATTTAGATATTTGAAAGGCACAATTGACTATGGGTTATGGTATGAAAAATATAATGACTTTACCCTATGTGCATATATAGATTGAGATTGGGGAGGTAGTGTTGATGAAAAAAAGAGTACAAGTGGTGGAGCAATTTTTCTTGGAGGAAGATTGGTTTCTTGGCTAAGTAAGAAACAGAATTGTATTTCACAAAGCACCGCAAAAGTAGAATATGTAACAACAGAAAATAATCGTAACCATATAATTTGGATGAAAAAAATGTTGAAGGATATCATAATCAAATTTTATGAACCTATTGTTATACACTATGATAACACCAGTACAATAAGTATGTAGAAGAATCATGTGTTGCATTCTAAGATAAAGTATATAGAAATCAAGTATCATGTTGTAAGAGAGAAATTTACAGAGAAAGAAGTCAGACTTGAGTATATAAGTACAAAAGAGTAGATTGCATATATATTTACAAAGCCCTTACCTAAAGATACATTTGAGTATTTGAGAGGTATGCTTGGGGTTATGCCCCAACCTACTTTTGAGAAGTGATGTAGATTGTTGCATTAGTCTAGTGGTATATGAGCCATTGAGCTTTATCTTTTCTGCACTGTATGCTGGTACTTCCTCTATGGGGGAGTATGTGTGTTTTGAGCTGAGTCATAAAGGACTCTTGTGAATGTATTTTATGAAAAGTGTCTTTTGATATTGAGGTTTTTTTAAATGGATTGACATAGTGATGCTTTATTTATCATTGATGTTAATAGGGGAGAAGGATACATGAAAAACATCTGTTGGAGGAGAAGAAGCAATATAAAATGAAAAACATGTAAGATTTGATTGATGAAGATGACTTGAAAATAATTCTGAGCAGTAGTGTTGCAGTTTGGTATTTATGGAACTTGGATGTTTTTTCATCTATGTTGCCATCAGTGCCAATGGGGGAGATTTTTAGGAATGAATGTTGAATATGTCCTATGGGGGAGTATTTAGAGTCATTATATAGTAGTTTTATGTTGCATTCATGACTATGATTGTCATTGATGTCAACACAGTGATCTACTGGAGATTAGCAGAGAAAAAGACTATTTGAATTAGCGCACGTGGAATATTGCAAATCAAGCTATGCGAAGTTGAGGATTTATTCTATATTGTGTCCTAAGATTGTGGTCAAGAGTGCATATGAAAATTCAATTATTCATGACAGTTATGTGTAATTCAGTGAAAGCAGTATTCAGATAGTGTTCCTGAAAAGCGGCTTATGGTAACTCGATGATATCTCCTAATCATGATAGAATCTAGGCATGTGAAGTTATAAAATTGATGAAGACATTTTGGTGGTGACTTAGATGAGACATCATGGTTGGAGGTCACATGTGTGAAGAGTTATTTTGTTTTGAAGCTGACAGTTTTTATGTAATTGTGGAATTTTATGTAACGTGTGAAGGTTTATATTTTGTAATTGGTTAAGCCTTGTTGACCAACTTATTTGTAATTATTTGAGTGTGGTATAAAGGATGGATTGTTTTTCTTAATTTTAATAATGAGATATAGATGTGAATTGTGGAATTGAGCAATATATGTTGTAAGAGGATATGTAAATTGTAGAGATTTGGTATTGAGATCTAGTGAAGCAGTTGGTGCGGTTTGGCACAGGCAGAGGAGCAAAGATAAGTTGCCGAGATTAGTAATTGTTGGTATTATTCTATTTGGATAATACAGAGATCAGTTGGACAGTGTGTTTAGTGATCCTTCCCTTAAAGCTATTTGGACAATGGGTCCTTTTACTTCCATAACTCTTAACTGGGTTAGAATCTTTTAATAGGGATTCAAAGTCTCCTAACATGGACTCATATGTACTGAATGTATTTCATAAGGCTCCTAACAGAGTCCATCCTATCATAAGGAATTTTCACATTAGTACATCTTTTGTGGGCATCATTCCCACCAAGGTTTACTCTCTGATCAAGAGGTTCCCTAGTCAACATATCTTGTGTTATTGTGTTGTTGTGTATGTTTATCTTTCTATGGTTGTTTCTTATATTGATTACATGGTTGAAATATGATAATGGTAATAAAAGTTGTTATTATCTGATAACTGGTTCACCCCCCCCCCTCTCAGTTATCTTGGTGGACTTTACTTTCTAATAGCCATATATATGATGTGATGCACATGAATCAAGAAGCCATTTACCTTACTCAGGATGTGTGGAAGCCAAGAGTGCTTGTCCTTTACCTTTATCTTTGGATGATGATGGAGATGTAGAAGCTACCAAATGTGTAGAAGGAGTAGACACTAACGAGGGAAACTTAATAGTGTTCTTTTGAATAATGTGAGTTAGCTCATCAATCTTCTTTTGAAAACACATATGCTCATCATGTCCTATCTTTTTACAATATGCACATTTATCCCTCTTTCTTCTAGATGATTCCTCTCTTGAAGAGGACTTGGACTTAGTAGTATTGTGTGAAGGAGATTCATTACCTTTTTCACGAGGCTTAGGATCCTTATGTTGTTTCTTTCATTTTCCATTAGAGGCCTTTGCTATGGATTCACTTGCAATCAATGCATGCTATGTGGAAGGCTTCAATTGACCCATGTGTGCCAACTTTTCTTGTTCCCTTGTGAGTTGAGCTGCAAATTCATCAAGAGAAGGCAATTTGTATCCACTACCAAGAGCATCCATAGTAGCATAGAATGTAGAAACAAAGATAAAGTAATAAGGACCAAGCTTGGAAAGAATAGAAAAGATCAATTGTTCATCCCCTTTAACAATGCCACAAGTAGAAAGCTCCAATATAATAGAATTGAACTTAAAGAAAAAGTCTTGAATATTATCAAAATCACTAGTATTTAGACCTATGAGCTCATTCTCTAATTTCAATTTCCTCATTCTATTAGGTTTACGAAAGAGTCCTTCCAATATGACCCAAGCATCATGAGGATGTGTGCAAGATGCAATATGAAAGTATAAATCACAAGAGATGGATGATCTAAGAGAGCCAAGTGCTTTATCCCTTCGATCAAACTATTTTCACCTTTCTACAACACCTGTAAGTGGTTCTTGATCATGCGTAAGAGTCATTCTAAGCAATCCAATACTCAACAAATGATCACTTAAAGATACTTTCCATTCATGGTAGTTATATGGAGTGAGGATTTTGACCTTTGAATAATCCATAATACAACCAAATAATGATTGATATCTACTAATAACTCCTTCAAATAACCTATGCAAATCAAAAAACTAAAATCCAAGGATTAACCAAGTGCAAATATAGCCCCAAAGTGATCTATTTTTTAAAGTGATATATCCACCCCAAATCACTAAAATCTGATTGCAGATCTAGAAAGTAGACAAAAAATCATGCACTTTCAAAAAAAATTCACCTCAAAATGTTACGGTATGTGACCAAACGAAGCCCTAGAAGTTGCAAAAATCAGGAACAGGCAAGAACAGTCATGAAAATATGCAATTTATGATTTATCTAGCCACCAAATTAAAAAAATAATACTTCCACTGGAATCTTCAGGAAATTCTACCCAAAATAAATAAAAAATTCTTGAACAAAGGAGCAAAAATGAGCAAGATATGGCCCTCTGAAGTTGGACTGCAAAATAAAAAATTCCAATGGTGAAGGATGAGAAAATCAAACCCTTACTGATGTCAGAATTTCACTATGTTAAATTTGATGGCCATATGGGCATCACAAAAATGTCCAATTTGGTTTGTTTTGACAACTGGATGGTCGTCAATTTTAGGCTCATAGAAATGGTGATGTGGTAGAAAAAAAAAACATGGGTTTGCTGACTGTGCATACAGACTAATGACCTATCATATGGATGATGATGTGGAACATATGACTACTGACATCACTTAGTGTGTAGGGGATCTGATGTGGCCATGATGTACTAATGACATCAGTAAATGATGATGTCACTACTCCACATGTCATAGTTTGATTGTTGGGTTGAGGGCTTAGGTGGCAGTCTGATGTCAGCTCCATGTGGTCACTGTTGATGTGGCTACATGG
Source organism: Chamaecyparis obtusa (assembly GCA_027943335.1). Classification (NCBI taxonomy): domain Eukaryota; kingdom Viridiplantae; phylum Streptophyta; class Pinopsida; order Cupressales; family Cupressaceae; genus Chamaecyparis; species Chamaecyparis obtusa. The sequence continues at coordinate 657,308 of BSBK01003246.1, read as the reverse complement.
GTTGGTAATCAATTGCATGGTAGGGTCTTTGGATGTCGTGTGGCACATTTGGGGCTCACCATGGGCTGGAATCTATCATGTGGAAGCCGCATGGTGGAGCACTAATGTGGGTGACACCACTAGGCTAGGCCGCTCAAAGGTTGTGTAGAGGTATCACGACCAGGGACTTTAGTCCCACATTGGCTACACATAGGAGACCTTCAATATTTTAATATGCTAGTAGACAATTGTAAAATAAAAATAGCTTAGTCTCTGACTTCGAGCTATGAGCTCGGACAGGCTGCTTGCTTGACCGCAATCGGGTTTGTGAGGTTGAAAGACCTGCTTTGTCAGGCGCAGTGTGGATCTTGAGCACTTTTTTGCTGAGTCGAGTTGTGGGTTGGTGATTCAACTCAAATCTGATATCTTGGTCAAATTTTGAGTCATTCAGTGCAGTTCGGTTACCGAGTTGTGATGAGACTTTTGGACCTGTGTGGGGATTTATCCCACATGCACGGTGGGAAGGCTTTACGACCTCTTTATATATGCAAATGACCGAACCATAGGTAAAGAAATAAGTCAAGCTGGTCTTAGGCTCAAGCTCGACTTCGACCTTGAGCTCAGGTCTGAGATCTATCTTTGTAGCGATGATGTCGATCAATTCTATGATGATGTCATTACATGATTTAGATGCCAAAATAAACATAGAATATTCTATGATGTGCATCAATAAATGTAGGGTGCATACCAAGCCCAAAAAGGAAATTTTACACGAAATTTTTTTTGACAAAATACAGAATATTTTTTTTTTTCAAAATCATACCGTAGAGGTGCAGATTGGGCCATACGACTCGATTTACAAAAAAAATTTGCCTCAATTTGTACTTTCACCAAATATGGGTGAGTTTATAGTTGATTTTAACCGAAATAGCCTCCTGGGTGTAATGGTGAGGTCAGATCTGACCCAAGACATTTATACAATACACTGGTCTTTAGATATGAGATTTGGACCTTCAACACTTGCACCAAATCTCTCCAAATAGGCTAATCAAAATGATCCAATGGCTCTGATACCATGTAATAATTTGCAAATATTGAACCAAGGATCTAAAGATTAAAGAAAAACACAAGAGAGATGATATGAATGCAATGATTGATATTGAATTGATCCAATGAATTCACCTTACATGATTACATAATAGGCCTCCTTATATAGGAAAGGTGATAAGAGAGAATGATAAGGAGTTGATAAGCTATCACCTATGCTAGGTGTAATCACATGTCCACCAAATGTGGATCATCCTCCATTATGCAATGAAGTAAGTGCAAACTGCAATATGATTAGGATGATAATGTGATAAGAGCACTAAAGGTGGATCTCACACCTAAAGTGGAATTTCTCCTACACCATGTGCTTAATTGAAGTGCAAACTCCTAGGTGTCTCAATGACAAACTACTATGCGATGCATTGTCCTAAGTAAGATTAAGTTAAGTGTAATTAGGAATATTTAATTACACCAACAAAATCAGTTATTAATGGCTATTGAAAATAATGTACGAAGAATAATTGATAATAACCTGATCAAAGTTGAAGTTATAAATGATAATTGAAATCCTCCTAGGGCACTTCAAAATAGTTGATAAAAAGTCTACAAAAAATGATTCCCACATCTTTCAAAGAATGTTGAGGTACATTATAGCATAAGAGTAATGTTGAATTTGTAAGGTTGAATCACATAACCATGTCTTTCTAGAAGTTGTTTTAACTAATCCTACATCTTCCTTGACATCCCACTTCTTTGTTGATTGATTGTTTTAAGGATATTTCCCTAAAAAGATTATTATGGCTCACTATGCATACTAGTTACACTAAGATGTGTCTAACATATTGAATTTATTATAAAACAATGCTAATATAATATATACACTTAAAAAATTATTTAGTTGGCATACTATACTTTGATAATATGTACATTCTCAAATCTATTAATGACAACTAATTAAGTATTGATTAAAACATTAAGATTCATAAATTCATGGACCCAAACAACTATAGTTTTTATTTATGTTCTACCATATCCACTAGCTTTTGTATTTAACTTAGGTGATCTTGAATTGAAAAATTCAAACCATTACCTTCAATTCTAAATCAATGTGTCGAGTTTTTACATGGAGGAAAAGTGGATGATATTGAATAGGCTCATTGTAAGCCACTTTGCATTAGACACTTTTGTGAAGACACTAGATGATGCACCTAATAAGAATATACATGATTTTAAATGATACATTTGGATGAAATAAAAATAATCCAAGTGTGATTGAAATGACTAGATTATTCTCTAAAATTAAAAGAGCTTAAGTTAATAATTATTTAAAAATATATAAAAAAGATGACAAAAAACTCTAAATGAAGGAAATAAAAGTAAGAGTATCATAAATAGCAGGCTTTCATGTATATAAGACTACTTGGAAATCAACAAGAAGTTTTGGTACATAAAATGTCTATTATTACAACACAACCACAATTTAAAAAATAAACAATGACTAAGAAAATAAATACTTAATATGAAATTAGTGAATTGTGTATTTTTCCTTGCTACAAAGAAAAAAGAAGAATCAATTGCAACTTAATAAGAGCAAAAAAACAACTATTTAATGAAGAAGAATCTGATGGTTTATCTTGGTAAAATAGTGATTTGTTAAATTAATTTTTGAAAGAAACACTTGAGCCTATAAAGTTTGTACAAAGACACATAGTATCACCTTAGCATATATACCTATCTTTTGCATTTCTTTTTTTTGTCTATTTCCTTTTTTATCACTTTCATATATAAATATATATTTTTAAAGTTGTGCCTTTTTTGATGTCTTATTTTCCCATTTTCATTTTTATATTTTGTTACATGCTTTTACTTTGGCATATTTCTTTCTTCCACTTTGGGCGCATTTTCTTCCACTTTTCTTTGGCATATTTCCTATTGTGCATGTTCACCTTAATTTCTATGTTTTTTTTACCTAATATTTTCTACTCCACCTCATACATTGTTATGCTTATTTATCTTTCGAGATTATGAAGTTTATCTTATTAATTTGGTTTCTTTCTCAAGTCGTCTAGTTATCTCTCACCATGTAGTTGTACATTTCAATGCTTACTACGATGCTTATGATCCTTGTGCTTGTCCCCACATATTATCATATTTATGGTGCTTATTCTTTAACCATGAATTTTAGATGGCATTTGTAGAGTAAAATTCCCAATAGGCATCTATTGCCTTCACTCAACCATTGTGTACTTATTCTCCCTATCTTAGTGCCTTATGCATCAACATAAGTATTTTTTCCACTAAGAGATACATATATTAATCATATTTAGGGAAACCTTATACCTTGACATTCATGTCTCTACTCTAAATTCATAGATTTGATTCCAAAATCCTATAAATTCAAATACAAATTTGGCCAACTCCTTCCCAAGTCACCAGTTCTTATGAGTCGACTAAACACATGTTAAGGTGAAATTGTTATCAAAGACATTTAATTATGATTATTTGAACATCCTTTCCTATTCTCTCACTCTAACTCATTTGATCATTCAAGGATATACTATTAGTTTAATACTTGAATATGGAGTATGAAAAATAACATTTACTTTAACATCATCATTCAAGACATCAATGCAAGTTCTTTCTATATATTTATCATTTGTTGTAGTTCTTGACTTAAGAGAATGTGTAATCTATTGATATTATGAGAGTTTAAAAATATTTTGTGGTGAGAATCTTTGGAACAAAGAAACAATAATGAATAATGTGAATTAGAGAGAATTAAGGACATAACTAATAGGATTAGATTTGTGACTACATGATTAAATCAATGTCCATGCAATTGCACCAATTAATAGACAAGATCCATATAAAAACATAAACATAAATGATACACTTCCAATCCTAAGACATGTCAAATTTAGGGCCACATCATACTGATTCCAATCAATTAAGCCAAAATTTAATTACATCAATCTATCATACTTAATTCTTAAATTAATAATTTAATCTATTTCAATATCAACCACAATTATCATACATAAATCTAGATTAATTTATACTTATGCATATGTTTTTATTTGATTAAGTAAATGAAAAGATTGTTCTTGCTTTACAACATAGTTTATTTAAATCGTTAACCAATAAATTGATTGATAAATAATTCCCAATAATTTAAAATTAGCCTTCCATGAGATTCATGTTCTTAAGTATTTTCTACCAAGTGTTAACCTAAAATATACTATGTACTTTATTTCAAGGAACCAAATGTATTTTGAGATAGATTAGTCCACATAATAAGATGAAAAGTAAGTACATGAAATGCATCAAACCACACAAAAAGGCTTTCAAATCATTAAAAATTATATAATTATTTCAGGATTGAGTAGAATGAGTTATTGGCCAAGTATGCTTGGATGTTTGAGGAATCAATATGGTTTTCATTGATGTCAACATGTTGTTGTTGGCGGTGATTATTTTCTATTCAATGGTGTTGAGAATATTGGTCTGCATATTCTTCGTGTTACACATATATTGATGAGGTTTTGGTGTGTTGTTGGATAATGTTTGAAAACATTGGATTCAAGTTTTGGTGTTTCAAATCACAATGTAGTAGAATTGGTATTCATATGAGTATGAATGTGGCTAATAGTGTTTTCTATGTGAAATTAATTCTTTGCATTTCTACACATGATGGTTTCTAATGTTGTTTCTTTGGAATTGATTTTTTGGTATCCTTAGCTTCATTCATTCTAATTGGCATGATATTTTGCATTTTGGAGACATGGTTTCAAAGTTCACCTTGGGTGTTTACACTTCAATTAATGGTCTCAGTGAATGCAATATGGAATGTAAGGTACATAATATTTTTTTTTATCCTATACAAGGTGTGTTGTAGTCCATTTCTCATTCTTTTCCACCGCAAGATTATTAGTGCCGACCTAATTCAAATTATGTTCAATTACTTGACAAGATAATAGTGGGAGACTTCAAAAATTAAAGGATGGTATAAATAAAGGATGAATTATTGAGAAAAAGGTGTGGCATATGTGTATAATTTTCCAAGTTTTGTGAAAGTGTGTGCATATGAAATGGGTATTTATGAAAGAGGATTTGTCTTCCTACATGTATGAAGTAGTAAGAAGTGTGGTATCGAGAAGTGTATACTTTCATGTGTTAGCTACCAGAAGAAGTGATTCGAAGGTATCTATATATCATTTAGTTGCATTGCAATTGTGCATCAATGGTGGATCTACTATGTTTTATCTATCTTCATCTAGGTAGTGAACCCTTCGGTAGTGAGTCTTCTTTCTTTGGGAAATGAGCCCTCTAGAATTGAACCTTTCTTTGTAAAAATCAATTTAACCATTGTCACCTTAATAGGTTTTCATATATTTTAAAATTAATCTTCTGTATTGTTTCTCCCTTAACAGGGTTTTCCACGTAAATTCAGTGTTTCTCGTGTATGATGGCTTATGCGCTCTTTCATATTTATATCTTTATATGATTATGGATTATAGTAGTTTGGTGGATTTTATGAAAGGTATAAAGTTTATAAGTTTTATTGACAACTAATTCACCCACCTCCCTCCCCCTCTTAGTCATCTTGCACATTCAACAATTGGTGTCAGAGTTGTGGTTCCTTGGGGAAGAGCTTAACCGCTTAAGGAGATCTTGATGGTGCACAAACTGACACTTCCTACATTTGATGGATTTGACTATGCTTATTGGAGGTGAAGATGTGAGTATAATTTCTCTCTCTCAGTTACAAACTTGGAAGGTTTTGGAAAATCAATATGTGAAACCAATAAGTGGAGTAAACACTCTGGATGTGATTGAAGCATGAAGAAAATGAAAGGGTAAGGTATGATATTTTTAATTCTCTATATAAAGATAAATTAACCAAACTTGTATCTTTAGAAACTACTCATGGTGTTTGGTAAAATTTAAGAATTACTTATGAAGGAAATGACATAATCAAACAAGCTAAGTTACAAAATGCTAAGGCTAAGTATGAAATCTTGCAGTTGAAAGAAGATGAAAATATAGCAAGCAACTTGTAGAAGAAAGATGTTTTTGTTGTTGGAATAACCACCGACATCCCCCTTCAAAATTAATGACATGGTTTAACAACCTCTTATGTCTTCTATAAATCTAGTGGTTATATCGGGCATTAACAGATCGATTTTTTGGTGCAACAACAACCACTAGTTGTAATTGGTGGTATCTGAGCTTGGCCACAGGTTTAAATCCCATAAGATGATGTTGAGGGGGAGATTGTTGGAATCACCACCAATGTCCCCCTTTAGGATTTTTGACATGTTTTAACAGCCTCCTATGTCTTCTATAAGTCTAGTGGTTGTATCGGGCATTAATAGGTTGATCTTTTGGTGCAACGACAATCACTAGTTGTAACAGTTGTAAATGATCAGATCAGAGGACCTAGTGGAGAGCTAGAAGAAAATGATGTTGTGAAAAAGGTACTCAGAACCCTTACTAATCCCTATAATTCTAAAGAATCTTCTATAGAGAAATATCATAATTTAAATTAGTATACTAGAGAATAGATGTATGGATCTTTACTTCCTTTTGAAATGAGAGAATTTGGTATCACTAGTACAAAAATAGAAACTACATTTAAGGATATTATATCAATAAAAGAATAAGAATATGACGAGAAGGTATTTGATGAAATTGAGTCAAACTTTGTAAGAAGAATGAAGAAAGGAAATGAAAAATACAAAGATAAGTTTCCCTTTAAAAGTTTCACTTGTGGAAATATAGGTTATTATGCTTCTAGATGTCTTGACAAAATTTCAAATCAAAATAATAAGGAGAGAAAAGAAAAGTTTTATAAGAAAGCTTATTGTGTGAGAAGATGATAGTATTTATGATGATGAATTTAATTATGAAGAATAATATGAATTCTTGTTCTTGGATGTTAAAGAAGAATCTTGTTTTGCTAACCTTGGAAAATTTGTTAAGAGGAAATCTTTAGGAGCTGATATTAAGATTGCAGATATTGTGGCTTCTAATTTTAAAATTAGAAGAGACACAAATGAATGGCTTATTGATAGTGTATGTTATGATCACATGAATGGTGTTTGTAAAGCTCAAAAGATATGATGGAGGTGTTGTTAGATTTGGAGATGATCAAAATGCTAAGATAGTTGGCATAAATTCTATTAGTTTTGATGGAAAACATAATAGTGACAACATTTACTATGTTAAAGGCTTAAATCATAATCTTTTGAGTGTTGGATAGCTATGTGGAAATGGACATAATCTTGTTTTTTAGGATGATGGTAATGAGATAAAAAAAGATCTGTAACTATGATTGTTGTTAGAAAAAGGGCAAATGGAAATGTTTATCACTTGAATACTACTACTAGATATTGTTTGATGTCCCAGATCAATAAGAGTTTTCTATGGCATCAGAGGATGTGTCACATCAATTTTGACAATTTGGCAAAGATCAATATAGGTTGTGAGATATTTGATGAAGGTTACAAGGCCTACTAATAATATGTAAAAAGAATGTCAATTTGGGAAATAGACAAGGAGAACTTTCAAGGTTGAGGGATAATTTTCTACAACACTATTTGAATTGGTACAGATTGATCTATCTAGTGCAACCAGATTAAGAAGTTAACAAGGTGACATGTATTGTATGCTCTTAATTGATGCTTACTCTAGAAAGACATGAGTTACTTTCTTAAAATAAAAATGAGAAGCTTTGGATAAGTTCAATATATTAAAGGCTATGGTTGAAAATGAGATAGATAGGAGAATCAAATGTTTAAGGTCTAATGGAGGAGGATAATTTACTTGTGAAGAATTTAACACTTTTTATGATAATCATGGTATTATGAGGCATTTGTATGATCCTAGAAAACTACAAAAGAATGGTGTAGTTGAAACAATGAACAAAATAATTCGAGAAGCTACTAGAACAATGATAAAGGAAAAAAACCTACTGGAAGTCTAATAGAAAGTGGTAATACAGAATGCAATATACACACTTCAAAAAGTTCATAGTAGAAGAAACCTGTGAAAGACATCCTATGAGTTATGGAATGGAAGGATCCCTTTGATAAATTATTTAAGAGTATATGATAGAAAATGTTATATAAGAAAAGATGAATAAAATCTTGAAAATTTTGATACTAGAGCTGATGAAGCCATATTTCTTGGCTACTCTACCAAAATCAAATCTTACAGATGTTGTGATAAAAAAATTGAGAAGAATAGTTGAAATTACAAATGTGAAGGTGGATCAAGACATTCCAAGGATCCCAAAAATAGAAACTAGATATGAATTAAATGAGTCAACCAACAAAGATGAAGAGGAGAATACTAGATAAAATAAAGCACAAAATGATACAAAATTTTATTTGGAAACTTCTCCTAAGACTTCCAAGTATGTGTAGAGGAATCACACAAAGAAATAGATTATGAGAAATAAGATCAAAGGTGTCATCACAAGATGAAAAATTGTTAAAGAATGAGTTAACTTGTGCTTGATTTTATAAATTAAACCAAAGATTCTGAAAGAAGCTTGCAGTGATTAGAATTGGATGAAAACTATGAGAGAAGCACTAGATTAGATTGTGGAGAATAAGACTTGGGAACTACTCCCAAGAGCAGCTAAAAAGAATGTAATTGGAATAAAGTGGGTATTCTAAAATGAGTTAGATGAAGATGAACACATAGTGAGGAATAAAGAAATAATTGTGTGTAAAGGTTATACACAAGTGGAAGGAATTGATTTTGAGGAGACTTATGCTCTTGTGGAAAGTATGGAAGCAATCAGAATGTTTTTTACTTTTTAGCACATTAGGACTTCGAGGTTTATCGAATAGATGTGAAATATGTATTTATGAATGGAGAACTGAAAGAAGTGTACATTGAGAAAACCGAAGGTTTTAACTTATCAAATGATCCAACACATGGTTTGAAAATTGAAGAAGGCATTGTATGGATTGAAGCAAGCTCCTAGAGCTTAGTATGAAATGCTTGATAAGCATTTGTTGAAACAAGGATTTCAAAAAGGTCTTGTTGATAGTAATCTCTATTTTAAGGTTGAATCAAATGATATCTTGATTGTAGTTATTTATGTAGATGATATAATCTTTGGTGGAAGTGATGGTATGTGTAAGAAGTTTGTTGATGAGATGCAAGAAGAGTTTGAAATGTCTATGATTGGGGAAATGAATTTCTTTCTTGGATTGTAAGTTAATTATAAAATTCAAGGTATCTTTATTTCACAACCAAAGTATGTCAAAGAAATGTTGAAGAAGTTTTGGATAGAAAATTCTAAACTTTTGTGAACTCCTATGCCAGTTATTGGTTGATAGTTTATTAAAGAATCTGGATATCCCAAGGCTAATGAGAGAAAACATAGATCAATGATTGGTGGACTATTATACCTAGCTACTACTAGATCGAATATCATGCATGTTATTTTTCTTGTAGCCAAATTTCAGAAATATCCCAAAGAAACACATGTTTTCGTGAAAAGATTTTTTAAATATTTGAAATGAACATAAGACTATAGACTATAGTATCCCATAAAATCATACTTCACTTTGATGTCTTATACCGATGCTGATTGGGATAGATGTGTGGATGATAGGAAAAGTACAAGTGGACGTGCATTTTTCCTTGGACCTTAGTTAGGTCCTTGGTCAAGAAAGAAATAGGATTCAATATTCTTATCTACTATTGAAAATGAATATATCATTGTTGCCTCATGTTGTACATAAATACTATGGATGAAGAGGACTTTGAAAGATATTGAAATATTTTTTTATGAGCCCATTTCTATCTTATGTCACAATACTAGTACAATAAATATTTCAAAGAATCTGGTACTAAATTCAAGGACAACGCATATTTCAATCAGGGACCACTTTTTGAGGGAAAAGGTTTTGGAGAATGAGGTAAATATTGAGTATGTACCTACAAAAGAGAAAATTGTTGATACTTTTACCAAGGCAATCTCTAAGGATACTTTTGAGTATCTCTAGGAGAAATTGGGGGTGATTTCCCCTCCTTATTAGAGCTAGATGCTTATGAAAGTGTATTAGTCTAGTGAACTTCATGCATATTCTTGGATCTGGACTAATGATGGTGGATATCTCTTAAAGGGAGATAAGTAAATTTGTGAGATGATATGTATGTCTCAAGGGGAGCTAAGAAGAACAAGTAAGTGATTTTTGTTTCTGGTCTTTCCTATTGATGTCAAAGTGGGAGAGTGAGTGACATCTAGTGAAAAGATTTTGGTTTGAAGAGATTTTGTTATTTTTTATGTATTTTCATCAATGACAAAGGGGGGGAATGTTGTAGGATTGAGAAGAATGAGTTGTTGGATGAGTATGATTGGATGTTTGATGAATCGATATGGTTGTATTGATGTCAACATTTTGTTCTATTGTTGGTGACTAATTTTTTATGCAGTGGTGGTGAGAATCTTGCTCCACATATTATTCTTTTTACAAATATATTGGTGGGGTTTTGGTATGTTTTAGGAAGTGTTTGAAGACATTAGACTCAAGTTTTTGTGCTTTAGATCATAGTGTTGTAGAATTGGTATTCGTATTCCTATGATTGTGGTTGATAATTGGTGCAGGATAACCTAGTATCAGAGGTACAAAAGGAGGTCAAAGGGTCATGCCATGAGTAATTATATCAATATTTGAGTCTATGATTGTTCTTAAGGTCACTTGAATGTAATTCAAGACAAAATGAGTCTTTATATAAGGCAGTGCAAGCCATTTGTAACAAGTTGATCAAGTTGTGCATTAAGGTCTTAGTAGGGTCAACATGGTCAAAGTGTGCAAATATGCACATAGAAGGGTAATAATGATGTAAATTTTAATTTATAGTCCATTTGAATATGTTTAAAGTGTCCATGAAAAGCTAGAATTCAGTCTTGTCACACATGAAAAAGTTGGTAGAAAAGTTGCAAAATGCAACATTTGTAAAAGGTACAAAGTTGATGTAAGGAAGTGGCATTCGGTCCCAAGGGGTAGCTATAACTTTCAATTAGGTTGAAAAGGTTTTTATAAACCATGAAATGGTTGAATCCAAGAGGAGTGATCAAATTGGAGGGAGTTTGTAAGGGTCCGGTCTTTTATACCTCTGACTATCACCGTGGTTCCTATAGGTTAGTAGACAGTCAAGTGTTCATCCTTCATTTGTAATGAAAATATTTCATATGGTGATGGTAGAAGGATTGGAAAGGAGATTAGAAACCATCAAGAAAACTTTAAATGTTTTTTGGTTGAGGAATTAATGAATGTTTTGATGCTTTTTAATCAATGTTGTTGATAGTTACTCTGATTAGTCATGTGCTTTACTATTTTTAAGCATTTTATCATCTACAATTGGATTTAATGATTCTTAAATCCTATTTGGGAATGTTGTGTGATGAATTATATTTTATTTAAAGAAAATTTGGGGCATGGATGTGGACTATAGTGGAAGAATAAGTAGTTTTTCAGAAAGCTGTTTAGAAACCCTCTTTAATGGAGTTTTTTGCAAGGGTTCGGTAATAACTCACTTTGTAACCATTGGAAAATTATGATATTGTGAATTTTAATAGAGAGTTGAATGTAATTTAATATGGAATTGGTTTCACATTGATTGGATTTGTCTTCATTGAGTTATTTTATGTCCTGGGAAGACAATACATGTATTTTTCTTTGTTTTGTGATAGTCGAATATAGTCTTGAAACAGTAGGCATAACTTTTAATTGTACCATTGGATCGTTATGAGTTTTGAATATGTTGTTATTATATTAGTTGTAGTTATTAATGTTTGTGATCAGTATATGGAATAGATGTTGATAATGGGATTAATGGATTGGATGATGTTGTATGGAATTTGGACAAGGTATCTTTGATCAAGACATTAATTGATTGGTATTGTTTATGGATTATCATTGTAACTAATTCTTGCATGAAGATAGTATGGTGTGAGAAACAAGTTTCCTTATGTGATTAGTAAGTGGAAGGTATTGATTTGTGATTCAAATGATGGTTGGTAGTGTGGATGGATTACATCATCAAGGCCTGATAGGTCTTCAGGCTAGAATCTTTTGTGAGGGTTGAAGGTATACTCATGGTTCATAGATTTTTCTATTATTGGTGGTTCTTTAAAGATTGATGAGGATTTGGTATATTGAGTTGATTCCTTGAAAGCATTGTATTGAGATACTAAGATGTGTGTGGTTGAATTCTTGTAATGAATTTATGAAGAGATGTTTTGGATCCTAGAATGGTTAAGGTTCCTAATGGTGATTGGGTGATAATTATGCTGACTAGGTAAAGAATATTATTGATTGTTTGATTATGCCTCTAGTGTGTTGAAATTGATGATGAACATGTTGAAATGAGTTTGGATCAAGAGGATCCTTGGGAGTTAGTTGTGTTCTATGATGCTCTACATCAATAATGTTTTATGAATGAAATGTATGATCCACATTTCTCCGTGTGATGATTTCTAATGTTGTAACTTTGTAACTAATTTTTTTATGTCATTAGCTTCATTCATTATAGTTAGCACAAAATTTTGAGTTTTGGATACATGGTTTCAAAGTTTGATGGTGTTCTTACTCTAGGTTTGGTCATCCTAGGATTTTTACACTTCAATTAATAGTCTTAGTGAGTGAAAGAGGGAATTTAATGTGTATGATGTTATTTTTGGTCTCAAACAATGTGTTTTGTGGTCTACTTATTCCTTTCCACTGCAAGAACGTTTAGTGCTAATCTAGAATTCAAATTGTGTTCAATTACTTTCCCAGTTGATAGTGGGAGACCTCAAAAATGAAAGGATAGTATAAGTAAAGCATAAATTGTTGAGAAAAAGGTGTGCCATATGTGTATACTTTTGAAAGTGTTGTGCAAGTGTGTACATGTGCAATATGGATGTATGAAAGAGGATATGTCTTCCTACTTGTATAAAGTAGTGTGAAATGTGGTATAGAGCAATGTGGAATTTCATGTGTTAGCTGTTGGGAGAAGAGATTCAAAGGTATCTATAGATCATTTATTATTTTTGCAATTGTGCATCAATGGTGGATCTATTCTCTTTTATCCATATTCATCTAGACAGTGATCCCTCTGATAGTGAGCCTTATTTTTTCAGGTAGTGAGTCCTTTGGCAGTGAGTCATTCTTTGTAAAAATCACCTTAACATGTGTTCATATATTTGAGAATTAATCTTCTCCCTTAATAGGGTTTTCCATGTAAATTTGGTGGTCCTTGTGTATGATGTTTTCTATGCTGTTTCATGTTTACATCTTTCTATGATTATGGATTAAAGTAAGTTTGATGGAACTGATTAAAGGAATAGAGTTTATAATTTTTATTGACAACTGATTCACCCCCACCCCCTCTTAGTTGTCTTACACATTTAGCGATAACAAAATCCAAGTCATGAATTAATCATTAAATAGTTTACCCGTCAAAGTTACATTTTTATCATGTACAAGCCATAATATGTAATTGTTGGTGTAATTAAATATTCTTAATTACACTTTACTTAAGTTTACTTAGGATAATGCATTTTCATATTAGTTGTCATGTAGACACCTAGGAGTTTGCATTTTATTTTAGCACATGGTGCAGGAGAATTTCCTCTTTATGTGTGAGATCCACCTTTAGTGCTCCTATCACATTATCATTCTCTCATTGTTGTAAAACAGAGGATGATCCACCTTTGGTGGAAATGTGATTAGACCTTCTATAGGTGATAGGTTATCATTTTCATATCTCCTAGTTATCATGCGTTGCCTTTATATTCAAGCACACATACTTCGTATTTATCAATTGTATCAATTGGGCATTATTCATTGTTGATCATTATTGAATCAATCATTTGATCATATCATTTTGCCTATCTCTCTTGTGCTATCAATTAAGCTTCTTGATCTTGACATTTTCATTCCTTGCCTTAGACAAATTCTTACATGGTATCGGATCCATAGGGGTTTCATTACATAGCCATTGGAGAGCCATTTGCTTCAATTTTTGGAGTTTCAGATCGAGGATATCATCAATTTTTTGGAGCATCTAGAGAAATATTTGACCTCGTCATTGCATTTGAGTAGTCATTCCGGTGAATTTTGACTATTAATTTGCCTATATTAGGCAAAAGTCAAATTTGAGGAAAAAAAGATTTGCAAATCAAGCTTGGCAACCCTATCCGCAAATTGGGCAATTTATTTTCAGAATTTTTTTTTAAATTTTCAGATATTTTTCATTAATTTTTTACAAATCTACATATTTCATCATTTTGTCAATTTTGGAATATTTTTTTCTCAAAGATTTTGCACGGTAGAACCCCTATTTGTCAGTGTTTTGGCAGAGAATCTTACAAGCATCTTAGAGAATATTTCGTAGCTAGGGAGTCAAATACCGTTCATGACAAATAGATTGTATGGAAGAAAGAACTCCCACCTCTCGGGCCACCCACCCATAGATTGGCATCAACACCCAACATCTATGGTGACTTGCTTTATTTATTTTACCAGTGGGGATTGCATATAAACTGAAAATTATCAATATCCCAATGAATGTGGGACTAAAGTCCCACATCCACCCACGGGAAACCCACTGATGCCACCCAAAGTGGCCCTCTAGCCACATCCACCACACTCGGACCATACACAGGCCTCCATGTGGAGAGATTTCCTCAGCCCACTGACACACATCAGTAGTCCATGCAGATTACGAACCAAATCAATAATTGCCACATGGCACAGTATCATTGGTTTATGCATACATTATTTGTCTAGTCACCTCACATATTCTATAGTTCGTACATCCACGTCATCCCTAATATGAGCCTAGTCAACATCCACATGGTCAAGCTGGTAAAATTTTTCTCCAACATCACATTACATTGCATTAAATTTCATGTTTGTTTGGATGTCACAGAGGGCATTTTTTATTTTCTTTTGACGGTCGTATGACCATCAATTTTAAACCCAAGATTGTGTCATCATTTCTCTATGTGAAATTTGACTATTTGGTTGCTGAAATTGACCTGGGATTGGAAAATGGGAATTGGTTTCCCTTCTCAAAATTGAATTCTCAATTCCAATTCCATGCCTCAATTCTAATTCTGAGGTGGATTGGCATAATGCTCATTTTGGACTTAAATTAGAATTGGCCTATACCAATTCACCAATTCTCATTTTCCAATTCCAAGTCAATTCTAGCAACCAAATGGGTCTGAAGAAATCACAATTTTTGGTGACTATACCTATTTGATCCCTATTTTTACAACTTTAGAGGCTTTGTTTGAGCTCATACGAACACATTTTCAAGTGTAATTTTTTTTAAAGTGCGTGATTTTTTTCCTACTTTTTAGATTTGGTATTAGTTTGGAGAAATTTTGAGTGGACATAGTATTTTCAATATTTGGTCTATTTTGGCCTATATTTGGCACTTTTAATTTGTTGGATCCTTGAGTGGTCTTGTGTCTTATTTGTTTGAGTATGCTATAACCTTATTTTTTTAGTTATAATCATTGAAATCAGAAGTCCACTTTGTCATTCTGGCAAGTGGAAATTGTACACACACTAAATATAAAGTGCCAAAATCATCTATTTTGAGGGGTTATTTGTTTCATTGCATTTTAGAGGGTGCATTGATTTTCTAATCTCATTGTTTCATGTGAGAAGTGCATCATGGATGGTTTAATTACTTTGACAAAAGGAAACTATAAGAAATGGAGTGATTTAGTTCTCCCTCATCATAGTGAGCATAATCTATTGTCCTATTTGTATGAGCACAAACCTACTAGTCCTCCTTATGATCTAAACCCTTAGATAAAATTTCTTAATGTTATCTATTGGAATATGGATATGGATGTTATGGATTCCCTTGATGATGATGAAGATAAGACAAAGACTATTACTGATCTTTGGACCTTTCTTTGGGAAATATATGGAGATCCACATGTTCCTCCACTCCTAAAAGATATATAACCTCCAGTTGTAGCTCCTACTTCTCCTATTGATATTGCTTCTACTATTGTTCCTAATGATGTTTGCCTTCATATAGGCATGGGTTCTTTTTATTTAGTGTAGCAAGAATTTCCTTGTCTTCCAGTTTCACTTCCTTGGGATAACTACTTGGCAGACATTATAGGCTTTTTTGTGGAGTCCTACATTGATAATTTGGGATATATCATTGATGACATTCATCTTCTCTTTCAAGAGGTTGATCCATCTTCATTTGTTGCGAGGGAACACTCTAACCCTCATCTTCATTCTCTACTTGATCATTCTTTCAAGGTTGACATGATTGTGGATCTTTTGATACGGCATTTGGAGGATGTATGTTTATCTCCAGAGAAGATGTTTGACTCTTTGGATATTGGCATTCATGAATCTCAAACTTCACTTGAGATGTCACATTGCATGGTTCAAATTGATCATACTCATGTGTTGTAGATTCCTATTCAGTTTCTTGAGACATCATACATTTTGACGATTGTTCCTATAGATTGGGGAGGATTCATTGATACACCTATGACATTGTTTCTTCTTGGGGGAATCAACATCATTCAATTTTCTTGGTGAAATTTCTACATTGATCTAGGATCATCTATCATTGGTCTACATTCTACATTAAGGGCAAGATTCTTTGCTTCTCTTCCTACTTTATCTTTTGAGGAGACATCTTGGTCTTTGGAATTTGATCCAAATTCTTACATGGATCAGTTACCATTGGTTCCTTGCTTGTCACCTTCTATTGGATATGTTCTTGATTGGTTTGTGGCATCCTCATCAACCAAGGACATGGTGACACATGAGTATACTTCAAAGACATCATACTTCATTTGGATTCCCCTTCCTTCTTCCTATCCATAGTGGGAAGCCTTCTTGCATCTATACTTGGTTTATCTTCTTCCTCAGGGGAGAAATGTTATTTGTAGGCATTGGACAATGTTTTGTCTTCAAGCATTCATCATCCTTGGAGGATATTATTCATTATGAGGGGGATATCATGTCTCTTTATTTCCTTCCTTTGGAGGTATTCTTGATTGTATATGCATGATGTATGTCATAATGGGGGGTCTTAATTACTCCATCCATCCATGTATCTTGTTTGTTTTCATCTCTCTTTTTTTTTTTTTTTGGGGGGGGGGGGGGGGGGGTGGGGGCGAGGGGTTTCCCATGAAGTTTTCCCTCTTTCTCCACTTTATGAGAGATTGCATTGCTTTTGCACTTGCATATTTTACATGGGTACCTAACATGGCCTAGTATTCAGGACTCATCACGCATTATCATCTATACTATTTGCGAGCTTAAGTGCACTCCCCTAAGTTTCACTTAAGGGGGGGTGTTGGTGTAATTGAATATTCTTAATTATACTTTACTTAAGTTTACTTAGGATAATGCATTTGCATATTAGTTATCATGTAGATACCTAGGAGTTTATATTTTATTTTAGCACATGGTGTAGGAAAATTTCCACTTTATGTGTGAGATCCACCATTATTGCTCCTATCACATTATAATCCTCTTATTATTTCACATGTTGCACATACTTTTTTGTACTGTGAAGGATGATCCACCTTTGTTGGACATTTGATTACACCTTATGTAGGTGATAGGTTATCATTTTCATTTCTCCTAGTTATCATACATTTCCTTTATATTCAAGAACATCTACTTTGTATTTATCAATTGTATCAATTGGGCATTATTCATTGTATTTCATTGTCGATCATTATTGAATCAATCATTTGATCATATCATTTTTCCAATCTTTCTTAAAATATCAATTGAGCTTCTAGATCTTGGAATTTTCAATCTTTACCTTAGGAAAATTCCTACAGTAATAACCAACCCCGATCTGACAATTGCAAGATTCTATTTTTTTCTAAATTTTCATGATTTTGTGATTTGTTTGTGGGTTTTAAATTTTTTAACTTTCATTTTTGGTATTTTTCAGATTTTGAACATAAATACAAAGAATACTAATAGGAAAAAACTCACAAAGAAAACTAATGAATATTAAATAAACTCAACGATTTTGATTTTCAATCAATATAATGGAAACATACCTTGATACAATGCCAAGCCCTAGGTTCATTAAGAAGTAATAATATTGAACTGATTATGATTCTAGAAATCTAGAAATGTCCTTACAGTAGCCAATGGATATCTTATAGTCGTGTAGATGCATTAGTTTCTCTAAAGCTCGATACTTGGGGTTGCTAGGAAGACCACTCTCTAATGCAACACAAGTAGGACTATTTGTTTTAGATGAAAGGCTATCTTTGTTGGATCTAAATGTTCTGCATGAAATTCTAGACTTCCATTAATTTGATTCATACACTAATATGCCATGTGAGTAGTGTAGAATGTTATAATCATCACCAAGAATGTGAAGGTAGTTATGGTATTGAATGGCACTAAATGTATGGTCTCAAACTACCCATATCTTCTCTTCTTTCTAGACATAATCATGAAATATTTGTTAATTCCTTCTCTATCAATCTAAAAATGAATCTTGACACCAATTTCTAGAATGACACAATGAATCAAACCCTAGGGAGGTATTACACTCATGTAGGTCCCCTGATTTGGCAAGGGATTTTATCCTTTCCCTCACAAATCAAGCTCAAAATTTAGAGCTCTAAAAACTCCATCTTCAACCTATAAAAATGATATTTAAGATATTTAAAAGAGAGCCAACAATACTCTTTGATTTTCTCCTCCAACCCTAACACACCATTAAGGGTTTTCAAATATATTTTTAATAAAACTTTATTCAACCTCCTTCTAGGCTGGCACATCTTCAAGGCCCCTTATTAATGATTATATTCCTTTTTTAGAACAACTTATCATATCCTAGGTTGGGCATACCCTCTTGGTGGCACTTTTTATTAACAATTATTAAAACAACTATAAAGTATTTTATGAAGAAAATACTTTATTTATTTATTCTCGAGTCACTTATAAATAAAGTCCCCTTTATGTTATTTAAGTTTTTTTAAGAAGAGACTTATTAAGCCTTCCTAGTGTCATCACCCATGGTGGCCCTCTTATTTGTTACTTTATTAAAATAATATAAATTAACTTCATTAAATTGATTATAATATTAAAGTCATTACTTTAATATTCTAGTTTATTTTTTGAAACCATCACCCGAACTCCAGACTAAAAATTGAAGTTTCTACTGGTCTTGGTGTGATGTCTAAATGAAGTAGGCCAACTGGTAGTCTCCTAAAAGTAGGGATTCTCCTAAAAATAGAAGACTACCTCTAAACATCCAAAATGGCTTGGAAAACCTCCTACTTAGCTCCACCTACTCTGGGTGATTAGTAGGTGAACTGACTGTCTCCTCCCAAAAAATAGGAAATTATCTCAAACCATTTTAAATGGCTCATAATGCCTAGCAAGCCATCTCCTAGTCTCCTAAAAAATAGGGGTCCTCCCAACAAAATAGGGAACTAGCTCAGAGGCCCCAAAATGCCACACACAACTCCTGAAAGGGCACAAAAAATCTAGATGGCTCCCTATCCACTACTTTATCCCACAAGAACCCCGCTTATAGGTTAATCTAGCTAGAAAACATTGACACTAAAGAAGGTGTAAAAATGGGGACATTACATAATACTAGTTAAGAATTTCGCTTTCCATATGGTACAATAAAAGACAACAAGAAACAACTTTAAAACATGAAAAAACAAGTCTATTTGCAAGGTAGTATCACAACCTAAAACAAAGAGCATGCTCTCCATAAGCTATTATCAAATTAGAGTGTAGAAGCACCAAAAGTTTAAATAATGTCAACTTTTGACCTCTCTCTCTCTCTCTCACACACACACACAGATATATATATATATATATATATATATATATATATATATATATATATATATATATATATATATATATATATATATATATATATATATATATATATATATATATATATATATATATATATATATATATATATATATATATATATATATATATATATATATATATATATATATATATATATATATATATATATATATATATCCTTGAAAGGAGATCAACTTCACAAACCACAAGAGATTATATCTTATTCATTCCTAATATATAAAACAATACCCCTACTTCCATTTGTGTGTCATAATTTACCTTTCCACTTATTAAAAAATCCTTACTTTTACAAATATCTTAAGTGCCCATTATTTATATACCTCTTTTATGTTGGATTCAATTTTTAATATTTGTCCTCTCTTTATATTCTCCCTTAGTTAAATCAAAGAGTTCAAATGATAAATCAAGAGTGATTTTATAGTGGATATCTATGTTCAAAATTTCAAGATACATGTTACATTGTAGAGCATAAATTTCAGTGTTTTAGTTGTGTGAACTACCATATTCAATTTTATTTGTAGTTTATCTTAATAGACAAGTCTAAGAACAAATGCTAGAGGATTTCGATGGAAGAAATACCCTTTAATCACATCCAAATTGTTTTAAAAAGAACATTTCAAATAAATTTACCAATACAAAATAGCATTCTTTTTTATAATGGACAAGTCTAAGAACAAATATTAGGTGATTTTGATGGAAGGAATACCCTTCAATAAATATCTAAAATTAAAAAATTCCATGAAAATAAATTTACCAATACAAAATAGCAATCTTTCTTAAAATATATTATACATAATCTCGAACTCAATAAACATATAAATTTAAAAAAAAATCTTCATTGTTCTCTCTTTGTCTTTTCATACACCTCATACTCCCCTTACTTTTATTAATTCTATATTGTAGTTTTTGATTTATCATTTTATTAGACTTTTGAATTTATTGTGAGATGCATACATAAAAAAACACAAATTGAAGACTAATCAATTGTTATTTTTGTTGAATGTAAGTAAATAAATTTTGCAACACATTACACCAATAAATTTTTAACAAATTTTTTTTTAACGCATCTTAGTTTTACTAAGTTAGAAGTAAAGTTGCTAAAATACCATGTTAAAAAAACTAGGAATACCCAAGTAAATATGTATGTTGAAGGTACACAATTTTATTGAACAAATGCATGAATCATATTGGTTGGTGGACATAAATAACCTTGCACATAAAATTCACCTGCAAGCTACAACAACTCAATAAAAGGTGTCTTATTCCCAATGCTTTTGACTAAACCTAGTTACAAACTGTCGGTTAGATTTTGTACTTTTTGGATTTGGTCTCAATGTGTTTTCCACTTGTTCCTACACAAAAAATGGAGAAAATATTGTGTAGAGATGGGTTTGCCTCAATCGAACCTTGATTTGGAGTCAACCTTGAAATGAAAGTGTGTTGTCATATAGCATAGGCTAGATCTGAAAAATGAAGTATATCATACCTTGGCAATGCAAATGCTTCTTTGAATGTGATCAAGTATGTTGATGCAATAGCTTTGACTTCACATAAAAACCCAAAAGAAAATCATGAAAGAAAAAACCTTATGTAATGGATGTTGTAGTTTGCCACAATGCTTGATTAAGAAGAAGAATACCTTGAATGCTTGAAGATTTGGATGCTTGAAGACCTTGAGAATGCTTGGATGCAAAAATGTAAAGGATCTCTTGAGATCTTGATCACGGTTACCAAAATGAGGATACATAGGTTGCTTTTATACCTCTCACAACATTTCAATGCTCAAAACTCAAAGGAAGCCGCCATACATAGAAACAATCCCACTAAATCCATAAGACATCCCCCAGTTCCAATTTCATGCATAACATCAGGGAAGAGGATGTCATGGGAATCCTCTTCCCACCATTCATGCTTGAAATCAAAATCATAGGTCGCACATAACAAGGAGATGTTGAATTATGAGGTACAACTGATTGCGGGGTTAGGAAGAAGCACAAAGGCAAAAAATGGTAACATAGGGTCCATATTGATTAATAAATGATTAAATTGGAGAAATAATAAAGGACACCTAGAAATAAGGGCTCACATCAATTTTTGGTGAGATTAAATTAAGAGAGGACTCATAATATTAATTTAAGTTAATAAAGGTTTGATGAGTACTAGAAGAGTGTGAAATCAATGTGGGAACCCATATATGCTAAAATGGGGATAAATTAAGCATCTAATTATAGGTGCTTACAATTTAAGATGATACAAGTACTAACACTAGTTTTTGCCCACAACTTCAACCCCAATATATCTCCTTAAGAAGACATGTAGATTCATAACAACAAATGCAAACTCCTCCAACTTTCTTACTACAAGGAAAGAAATCCTTTGCAAAAAGCCAACAAAATCATCAATATAAAACCACATGATTGAACATGTCTCATTAATGCTAATCTTATACAATCGTGAACACTAGTGAAAAATATCACTATTCCAATTCTAAGTGTCTTTAAAAAATGTAGCATAGCACTTGGAATTTTGTTGTCCTAAATGTGCTCCAAGAGCAATCTATCATAGTTAAATCCTTCATAACATGAATGAACTCTTTTAGTTTGTAAGGTTTGAAGAAGACAATAGCCACTCCTATCTTAAAACAAAATTAGCAAAATGACAACAACAATAGGGGACAAAAACAATACCAAAAGAATTGTTAGTTATGCATGACACCTAATCAACTCATAATTTTAGTGATATGCATATTTTTTTTATTGTTACTTGGAAACCTAGTAAGTTAAAAGGGGATGGATCAATAGTTTCTTGTATGTTTATTGGTGAACTCAATAAATGGCCATTTCAAGGGTCAATTACCTCAATTTCAATATGAATAATAAATATGAGCTATGGGATCATAGGATAAATTCATGTGTCAAAACTATAAGAATAGAGGTTTTTGGCATGTCCCCATTCAAACAAATTTAATTTGAATAAATTAAAAACTCATTTCTATTTTTCCAAACTATGGGGAAAAGTATGGAAACTATTTTAACTTCTTTTTTTAAAATTATGGACTTGTTTTTTCAAGAAGTAATTAAATACCATATATATTATTTTATTGCACAAGTGGGGCATGGAGTTGGATCGGAGTTATTTGCAATGAGCATTTTATGAAAATTATCAGATGAATGTATGACAAGTCCAATGACAGGTTGTGCATGCAACATATACTTGTAAGTATTAGGACATTTTTGGCATACAAGATGGAGTGGGAATCTCAAAATATATTTTTAAATTAATATTTTTTTCTCTAAATGAGACATGGGATTTTGAGTGCCCATTTTGATGTCAGTGATCATAAATATTCCATTATTTCCTATTCAATTATCTTCCCATATCTATAGTATTACCACTTATGTTCTTTAGTTGCTTCTATGAATGAAAACTTTAGGAGTTCCAGTATGGGATTAAAGGATAAAAACTATTATTTTTAGGGAATTCTCAAGTAGAGATTGATTTCAATTCTTCAAAGGTTGATGGTTTCAATTGGTTTTTCATTTTTGTGTAAGATTTAGGAGACTTTATATGGAATTACATTTTCATATTTGATGTGGGGTCTTGTAGAGTGTGTGACTATCATAGTTCATTCATTTTCTATTTATTTGTCCTTCAAAATCAACTTTCAAAGTTGTGAAGATTCATCTTTTAGATTGGGGTGAAATAGAATTTCTTTTAATTGAGTTAATTGAGTTGTTGCAGCTTGTAGGTGAATTTTATTTGCAAGATTGTTTGTTATTTTGGGTGTTCTATGCTATGATTTATTCTTCTATTGTAGAGAGATTTTATATTCATTTTGTTTCACTTGATCAGTTCTAGGAGCCAAGAATGATCTATTTTAGTTGTGTAGAATGTTAGTGACCTTAATTTAGTTTTGAGTGAAATTGCATGAGGTTTGGTTTCCCGTGTTTTGTGGCATTTCAAATTGGTCTTGTTTATTTTCAAATGTTAGTATTTTGTTGTTAAAGATCAATTTCTTGTTCTTGTTGAGTCGGCTAGTGTAATACCCCAAAATTGGCATCTTGTGATCCTAACCAATTTTGGTGCATTTAGTCTCATTCCTTCAAATTTCTACATCATCAATGTCCTATTGTACTAGGCAATTTTGTCTCCTAATTGACTTTACTTGACCTAGTGTCAAATGCAAAAAACCCTAAAATTACATTAATCACATGCTATATTTAATTCCTAAATATTGACATGTATTGGCTAAATAAACCCTATGATCAATTAATTTAATTACAAAGTCCTAGCACTCTAATTAAATTAATTCCACCCCTTTTAGCTAATACACATCAAAAGGAATTAAATAATATTTAGTTCCTTAAATGAAATATCCCCACTTGAATTTAATTATCCAAATAAATTGAAAAGTCACCCATGTGGCCATGTTTCATTTAATTAATTAGGATATTCTCTCCAATTTGTTTCACCTCCCACCAAGGAGACGAAGGGTCGACCATTTCTTTGCAAGAAATTCTTCAATCTCCACCCGAGCTCTTCTATATTAGAACCCTCTCATTTCTCATTTGAGGAGGCAATTTTTAGAGTATCAAATCGCCGTCAAATTATTGTCTCACTTTTTACATTCTTAAGCTTTGATAATCTTGCATATTAGAATAATTTCATTTCTTAGATTAATGATGCATATGCTCTCAATTTAGTTTGCTTCTCATGTTCCTAGATTAATACTCATTTCTTCTTACAATCTTTAGATTAACTTTGCACTATCATTCTTAGATTAACTTCAATTGCATTCTCAATTTAATTACTTTAATTAGATTATGTTCTTAGTTTAATTTCAATTGTAATCATTCTTAGCATTAAATCCTCCATTTTAGAGCTTGGTCTATGGTTGTTGGGCTCTCAATTCTGAGAGTTACTCAAAACCCCATCTAAATAGGAGGCAATAGGATGATTCATATGAGTGTGTAAAATGAGTAATTCATATTCATTTTCATATGTGATCAATGAGCAATGACTATGTTGAAGTCTATGGCTGAATAAGAGGTCCACATTCAGTTATAAACATTTTGGTGCCCACTGTGGGGCAGAAAATTGATTTTTGGCCTCATCAATTTTGAAACTTTTTTAAAAATTATGCACTCTGTCCATACGTCCGTACATCCCTGGGTACAAAATCTTGTGTGAAGATTCTCACTGTGTCGCGTGATTTTTTGCTAGCTCTAGCATTTCCTCGCGTGAAAAAGGTGTTTTCTCATGCGGGACTGGTGCATTTCCTCACGCGAGTCCTGATATCAGAATTTTAAAATTTTCAGTTTCTACAATTTCTTGTTACTATTTTCCAACATTTTCTAATTGCTATGATTTTCATATCTCTATTTTTCTAACACAACATAACAGTGGGTTGTAGGACGTTTGTCAAAGACTACATACTTACTAATAGTTTGACTGTAGGACGTTTGTCAAAGCTATCTCAAAAACAATATGTTTGTTTACCACTTTATTCACATAGTTTAATTAGGGCCTTGTGAAGATTTCTTAAGGGTCTTGATAGTTGGATACGGTAATAGGCTCTTCATTACATGGAAGTGATTCCCATGGATGAATCCGAGACCCAGATTTTGCTAGCATGATAGATACTTGGGGAAGCAAGGAAAGGAAACAAATCTTTAGCATGTTCATTTGTTAGGGGATTATGCTCTTCTCTCTTTGAGAGAAATAGAAACCCAAAAGCTTGTGGATTGGTTGAAGAGGAGTTAGCTCAGTGATAGACATGTCCGGTGTGTTTGGGTAAGGTGAAGAGGTAGAGAATTATGCTCTTCTCTCTTTGAGAGAATCAGTGATAAAGGGAGTTCCCCTTAATACCACAAACATATAACAGAAATAGAGAAACAACAACAATATGCAAGAACAAAAAATTGGCTTCTTATTATCTCCACAAATGTGGAATTACAAACTTTTAGAATTACAATATGCAAAGCCACATGGGCATTCCCTTACAATATTCTGTAGGACAAAGCCTCGAATCAATACCTAGATCTACTAACCAGAACTGCCCTAGACAACACTACGGGCCTTCTTTATATAGGCATTTTCCACCGCCCGAGAAGGTTCCAAAAATTTAGCCCTTAGGGCCGACCAAACTTAGAATTATTTTATTTTTCAATTTATTACATCAAAGTTGGCTCAAAATAACTTTTGAAACCCGAACAAAAATTTTGAAGGAAAATTATTTTTCGCCATTTCAAGTGACCCGACTTTTGGAGACCATAAGTCATCACCAGTTGACCCGATTGACTATTATAACCCCATTTTGAAAAGGCCACAAAGCGCTCTACAGGATTGAATCGCACAAGTGCCTGTCACCCAAATTTTAAACCTCATCCAAGGTCTCTAAAGCCTTCAAAACTAAGTTCAAAGTTTTTGTACCTTGCTGCCAATACCGAAAATCTTCAATATCTTCAAAACTAGTCCTGATCTAGCCATGAAAATTTACTGGCAGGCTGATATGACTGAGATGAACCTCCACATGTAGAATCAGAACATTCCAAGATCATAAGACCAACTTTCTAAAAATAGCAAGTTTCCATAAATAGCAGCTTTGCACAAGATAGTCCTTACTGAATATAAAAACAAAAATATTTTTGGGTGATGCAAGATTGCTCTTACACCCTGGATGCTCTTACATCAGACACCCGAGGTAATTTGAGAAGTGACCCCATCACGTCTCAGGTGTGTAGAGGAAAACCAAGGCGGTTAACCTCCTCCCTTGTTAGCCATGATGAATCTTAAATAGGTCATCCTTTCCACTTGACCAGATATTATTCATGTCCTATTCCTTATGCTTCTGCCAACACGACTATCAAGTATGTCTTTAATCTCCTTGGTATCTGAACTACTTGTTGGAATACTTGACTATGCCACTGTGATCTCATCTTCAACACTTCCTTCATGATACTCTATCAAATCTAAAATGTTAAACACTGGTGAAATATTTAGCTCACTAGGCAATTCTACCTCATATGCATTTCCTGAATCATGCTTCTTCAGTATCTTACATGGTCCAAACTTCTTCATTTTCAGCTTGTTATATGTACCAACTGGAAACCGCTCCTTCCGCAAATGAACCATGACTTCATCCCCAACCTGAAATTCCTTATGCCTCCTTTTCTTATATGCCTTAGCCTTATACTACACGTTCATCTTGGTAATGTGCTTCCTCACCTACCCATGGATGTTCTTCAAATGTTCTGCAAAATCCTCAGCTTCAACACTACTTATTTCTCCTTTATTTATCTTTCTCAATTCAGATGCATTTCTGGGACTACTCCCATATACAATATGGAGTGGTGATTTATCAGTGCTCCTGTTGACAGAATTATTGTATGCAAATTCTGCCTGTGATAAAATCAAATCCCATCCTGTTGGCTTGTCTCCAACCAAACATCTCAGCAAATTTCCCAAACTTCTATTCACCACCTTTGTCTGTCCATCAGTCTATGGATGATGTGATGAACTGAACTTCAAATCCATCTTCAACTTTTTCCACAATGTTCGCCAGAAATATCCAACAAACTTAGTGTCTCGATCTAAAACTATGGTCTTTGCCAAACCATGTAGTCTCACCACTTCTCTGAAAAACAATTCTGCTACATGAACAACATCATTAGTCTTCTTGTAGGGAATGAAATGTGCCATCCTCAAAAAATTTTCAACCACCACAAAAATTGAATCATGTCCTCACCGAGTCCTCGGTAAACCAAGAACAAAGTCCATACTGATATCCTCCCAAGGCTTCTCTGGTATAGGTAATGGCTGATGCAACCCTGTATTCTGCTTCACTCCTTTCGCCATATGACATACTCTACAACTCCATACAAACTTTTTGACATCTTGCTACAACTGTGGCCAATAATAATTCTCACTAACCAAAGCAAGGGTTTTATCACGACCAAAATATCCAGCCAATCCTCCACTATGCTTCTCTTTGATGAGATTCTCCCTCATAGAACTTCATGGAATGCACAACTGACTCCCTCTAAATAGCATATAATCTTGAATGATGAAATCCATCCATTTCATCCTGTCTAGAGTAACAAGTTCTGTACAAGCTTTCCAAGCTTCACCAAAATTAGGATCCTCTGGATACAAATTCTTGAGTTCCTTGAACCCAACCACTTCAATCTACATTTCTATCTGTAATAGTTGCCTTCTACTAAGAGCATCTACAACCCTGTTAGACTTTCCACTCCTGTGTTTCAAAACAAATGTATAACTTTGCAAAAATTCAACCCATTTCAAATGCCTCTGATTCAACTTTCCTTGACTATTCATATATTGCAAAGCTTGATGATCAGTATACAAAACAAACTCCTTAGGAAGTAGATAATGTCACCACTTCTTTAATGCCTGAACTATAGCGTAAAATTCTTGATCATAAATAGAATACTTTCTCTTGGCATCATTTAACTTCTCACTGAAATAAGCAATAGGTTTACCTTCTTGGCTCATAACAACTCGTATTGCAGTACCACTAGCATCACAATCTACTTGAAACACCTTATTAAAATTTGGAAGTGCTAAAATGGGTTGTTCTGTAACTTTTTGTTTCAACAATTGAAAACTCTTTTCTACCCCATTAGTCCACTTAAACTCTTTTCTATCCCCTCTCATTGTTTCAGTCAAGGGTCCACAAATACTGCTAAAATTTCTGATAAACTTTCTATAAAATCTAGCCAAACTATGAAAAGATCTTACCTCAGTAGCATTCCTTGGATTAGGCCATTCAAGGATAGCCTGTACCTTCTCTGGGTCCATTTTTAGACCTTCTGCTAAAACTACAAATCCCAATTACACTAACTCTCTCTTCACAGAATTGCACTTCTTCAAATTAATCAACAATTTCTCTTCTCTCAGCTTCTCAAATACCATATGAATATACATCATATGCTCCTCCAATGTCTTACTAAAGATCAAAATATCATCTAGGTACACAATGACAAACTTACCTAAAAATTCTTTCAGAACCTCATTCATGAGCCGCATGAAAGTGCTCGGTGCATTAGTTAGCCCAAAAGGCATGACTAACCACTCATATAGTCCTTCCTTTGTCTTGAAGGAAATCTTCCATTCATCTCCTTTTCTAATCCGAATCTAATGATATCCACTCTTCAGATCTATTTTTGAGAAATACACAGCTCCACTCAAATAGTCCATAATATCATCCATTCATGGTAATGGAAACTTGTACTTGATTGTGATCTTGTTTATTACTTTGGAATCTATACACATCCTCCACTCTCCATTCTTCTTTGGTGCTAATACTGCTGGTATAGCATAGGGAATCAGACTCTCATGGATCAATCCTTTCTGCAACAACTCATGTACTTGTCTGTTCAATTCCTCACTTTTCGTAAGTGTCATTCTGTGTGCTACCTTATTCGGCAAACTTGCTCTTGGGATCAAGTCCATCTGATGACTGATCTTCCTGATTGGTGGTAATCCATTAGGCACATTATCGGATACAATATCCTGAAACTCATTCAACAAATCTACAACTTCTACAGGTACATCCTCTATTTCCTCTTTACCAGCTTTTGGAATTAAAGCAAAACACACATGTTCATGCCTCATACCATCTAAGAATTTTTTTCCATCAACAAATGTTATTCTTGCATTACCACGTACCTTTTCTTCAGTCTCCTTCAATGGCTTTAGCTTATGTCGCACTCCATCCTTTGTTAGGGAATAGGTATTCACACGACCATTGTGTACAACACATCTGTCAAACTACCACGGTCTACCCAACAACATATGACATGCATCCATAAATATGATATCACATAGTACCTCATCTTGGTACCCGCCAACCTTGAACTTTACTAGGCACTATTCACTGACCATGACCTTGTGGTCATCCTCCACCCAAGCAATCCGATATGGATGTGGGTGTTTCTGTCTCTTGAGCTTCAAATTTGTCACCATCTCTTCTGACACCAAATTGTTAGTGCTTCCACTATCAATAATCACATCACAACATTTACCCTCACACTTGCATCTAGTGCGAAACAGGCTCCTCCTTTGTTCAGGTTCATTCTCACCACTCAGTAGGACTCTTATGTTAATCAATGTTTCTCCTCTTTCAACATCTTCAGAATTTGAGGATCTGGAATCTTCATCTACATGTGCAACTCTAGCCTGGCCTTCATTCCTCCTATCTATCCTTCCTTGGCATTGAGGACATTCAAATGCCCTATGACCTTCTTCTCCATAGTGAAAGCATATTCCACGGAAGCCTCCTCTTCTTGAACCTTGTCCTCTTCCTCTTCCTCTTTGATCTTTATTATTCTGATCTTGGAAATGATTGGGATTGTTTCCTCTCTAATTTTGACTACTAATGGCCTCATCCTTCTTTTTTGGATCTTCATTTTGGCCTCCATTTGACCATCCACCAGATCGTCCACCACGACCTCTTCCATTTTGTCTACTCTCGAACTTCTTGTTTAGCTTTTCCTCCACTTTTAGGGCAAACTAGTATGCCTCTTCAATACTATTCATTCAAACCAGATTCAGCTCCTCCTGAATGCTTGGCCTCAACCCATTAAGGTAACGAGAAAATTTCTCCTTATTAGCTTCCGCATGGCTTGTTCTGATGAGGATTCGATAGAACTCCTCTGTATACTCTTGAACAGATCTTCCTGCCTGCTTCAAACTTTGCATCTTCTTTAGTAGGTCAAGCTCATAATCAACAAGAATGAACTATCGCTTCAATTTATCCACCATTTGATCCTATCTTGTGATTTTATCTTTCCCTCTTCTATTTCACTCCAATTGAATCTCTTGCCACCAGTTCTTCGCATGACCTTTCAATCTGGCCTTTACGAATTTGACCCTATCAGGATCCTCAATATCTTCATACTCAAAATATTCCTCACATTCATTGATCCAGTCGATCAATTCTTCTGGGTTAAGATTTCCAAAAAATGTAGGAACCTCAATCTTAGGTCTTTTCCCAATCTTGGAAATAGCCCAAAAAAGTCTTTCTTCCGCTTGGTTCACAATTTGACTTCTTCTTCTTGATATTCTTCTTCGGCTTCATCCTCGCTTTCATCTCTGACATTAAGATTCATTCCTCTGTGAATCTCTTCTTGCAATGCTTTCACTTGTCTCTGTAGCTCTCTAACCTCAAGTGTCACAGCACTAGCTCTTTCGCCATGTTCTCTTCGTGGAGGTATTTTTGCGATGCGCGCTAAAACCCTAACCATGGTCCTATTGAAAACTACCTCACAGTC
Source organism: Chamaecyparis obtusa (assembly GCA_027943335.1). NCBI lineage: Eukaryota > Viridiplantae > Streptophyta > Pinopsida > Cupressales > Cupressaceae > Chamaecyparis > Chamaecyparis obtusa. The sequence goes on along the minus strand of BSBK01003246.1, from coordinate 626,089 downwards.
GGCGATCTATTTACACACTCAAGAAAACCTACTCTGATACCACTTGATGAAGGGTGCTCCCCTTAATACCACAAACATATAATAGAAACAGAGAAACAACAACAATATGCAAGAACAGAAAATTGGCTTCTTATTATCTCCACAAATGTGGAATTACAAACTTTCAAAATTACAATATGCAAAGCCACATGGGCATTCCCTTACAATATTCTATAGGACAAAGCCTCGAATCAATACCCAGAACTACCCTAGACAACACTACGGGCCTTCTTTATATAGGCATTTTCCACCACCCGAGAAAGTTCCAGAAATTTAGCCCTTAGGGCCGACCAAACTTAGAATTATTTTATTTTTCAATTTATTACATCAAAGTTGGCTCAAAATAACTTTTGAAAGCTAAACAAAAATTTTGAAGGAAAATTATTTTTCACCATTTCAGGTGACCCGACTTCTGGAGACTATAAGTCATCACCAGTTGACCCAATTGACTATTATAACCCTATTTTGGAAAGGCCACGAAGCACTCTACAGGCTTGACTTGCACAAGCACTTGTCACCCAAATTTTCAACCTCATCTGAGGCCTCTAAAGCCTTCAAAACTGAGTTCAAAGTTTTTGTACCTTGCTGCCAATACTGAAAATCTTCAATATCTTCAAAACTAGACCTAATCTAGCCATGAAACTTTACTGGCAGGCTGATATGACTGAGATGAACCTCCACATGTAGAATCGGAACATTCTGAGATTGTAAGACCAAATTTCTAAAAATAGCAAGTTTCCATAAATAGTAGCTCTGCACAAGATAGTCCTTACTGAATATAAAAACAAAAATACTTTTGGGTGATGCAAGATTGCTCTTACACCCTAGATGCTCCTACATTAATCAGAAAATCTAACCCTTGGATCCAAGCCAAAGTTTGTGTCACCTTTAGAGGGCCTGTCGGAAGTTGAACCTCCGGGAATGACCCCAGTGAGTACACACCTATTTTCGGTGATTCCACCTCACTATAGTAAAGTATCTTTGTTGATTCTAAAGACTCCAAAGCCATGTTAACTTCTTTCTCTTGATCTATGACTATCATCTTGAGAAAGCTCTATCTGTTTTACTGAGCAGTGCTGCTCCTAGCCCTGCTTGCGAGGGTGTATAACTTTTAGGTGTTGGTGTGGTTGCGAGGCCCTAGCCCTGTATCAGGGGCATCGAAGGTTAGTGTGAACAGAAGCCTATTAAACACTCTCTTAGTTAGTTGCCTACCCGGTTCAACTTTGAAAGGAGACATAATCTTTGCGTAGGGAGGGGGAAGAATCTCTCCCCTAGATTCTCACCATAGGCATGCACCTGGATGTTTGAAGGTGGTATATGACACTGGCCCCTATTTCAAGGGTAACCTTTGAACATATATTATAGAGCCCTTAGAAACATCAAAAACATGGGCGCCCTCTAGGGGGTGACACGATTGTGTGAGGTGAACACATGCACATAAGTTGTGAGGCACAAATTTTGTCTTCTCTACCATTTTCTTTGTAGGGATAACTGAGTGTTTGTTTTGAGTCTTAAACTATCCAACATGATCAAACTTGTCAAAGACTCTCATGATTCTACCAAGTTTCTTTGTCCTCGGTAGAACTATTTGCGACTACTAATTGCGTCACTATTGCTTGGTCCAAACTCTATGCTTGTAAACGATTGGTTTCAACATCCAAATTGAGATTTGTTGATTCAAAATTATCCTAAATCAGTCTGAAAACTAGATATTCTACCAAAGAATAGCCCACACCATGTCTTGAAATCTGATTTTGTCTCAAAAATTGTATCAATCTGTCAAACTCTAGTATTTTCCCACGCAAGATTTTAGTTCCTTTGCATTTCCTTATGCGAGACAACACATCTTCACGTGCAGTTTAGCATTTCCTTGCACAAGATTTTTTTCTTCATGCAAGATTATCCCCTGATTTACAAAACAAAGAGCTAATTCCCGTTGACTAGTCAACTTTCTATCTGATCTGGTTCTCTTCTGGGGTTTGTTTGCATGTTCTCCTATTGTCCACTACTTAAAACTAGGTGTCTCAAGCTGAGAACCAAATGATTACTACTTAAACTCACATTTTCTCTCTGTTGTTAGTCCTTTCCTACTGTGTTCTTGTACCTTACAATGCGATAGTCACATCTTGGTTGTTCTAGCCTTCCTCTCGATGATTCATGCCAGGTGCATCTCACTTTTATCATTTTTTTTGCTATCCCAGAGACAGAGTTCTTAGCATAATCCTAAGTCCTCCCTCACTACTTAATCTTTGTCTATGACTATTATGACTAGAAGTGGAAACACATTCCCCTTACGTGGTACTGGACAAGGTAGAGGTAGATCTCGCAATCAAGGAAGAGGTCATTTCGAACCCGTCACACAATCTGAGTGTTGTGAGGGATCCTCACATTCCATCTTGTTGGTTGCCTCAAAAGAGAGCCCATCTTGATCCTCATCTCCTATCAGTTGACCTAGCATTAGATGTTCATTTTGCATAGATATCAGTCTGAATCAGAATCTAGTGTTCTAGGAGCATTATAATTCTTTGTTTTAAACATAGCCTGACTAATTGTTTCAAGAACATCATAACCCATTGTTTCAAGACCAACAAAACTCTGAAAGGTCACCATCTTAACTTGGCCCTATTAATCCTATTGACCCTATTGATCCTATCAACCCTTTTGACCCTATCGACCCTTTCGACCCTATTGCCACGGCCTACTGACATACTACACACACTCGTACTAAGTCTGTGCACATTGCATATTCGTACACTAACAAGATGGGAGACCCATTCCAATTCCAAGAGGGTGAATACAACAAAAGTCATGATCAATCTCGAAATGACCAACGTCGTGATCACTCTCGAAATGACCAGTGTCATGATCAATGTCAAAACGAACAACATCTATATCAATCCCCAAGCATTTTTGAAATTTTTGGTAATGCGATGAGGAGATAACCCAAAATGACATAGATGTCACAAAAGCCAATAAAAGTCTTTTGAAGATGATGGAAATTTTCCTTGTAGAAGAGAAGGAGAAATACTTTCTAGAACTGGCCAAACCAAGGGGCCAAGTTACCCCCAGATTTTAAAGTAGAGACACTTGTGGTCAAAGAAGAGGAATCTGAGACCGCTAAGCTACAAAAGTTGGTCTGAGACATGCAAGACCAAATTAGTCAACTTGTGAAGGATAAGGATAAACCAGCACAACAGTTCACATTGGAAAACATCTGTCCTTTCCCCTTCGATAAAAGTCTTCGCATGCCACCTTTTACCAAAGGTGTAGAACTTCCCAAGTATGATAAATATCTAGGTACTACTGATCCCCAAGATCACTTAAGAGAGTTTGGTGCTCTATCTATGGAGTTTATACATGACCAAACTTACCTCATGTGCCTCTTTCCATGTAGCTTGGGTGGATTTGCTATGGAGTGGTTCTCTCGACTACCCACTGGCATCAAGTCTTTTGATGAGATCACCAATTTGTTCCTCCGGCACTATTCGCACAATATCCATCATCCAGTTAATATTTGAGACCTTTGCAATCTGAAACAATGACAAGGGGAACCTTTCTTGGCATTTCTCCAAAGATGGAAACAACTCTATACAAAATATCCCCACAAACTACCTGAGTCTGAAAAGCTCGATATCTTTTTAGACAATCTTGTCCCTAATTTTGGGTATCAAGTACAGTTGCAAGGCCCCCTAACTTTTGATAATATGATTAAACAAGCTATGAGGATAAAAGCTTTCATGGTCAAAAAAGGAGAGCTGACTTTGCACAAGGATAACAAACAGGGGTCTTCCTCCTCAAACAAGGACAAAGGTAAGTTTGTCAACAAAAACCGAGATGTTGTGAACAATGGATTTGTTGACAATGTGACCCCAAAACCTTCAAAGTCTATTTTCAACCTTACCTTTGGTTTACAAGAGGCCAAAGCCATTGAAAAGGCTACAACGGATGCTCAACCACCCTTCGAGATTTTCTAGAAACAAACTTTGGGCCTCTTGACCCAAGTGTGAGTTTACTTCCTTGGGAGAACCCCTTGATGTGGTTTACAAGACTCTTGTGAAAAACCAAATCCTCACTCCTCTGGAAAATTTACGTCCCTATGATCCACAAACGTGACCTACTTGGTGGAATGAAACCGCATACTATGATTATCACCAAAACAAGGGTCATAAAACTTCTGGCTGCATTCAACTTAGACATAAGATCCAAGATTTCATCGACAATGGGGATATTGTTGTGAGCGGTCATAATAAGAACTCAGATCATCAGGCATTCAAAGACCCCTTTCCTCCTCACGAGAAGGGTGAATCTTCTAAGACCAAGAATGCCAATGCTAAGGTCAACTACACGTACAGTACCAATGATAATGTCATTAATATGGTTGAACCTGTTGATGTCGAATATTGTGATGTGATCACCATCAAAGGGAGAGAGGATGCTCCTAAGCCTAAGACTATGTTTGTCTTGCGAGGCCCTGTGTCTCCCTCTTCCAAACCAGAACAATCTCAGGATTGTGCAAATGTTGTTACCCGATCTCGTGTGAAGATTGTTCTTAAGGGTCCCAAGCCTTCCATATCCGCACTAAAACAACTTGCAGATAAAGCTGTTGTTGGCCCTGCCAACAAGAACTTGAAATTGGTCCCCACACCTAGCACTGTTAATCATAGCATCCTAGACTAGTTGAAACATACCAATGCTTAGATCACTATCTTTGAGCTGTTGAAGATCTTGCCTGCTCATAGGAAAATTCTTGATAAAGCCCTCGTTGAGGCAAATGTCCCAAAAGATTTGGATCTTGACTGGTTTCAATCCATGGTGCATCACCTGACCTGACCTCATTATTTGTCTTTCTCCAAAGAAGATGACCATTCACTGAGCCATCTGCACAATGCCCCTTTGCATATTGAAGTCATGATAGGCCCAAAGCGCGTCCGTCATGTCCTCATTGATAATGGTGTTGGCCCTAATATTTTCTCTACTAAGTTGCTCACCCAATTAGGCTATGATGAAGATGGCATAGATACCCACAAGAAAATTACCATTAAGGCATATGATGAAGAGGAGCGAAAATCCAAAGGTTTGGTTGTGCTGCCAATCCGAGTTGGACCTTTAGAGAGGGATGTCATCTGTCAAGTTCTGGACATTCCCCTTGCATATAATATACTATTGGGAAGACTGTGGATTCATGAAATGCAGGCAGTTCCATCCACATATTACCAATGTATCAAGTTCTCATTCCATGGAGTAGAAGTAACAGTACCTGCCAATATGAACTATTCTTGCAATACACTCACACAATCTACAAACAATTTTGTCCCAACTAATAGAGAGTCTACTAAATTCCTTGATGCCAATCTCAAAGAAATGGAACAAACTCTGAAACTCAAAGATACAGGCATGGGGGGATATCAGATTGAACTTGTGTTGTCATTAGCAGCTCTGCCTCCATCTCCACATTCCTATGGGAGACCTTTTGAGAGAAATAAACCTGCTGTCATTTCTCCTCAAATAGTCTATGATGGTGCCTTTGTACGAGCCACAACACCACTAGAAGATGAGGATGAGGACGAGGCCATTACAACTTGGGTTTATAAAGGAAAGGAAACATTTGAAACAATCACTCCAGCTCATGACTTAGAACAAGAACCATACAGTGAAGCCTTAAAAATCATGAAGTGCTTTGGTTACAAAGGGAGTGGCCCTATAGGGGTGAATGACAATGGCTTACTTGAACCAATTGAAGCCATAGGTCGTCGAACCAAAGACACTACAGGTCTAGGCTTCAAGAAAATCATGTTTCATTTAGGGATTAATAAATTTATACCAGAACCAAAATGCCAACCAAAACCGGAAAGCACTACTTCAACTGACAATCCAGAGGACTACTATGATGAGGATGTCTTTGCCTATCCTATTCCTCCAAATCTTGTTGCATTCTTTGCAGAACCAGATGATCCTATTATACCTGTCAATCTGGTAGAGACTGATAGTGATTCTGATGACACCGCTTCAGTGCATCTACTCACATATGACCAATGGAGAGCAATGCAAACTACCAATCCTATTTTTCAGGGTGAACAGTACATGTTGTCATCTTTCCAAGAGAGGTTTGAACAGGATCAACTTTAGCAAACCATCAATACTACAAGAGATGAAAATGAGTCAGATGGTACAACAAGTGTTGATGGAATTCCCATATCAAGCATCACTAATTCACATGAGTATGAGTTTGATACCTTGTCTAACAGAACTTTTGATAAAGATATATATGTTGTTCATGTGTATGAAAACCTTCTCAAAGTAGGTGAAGGGTATAGTGTTAGGACAACCGAGTGTGATTCCACTAACGTTAACATACCCTCTACTTCTAATATGAGGTCTCAAAGGGACTCGAACACACCTCTAGAAGAGATTTCTTTAGGTCTCAACTTGCGTGTCCGCACTTTCGATGACTATAATGTGAACGCACTTGAACCCACCACTTCTCTTTCACTCCACCATCTCAGATTCTTGAGCTCATCAACTGGAACTCTCCCTCTCCATCTAGTGAAGTCTTTATGTTCCAAAATTACTACACTCTTGCCTGTTATCTCAACGCTATCTAACCTGTAATGTTCTCCACCAGTGAAGACAATGTCAACATGATTGAAGCTGATATCAAGTATCTCAGTCAAAAAATTAAAAGAAAAAAGAATAGATGCTCTGACAGTGAAAATCACATTGTGGCAGTGTCAGAGCCGAACAAAGTAAAAATAAAAGACGTATCTGAAGGTGAAAACCTCTCTAAGTTTCCCAAGGATGAGATACTTGATATGCTTCCAAGTCATTTTCAAGAAAGATCACCAGTGCTGATTAAACCAACCCAGCCAGTGAGCTTGGGCACGGAAGCTACACCTCAAATCATTCATTTGGCACAGTCACTATCTACAAAAGGGAAAGAAGAGTTCACCAGTTTCTTTCGAAGCAAGAAAATCAATTTTGCATGGACTTACTCTAATATGTCTGGATTGGATCCTAATCTAATCATTCATCATCTATCTATTGCACCAGGTGTTAAGCCTATCAAACAAAAGCTTCGTAAGATGCATCCACATGGGGCACTCTTAGTCAAGGCAGAGTTAGAAAAAATTCTCAAAGATGGTTTCATCAGAGCCATTGACTATGCGGAATGGATTTCCAATATTGTTCTAGTTTCTAAGCATGATAAATCCATTCGAGTCTGCATAGATTTCTGGGACCTAAATAAAGCATGTCCTAAAGATGACTTCCTGTTACCCAATATCGACATGATTGTGGACATGACGGTTGGCTATGAAATGTACTCTCTAATGGATGGTTTCTCTGGTTATAACCAAATAAAAATTATGCCAGAAGACCAAGAAAAGATAGCCTTCATTTGTGCTTGGGGAACTTTATGTTGGAATGTCATGCCCTTCGAACTTAAAAATGTTGGAGCTACATATCAAAGAGCTATCACCACTATCTTTCATGACATGATGCACAAAACAATGGAATATTATGTGGATGACATTTTGGCTAAGACCATGCAATGGAGAGCACATCTTGCAGATCTAGGTCTTATACTAGATCGAATGGAACAATTCATTCTGAGGCTCAACCCAAAAAAGTGTGCATTTGGTGTCACTTTTGGCAAGCTATTGGGTTACATCATATCTACTAAAGGCATAGAGGTAGATCCTTAGAAAGATCAAGCTATCATGGAAATGCCTCCACCATGCAACATCAGTCAGATGAGAGGTCTTCAAGGTCGGCTACAGTCCATCTGGTGCTTCATTGCACAACTAGCAGACAAGTCACAACCATTCACCAAGAATTTACATAAAGGTGTGACTTATGAATGGAATGAAGACTGTGAGAAAGGGTTCACACAGATTAGGAAATATCTTGAAAATCCACCAATATTGATGCCTCATATTCATGGGAAGCCACTCATCCTTTATATCTCAACTACAGATACATCTTTGGGTACCCTGTTGGCTCAAGAAGATCAGAATAACAAAGAACGATCCATTTATTACATCAGCAAAACACTGGTTTCAAATGAAGCAAATTATTCTATCATAGAGAAGGCTTATCTAGCAGTGGTTTTTGCTTCACAAAAACTGCGAAACTACATGCTTGCTCACACTACAAGACTCATTGCTAAGATTGATCCATTAAAGTATCTACTCGGCAAAGTTGCACTCACAAGTAGATTGGCAAAGTGGGTCATGATACTTAGTGAGTTTGACATTGAGTATGTAGAGAGAAAGGTCATCAAAGGACAAGCAATTGCAGATCAATTGGTAGAAGCTCCTCTCAAGGATCATCAACCATTAAACATTGAGTTTCTAGACGAGTCCATAATTGATGCAGGGGCATTCTAGGGTTCTCGATGAATCTACATGGGAGGTGTGTGTTTGGCCAGTGTTACTCGGTTGAAGCCTTGACCAACGGTCTCGATCATTGAAGGAAGCTCGGTTGCTAAAGGAACTCGGTAATATTTGGTGCTTGATGAAAGTGTTACTCGGCAATGCTTGTGGTGCTCGGTCAATACTGGTGCTTGGCGATGCCTGCCATGCTTAGTTATTTCACTGTTGCTTGGTAGTTCTAGTTTACCGACTGAAGTTCTGTGTGATTTTTTGGGCCGACTTGGTGCATTTATTGTTGGTAGTTTTTGTTACAGGCTGACATGTTGGATTAAATGTTTGTAAGGCTATTTTGAATCTGACTTGTATTGAATTTAATATTTTTGGGGGTGAGTTAATGGTTTCATCCAGCTGACTTGTGGCTGATGATTAGTATTTATAGGATGTTTGGGTAGGTGTTTAGGATCATCAAGAGGAGCAGGAGTAGAAAATGACTTGGAAGACTTAGCGAATCAGATCTGAGGTTCTGAAAGCTGGAGTTGGTGAAGTTGTGGAAAAGATCTTGCATGATCTTGCAAATCAGATTGTTATCTGATAGTTTGTAGTTGCAGAGCTATTGGTTTGCACACTTGGAGACAAGGAGATTGCTTGGAGGCTTGCGAGCTTGAGTTTAGATCTGCCTTAGGGTTTCCATCAGTTACTGATTATTTTTAGAGTTGAACTAGCTGAGATTGTATTGGATCTATGTGGATCTTGCAAAATTGTTTCTAATTGTAATTGGCCCTAACCCGGAAGGCCTTACAGCCAGGCGTGTTAATGAAAATCAAAGTTAAACAATTATTAATTTTGTTGTTTTGTTGTTGAGTATTCTGCTGTGTTGATTATTGGCTGCAAGGTTTGGATTGTCCTTAACTGGATCCACCATCCTTGACTACATCAATAATGCTTCTTACACATCAAACATGGAATATGTTCTTCGATGGATCATTCACCCAGCAGAGGTCAAGTGTCAGAATATTGTTCATTACCCCACAAAGGTACTCTTTACCAAAGCCATACAAAATGTTGTTTCCTTGTATAAATAACATTGCTGAGTACGAAGCCCTAATCAATGGCATGAAGATAGCCATAGAATGGAGAGTAGATGAACTTAAAGTCTTTGGAGACTCACAATTGGTCATCAATCAAGTCAATGACGTCTATTAGAAAAAGGATGAAAATTTGATGCCTTATAAATGAATGGTCGATGATCTAAGAAAATACTTTGCACATATCACTTTCCAATAGGTTTCGAGAGTAGATAACAAAGCAGCTGATGCAATGGCTACTCTTGCCTCTATGTTATAGATGCCAGTTAGAAAATGACTTCCCACATGAATTCCTCATGGAAACATTATGCTACCTAGCCTACAATACCCCTGAATCTAGGATGATCTATTTAGTCATTAGACATGATTCATCCCGCTACCATCATATCTACTCCTACCTCCATGACCAGATCATTCTAGACACTTAAACCCGGAATGAGAAACATCACCTAATCTACAGTGCTTCATGCTATGTCATTGTAGCTAACAACTTATATAGGCAAGGTATAGATGGTACCCTCCTTAGGTGCTTAGAGCCCAATGAGTCTAAACATGTGTTAGTTGAGGTGCATAAAGGCATATGTGGTTCTCATTCGAGCGGCCTGACATTAGCTCATAAAATTATTAGAGCTACTTACTATTGGTCAGATATGGAAAAAGAAGCTACACAATACGCCAAATCTTGCAAATAGTGTTAGCTACATGAAAATCTGATTCACGCCCCTGCCAAGGAGCTCATTCCCTTCATCAGTTTCTGGCCATTTCAGCAATGGGCCTTTGATTTGGTGGGTCAGATTCATCCTTCTTCCTTGAGAGGACACAATTTCATTATCACTGCTATAGATTATTTTACTAAATGGGTTGAGGCAGTACCTCTGACCATAGCTGATGGCAAATCTGTAGCCAGATTTATACTAAATTACATCATCTGTAGGTATGGTGTACCCTCCTCAATAATAACTGACAATGGGGGGCAGTTCAAGAAAAAGGATCTGAAGGAGTTATGCACTAAGTTCAAAATCATTCAGCACTGGTCTTCCATCTATTATCCCTAGGGTAATGGACAGGCGAAAGCATCTAACAAGACAATTCTCAAGATCCTGCATCGCACAATTCACAAATCTGGTAGAGACTGGCATCTCCAAATTAATCCGGCTCTATGGGCTTATCGCACAAGTATAAGAACACTGACAGGGGCCATGCCATTTTCTTTGGTTTATGGATTGGAAGTTGTGCTACCAATTGAGGTTGAGATTCCCACTTTGTGAGTCTCTCTGAAAGGCCTCATTACTAATGATGACATTAGAATATCTCGGCTACAAGAGCTAGAACTACTGGATGAACGTCAAAAAGTGGCATTCAATCACCTTTGAGCATATCAGAAGAGGATGTCTAAGAACTACAACAAGAAGGTCAAACCAAGGGAATTCCAAGTGGGTCATCTTGTCCTGAGAGAGAACCCCAAGAATCAACAACAGCGAATCCAGAAGGGAAAGTTTGAACCAAATTGGCTTGGTTTGTATGTTATCAATGCAGTGTTTGGGTCTGGTGCCTATCAACTCTCTACTACTGAAGGATAATAGCTCAAAGAGTCGATCAACGCTCTACACCTAAAGTGATTCTACAGCTAAGACATCTTCTGCATGCTCTTGTACATACTCAATCCTGAAAAAATCCTAAAAATTGTAAAATGTCTTGAAAAAATGATCATCTTAGTGAAAACCTAGTAAACAGGTTCTTTGATGCATCTATTATCCTGGTGAAAATCGAGTAAACATGTGCCTTGATAATACAAAAAAAAATTCAAAATTCAAAAGATACCAAAAAAATCAAAAAATACAAAATACAAAAAAATGAAAAAAGAAAAAAATGTGCCATTGATGAAAACCTAGCAAACAGGCTTCATGGTAGCAAAAATAGAATCTCTGCAAAGATGGTGAAAACCTAGTAAATAGGCACCTCTTGTTCCACAAAGCTATACATCTTTCAGCACCGCTTGGCCTTGTATAGTTGTTCCTTGCTTTCCTGCTTTAATTTGCTTTCTCGTTTTCCCTACTTTAGTTTTTTTTCCTGTTTCCTGCTTTGGTTTGCTAGCTCATGCACTCGCTCTCAGTTATTTTCGAGATTATGCTCGACTCTACATGGATTGAAACTGGTCACACTTGGGGGCACCTTCTTGGTCTAGGGGGCATTTTCCTATCACTTTTAGAGGATCTTCCTTGCATTAGTCACTAGTGGTTCTCACTGCATCTACCTACTGATGTTTCATTTGTACTCAGATCTCTCTCCTTGAGGATCTCTTGTATCAGTCACCAGTGGTCCTCACTGCGTCTACCTGCTGATGTGTCATTCGTACTCAGATATCTCTCCTTGAGGATCTCTTGTATCAGTCACCAGTGGTCCTCACTGTGTCTACTCGCTGATACTTCATTTAGCACTCTGATTTCTCCTTCAGACTATCTATCGCATCAGTCACCAGTGATTCTCACTGCATCTGTCTACTATCACTGTCTTATTGAGACTTCTCATGAATGATATATACTTCTGATCTAACATCAATCCCCTTAAACTACAAACTAAAACTGAAACTGAAAACTAGATTTGTGACTCTCTGAGACGTGTTGAGCTTTTCTTTTGTGTGCTTGTCTTTTTGCTTTATCATTCCTCCCCGAGAAACTTTAAGACGTCTATCTTGACTGAGAGAAGTGAAGACTGGGGGCATGGTCTTTTCTTTGCTTTTTATTTGTCGGTTTAGTTCCAATGATCCAAAGGATTCATATAAGAGGGGTGTCAACTATAAGAGCCTTCATCTCGTATTGGATGGTCGTGTGTACCTCGACTCCTTTTATATGGAAACTTTGGTGAGGTTGGTTCTTCTCCTTGTCTGTTTGAGTGACTTCTTTCTGCTACAAGTGAAATTGCAAATGCTCGTCCTACTAAGTGAACATAAGGGTCACTGCGAGCATTCTTAAAAATTATTATCAATCACTTAGCAAAAGGAGGAAATCTCACGTGTCTTGTGTGTTTGTATGCAAGGAACATTTAGGTCATTCTAGCAATTGTGCTTTGATGCTTATGTTAACTTTCTCAATCAAAAGGAATAGGTGTTCAGGTCATTCTGGCTTCTTTTGCCTTAATGCTTACACCTCATTCTGACAAATCTAAGACTAATGACATATTCAAGTTCTCATGATTGCAATGTTAGTGAGGGTTGTATGACATCCTGTGCTCATTTGATACTAAAAACTCTATGATGATAATTATCTAATGGGTCCAACAACCAAGTCCTAGGGGTTGCATCTAGCTTAGGCTTGCATTTTCATTCTAGGCTTGCATAGAGACAATGTTTTGATGCTCACTTCATCCTCCTAGATTCATTCACTGAGGGTTCTCATCTCACGTCCCAGGTTCATCTTGATTGCACAAGTGTCTAATCCTTGCTCTCACTCTTCAAAACAAATGTTCTTTTGGTTAGTACTTATTGTGTATTGCAATATCTTGCATGAGATGATTAGTACCATATACATTGCATTCAAAAAGTGCATTGCCATAAACTCATATGCATACATTCTATACCTACATATTCATATACATGTGCATCCATCACAAGCATAAATCAAATCATACATTGCATTTATCTATCATTGCATTTGTATACATATATACCAATAAAACATGTGCACATTCATTTGCATATTCATAAAGGAACCATGTGCATCTCTAATCCATACATTCATTATATATGAAACATCTCACAAAAAACATCAACATGAAAGTAATATATGACACATACAATGATACCAAAAAAGACCAGCTCATATATATATATGTTGATTAATATTAGTGTACAAAACAGTAGTGCTACTCGAGCATAGTCTATCAAAAATTGGGCTATATCAAGGTCCTGATCTAACTCTGACCATCACCACCTGGAGGAGGTGGAGGTGGAGGGGGTGACATGTCTGCTGTGGTGGTACCTGTGGTGGAGGTCCCTATGGAAATGCTGGTGCTCTAGCATACTATGAAAACTATGGAACCTACTCTGCTAAAATGGAACTACACCAACATACGCTGCATAGTAGTAAGCTGCTTGGGTAGCCTCATATTAAGTCTCAATCTGTAACCTCACCAGGTCATCTTGTAGCCCTCTAATCTCTCTGTCCCTCTCTGATATCTGGGTATCCCAGATGGTGACTTGTATGTCCCGATCTACAAGCTCTCTCTACACCTGTCGAACCCTATCTCGGCTCTTCCACAGCGCCTCCTGCAACTGTGAAACTTGATCTCCTAGGGGTGGTCCCTATGTAGCCTGATCCTGCATGACTGTGTCCTCAACCTATGCCTCCTTGTCAGGAGGCTTCTGATGTGATGTATCCCCTATCCTTTGCCTCGTGGACCTATCCTATGCACCACTGCTACCTGCACTAGAGTCTAAACCCATTTTCCTAGGAGGAATGGGAGTCTACCTAGTCCTCTACCTGGTCACCTGTTGGGCTGCCTCCTGCTGAGGCACTTGCTGTTGTGCCACCTGCTATTGCTATAGTGGTAGTTGCACTACCTGCTATGCCTGGCAGCCCATACCAACAGGATCTATAAATCTAGGAAATGGATGCGCCAATAAATAATCCCTATACACCGACATCATCCATGCATCTATAACAACTACCAGGTAATCCCATCGGGCTGGCGGCACCCGTGCCTCTATCATGCACCTACCCTGATCCAATCTCACCCACTAGCCCTTCTTCACCTCATTGGTGAAGCGAGCATAGGCACAATACTCCTGACATATATCCTGCAGCCTCTCAAACTACCTCAGAACCCGTGATAATGGGAACCGCTCAATAATGCTAATGGTGCTGCCTATCAGGGGATGTGAGCAAAACATGTGAGGAAGCTCATGCTTGGTGTCATCCCAAACCTTTGTCCCTGCCCATGGTTGCCAAACCACTACTACCATGTCATCTATCTGAGCTCACCACTACTCCATCTTACCTAGCACTGGCTAGGTCATAGGGCCTTCGTACCTGTATATGTAAGGCTCCAGAGGCTACCTGGTATCATGAAAAACTAGCCTACATAAGAGAAGATGCTCCCAGGCCCATATCTACAATACAAACACACCAATAGCCATGCTACATGCATCTCGATACATGATCTCGTGCATCTCATGGTACATCTATGCCAGCATGCATTGGCCCCATCCAAATCTCACGGCTAGCCGATCTAGCATCCTCTGCAACATACGTCCCCAACCACACTACAGTTTGTGCTATCCTCGATCTGGCATCAGATAACAACCCAGAAATGCTACTAGTACAACGGCTAATCTATACCCTGCACCATACTGGCTGACCAAGTCGTCCCATGTGATGGCCCGACCCATCACTAGATCATCTTGGAATATGGCCCACAGTGCCAAAGTGTCTGCTCTTGACTGAATGTCGTACTCCATGCATGGGCTGTGGAAGGGTACTCTCAAGATCCTATAGATATCCTCAGGGGTTACTGTCATCTCCCCCTACGGCAAATGGAAAGTGTTCATCTCCAAATGGAAACGCTCAACCAGTGCACCTAATAGCCCGTGATTTACCTAGATGTCAGGTATATCATGTAGGTATGACAACCCTAATTTGTCTATGTGGGCACCCTCTGCATCATCTAACTACCACACTAGCTCACCAATGACTAGGTGGTGAGACTGAAATACAATGTCCGAGAAGTCAACCTGTAATGCAAGCGACAAAAATCGATCAGTATCTCAATCATGATAGTTTTCAAAGCAAAACAATAATTGAAAGTATGCACCTATCCTAAACATGTCTCTTGGACGCTCTACTTGGCAAATTTTATGCAATTTTGGGCACAAACTATGATTTTCTGCAGTAGTTTCTTGCGCGAGAAAGAAGGAGCCTCGTGCGAGATTTCACTGTCGCACGAGATTTTACCCCAGTTCGCATGAGAGATCTTCCTTACGGAGGATTTCTTGCGTGGCGTCGACGACCGCCTCGCGCAAGCTCACGAGGAAGTCATTTCCTTGTGCTAGATTTTGCGGGAAACTTCTAAATGCCCTAAAACCTACCCTAAATCTACCTAAATCTCCTACAAAGCATTAAAAATTGAAATGCAAGATGAGTTTTTGACTACTCACAGGTGGGTCGTGCTCCACTGGCCAGTTGTGACAACAAGAGCACTCGAATCGATGCAATCTCACTGGCACGCTCTCCATTTCGCTCAGAGCTCTCAAAATTGCTAAAAGACAAAAGTGAATAATGAAATGAAATTGACCCCTCCGGGCCTTATATAGGTTTTCACCCAATTTTCAAAAGTGCTTCGTTTTGCGTGAAAACTTCACCCTTGGCTAAATCGACTGCTCTGAATCTATTTTCGAGACCAAAATCAAAATCTAACATCTCTAGATAGCTCAAATTTGCATTTTAAATTTCTCAGATCGACATGATCGGATGCTTGTGTAGTCGACCTTCTGATGTCATTTTCTTGCCCGAATCTCATCTCATCATCAGTTTATCGACTCCATCTTTTTCATCAAAAGTCAACTCTAGTCAATTTTGGTCAACCATAGTCAAACTTGGTCAATAGGACCTCCAAATTGCTACAGATTGCTTCTACATCTTCTCGGTTCTTCTATAATCTATTATGAGTTCTTCCAAATCTCTGATTTTATCTCTATCTGCAACCTTTTGCTATCAATCATCTTTATGACATGTCATCTTTTGATTTCACTCCCGAGGGGGCAAGATGATTGCATCATTGAATCTTATTGAATCAGTCTCAAACCAATCTGATCTAAATCAAAAGTCCTCATCGCTTAGGGCATCTCATCACTAGGGGCATCTTTGGGCCTCGCATCTTGTTATCTTGTCATCTATCTGAGCAATCTAATCCTTGAGGATCAAGCTTCGTTATGGAGATGGTTCTTGAAATCTCATTAGGTATTGGGGCAATCTAACCCTAATTCCTGAAATTCAAGCTTCATTTTGGAGATGGCTCTCGAAACTCTTTTTGACCATTATCTAGGAAATATAATCCAAGTCTCAGAGGACTAAGCTTCGTTCTGGAGATATTCCTAAAAATTTGCATCAGTTATCATTTAATCAATGGGTATTGGGGAAATTTAACCCTGACTCCTAAAGATTGAGCCTCATTCTGGGGACAGTCTCACTAAAAGTGGTAATATGACTGATGTCTTCGCAATCTAACTTAGACCTCGGAGAATCAAGCTCTATTCTGGAGATGGTTCTATAGCTCGATCCGACCGATGTCTTCGCAATCTAACTTAGACCTCAGAGAATCAAGCTTAATTCTAGAGATGGTTCTACAACTCAATCCGATCGGTGTCTTGGCGATCTAACCTCGACTTCTGAGGATTAAGCTCCATTCTGGAGATAATCCTGAAAACCTCATCAACTATCATATTCAATCTATTCTTTGAATCAACGCGCTACTTGCACATCGATTCAAAGAGGGGCAAAATGTAATACCCCAAAATTGGCATCTTGCGATCCTAACCAATTTTGGTGCATTTAGTCTCATTCCTTCAAATTATATGTCATCAAAGTCCTATTGTACTAGGCAATTCTGTCTCCTAATTGACTTTACTTGACCTAGTGTCAAATGCAAAAAACCCTAAAATTGCATTAATCACATGCTATATTTAATTCCTAAATATCGACATTTATTGGCTAAATAAACCCTATGATCAATTAATTTAATTACAAAGTCCTAGCACTCTAATTAAATTAATTCCACCCATTTTAGCTAATACACATCAAAATGAATTAAATAATATTTAGTTCTTTAAATGAAATATCCCCACTTGAATTTAATTATCCAAATGAATTGAAAAGTCACCAATGTGGCCATATTTCATTTAATTAAGTAGATATTCTCTCCAATTTATTTCACCTCCCACCAAGGAGACGAAGGGTCGACCATTTCTTTGCAAGAAACTCTTCAATCTCCACCCGAGATCTTCTATATTAGAACCCTCTCATTTCTCATTTGAGGAGGCAATTTTTAGAGTATCAAATCGCCGTCGAATTATTGTCTCACCTTTTACATTCTTAAGCTTTGATAATCTTGCATATTAGAATAATTTCATTTCTTAGATTAATGATGCATATGCTCTTAATTTAGTTTGCTTCTCATGTTCCTAGATTAATACTCATTTCTTCTTACAAGCTTTAGATTAACTTTGCACTATCATTCTTAGATTAACTTCAATTGCATTCTCAATTTAATTACTTTAATTAGATTATGTTCTTAGTTTAATTTCAATTGCAATCATTCTTAGCATTAAATCCTCCATTTTAGAGCTTGGTCTATGGTTGTTGGGCTCTCAATTCTGAGAGTTACTCAAAACCCCATCTAAATAGGAGGCAACAAGTCAATTCATATGAGTGTGTGAAATGAGTAATTCATATTCATTTTTGTATGTGATCAATGAGCAATGACTATGTTGAAGTCTATGGCTGAATAAGAGGTCCACATTCAGTTATAAACAACTAGTTCAACCTTAAGCATTGAGGTATTTATGTTTTAGTTTGGAGGAGTCAGCATTAACAATGTGGTGTGATTTGCAATGTTTGGTAGATTTTTCAATGTGTTATATGCTAGATTTTGCTATTGCTATGTGTGTTAAATAATTTTATGTTGTAACAACATATTTTATATGTAATAATCATATTTCATTTAAAGAGAAATTCATAATTTTCTATACAAAAATTGTCAAATCAAGTGTACTAATTTGTGAAAAAAATTGCATAATCTTTGTGGATTTTTTGTTACATATTAATGTTCTTTGAAGAGGGTTTGAAGTCTAGTAATTTAATTGAGAGTTGTGTTATAAGTAGCAGTTGTCGTTGCACCAAAAGATCGACTTGTTAATGCTTGATACAACCACTAGACTTATAGAACACATGGGAGGCGGTTAAACCATGTCATGAATCTTGAGGGGAGCTCTGACCATTTTTCCAACAATCTCCCCCTCAGCGTTACCCGAGGGGATTCGAACCTGTGACCAAGCTCTAATACCACTTGTTATAAGTAGCGGTTGTCGTTGCACCAAAAGATCGACCTGTTAATGCCCGATACAACCACTAGACTTATAGAACACATAGGAGGCGGTTAAACCATGTCATGAATCCCGAAGGGAGCGCTGACCATTTTTCCAACAAGTTGTTGTGGTGCTACATGTTTTATTTGGGAATATTGTAATTCAATTACATTAGGAACTAAGATTGATCACACTAATTTATGTAACTAAGAGGTATTTTTAAACAACTGCATATAGAGTATTCATTATTGATCAATTATTTTGGACTATATCACTTAGTTTATAGATCAAGGTAAGCCATATATAATGTAGGTTTTTTTAATTCTACCTACGATGGATTATAAGGATGATTTTTTTTTCAAATATATGGCTCTAGTAGAAGCTATCATATATTGGTGCCATTTTTCAATGACATGCTTGACCATTTCTCCTTGTTCTACCAACCCTTGTTAACTTTGCATAGACTTTTCAATGACCAATTATATATCCAACAAAACTTTTGAATTGATTATATTTAATATGTTCCCAAGATGAATCTTTATTTTCTAGGTGTTATTTCTAAATTAGCAACCCTAGATGTTCGATTTAAAATGTTTTGGTACTGTAAACTAACAAGCAATAAGCATTGACTTGTAACAACTAGCACCTTTTGTGATGTATTGTTGATCTCTCGACAACCCTCGTATTGTGGTTGTGTAAGGGTCATCCCCCTTGTTTTTGTTTTTAATTAATATTAAAAACAAGCAATAATCAATTTCTAGAAACTCTATAAAATTGTAAAATTTGAGAGCATAACGATGTATGTAAGGTGATTCTATCAGCATCAAGCTTCTCATTTTTATGACGATTTCAAACTAAATGTTGATGTTGATAATTGTTTCAAAACTTTAGGTTGGTCCTTGGAAGATATTGTCATTGACATTTGCAAACTACTTACTTGGTTGAAATTGTTTGAGCTAAAACACACTTTTAGGGAAGAAAAATAAGGTTGTTGATTCTATAACTACATTGGGACTAGAAAATAGGTCCTTGCATTATTGGAGGAGTTTTGGAGGCTTACCACAAAATGTGAAAGACTCCTCTCTAAGGAGTAGAGAACCTATAACAACCCAGATGATTAACAAAATGGATGTTTGGTATGGCTCAATCCCTTCTATGTTCAAGTTGGTGGATATGATCGATTGGACCATTGTGATTAGTAGTCAAATGTTTGAATGTTATAGGTGAGAAATATTTATTTAGATGGTTGTGATGGCTAGGATTGAAGGGGGGTGGCCACATCATCTATTTTGGGGTACGCATGCCTTTTTGTGGATGTGGATACATAGTTGGCTTGGTTGTATGGCTTTGATGATTCATTGATGGTCCCCTTAGTTTTGTTTGATGTTGTGGTGGACCCATGGGATGACCTAGTGTCTGTCTAGTGGGCATGCCAATGTGGTTCCCATTAGTGGTCATGTCTAGATGAAGATGTGTCACAGTTATGATTACCATTGTATTACCCATATCTCTGAAGGGATTCAAAACTCTATTAATCACCACATTTTCTACACAAAATTTATTTTTAGTTATTTGATTCTAATGGTTAATGTAAGGTTTTCCTTGCTAAATCATTTTTCTCTACCATAGGCTTTGGAGGGCACATTTAGGGATTAATGTGGATGGTGCCTAGTAATAGTGTTTATTATTGCAACATGCATCCCATCTTTTTAAAAACTTTCCGGATATTTTCCTTGTTTATATCTACTTGTTGGCCTTTACAATGGTGGAAAACTACTAAATTAGTGTCTACTTCTATAGTTACTAGCATGGGTGGTGATAGAGTGAGGATTGAGCTAGCACCCATTTAGATTTTAAGGATGACATAAATGTTTGTCACATTTGTTCGGAGGGTGGGGTCTTGTAGTTTATAGAATGCATTAATGGATTTGATGAAAATCTCTCTACACAGTTTGTGACCTCTTGGGAAGATAGATGAGTTGAGGTGGGTGAGATTTCAATTGATGTTAATGAGGATGTCATTGCAAAAGAAACTAGTCTTTCTAAGTGGGGAAGGAAATGGAAAAAGGGAAGTAGGGTCATTAACAATGATAGCTTGGCTCT
Source organism: Chamaecyparis obtusa (assembly GCA_027943335.1). Lineage (NCBI taxonomy): Eukaryota > Viridiplantae > Streptophyta > Pinopsida > Cupressales > Cupressaceae > Chamaecyparis > Chamaecyparis obtusa. The sequence continues at coordinate 605,417 of BSBK01003246.1, read as the reverse complement.
AATCTTTAGATAGAATGGAAAACCTGTCAAATTGCATGGGGGTTTTATCGTGTGAATCAGCTGCCAAATCCATGGAACTGGGTATGTCTAATGATCATGAGATTTTCACGTTGAAGGGAAGATTTAAGGTGTACTATTAATGTCACCTCCAACAACTTAACCATTTTCATCATAATGCTTTCATTGGTTTTTCGTTCTTTTTGTTTAATTCCTTGGAAAATTCTATTAAGGATGCTTTGAAAGCTACCAAAAAACAAGACAAGAAGCCTATCATGCTCCATCAGGGGTTCATCTTCTCCCTTTACAATTTTCATTTAGCTCTATGCCCACCCAAACCCATTGTTGTGGGGGAGACTCCCCCTGTTCTGACACCCCACCCACGACAACCATTTTGGATTCTCTTAGTGGTCATTAGAGTAAAAAGAAATGTTTACAAATATCAAGTACTACTAATGCTTCCCCTTTACAAAATAATGAAAACCCCACTGCCCTTTCTTGGTCCAGCATCGCCACTACCTTTACCCTCCATGAGGCTAAAACTCTTGAAACACCCATTTTCTATTCATAGTCTTTTTGTTGAAGGTGCTTATGACCTAAAAAAATGCACTACTTCTACCACCCTAGGTAAAAGAGGAAGAATTAAGCAACCCATGCCCATGATCAAGAAAGCAAAGACCCAACTCCATATTGAGGAAATTGACGATAAGGATAAGTTTGCCCAAGCGAGTAGGGAGGAAGATAGCAAGGGTGTGGGTGGTTCCAAACCCCAAAGATCTAATAGACTTGTCGTTTGTTCTATAGACAAAGGAAAAGAGGTGGAAGTGGATGAAAAGGAAGAATATTCTAGGAGCATGTGGATTCTAAGGATGACAAAAGCCTCAATAATTCAACTAGTGGTCTATCCAAGGATCACTTGGACAATACCAAGACAAAGTTGTTGGACCTAACCTTGGATGCCATCCAGTTTTTTGAGGACACTCACCATACTGAGGAGACTAATGCCTACACCAAATGACACTATTTTTTAGCTCACTACTATGAAGATGAAGGCCCTATACATAGAAAATAAGAGGGCAAGCATTTCTTGGTTCAACTCAAAGGTGATGCACAGGTCTACCACGATGCTTTGTCTATTGTAGAAGAAGATGTTGATGATGAAGGAAACTATAAGGAAATATTTAAATTCATCAGTGAGGATTGGGGTGGTCTATTTTCTTAGCCACTTGTTGTTTGTATTTTGGCTTTTTATTTTAATTATTTTTATTTTATTTTGTTTATGTAGCATTGTGAATTGCATGGACCTATGCAATTATTGCTCTATTAGGCCTTATTTTAGCATTCCTAGTCTTTCGTTCACAATATGCTTGATCTAGCCTGATTCCAAATGTAATTTTGACTTCCTTTTCCCAAATAGGACCTCAAGTCCCAATTTGAGGCCACATTGGGGTGAGTAAGGCACCTCAAGCACTCTGCTCCCTAATGATTGGGCCCAAATTGAACCCACTCAATAGTTACATTATTTTAGCTCAATTTTTAAACCCGTGTTGCCATTCATCAAGTTTTACACCTCGAAATGGTGGGAGAGGTATAAAAGCAAGCTATCATCCCTCATTTTAACATCCAAAAGGAAGTAATAAATCCTAAATCAAGTACTCCACTACAATTTCACATTTTCAACTTCTAAGGCAAGAGATCAAGCATCACATAATTGAAGATTGTTGGTGTAATTAAATATTCTTAATTACACTTTACTTAATTTTATTTAGGATAATGCATACATAGTAGTTTGCATATGAGACACTTAAGAGTTTGCACCTTTAATAGCACATGGTGTAGGAGAAATTCCACTTTAGGTGGTGATAATTGTTATCACATTTCCACTTTATGTGTTGTCTCCACCTTTAGTGCACTTATCACTTATCATCCTCAAATTGTTGCACATACTTCATTCGACAATGAGGATGATCCACCTTTGGTGGACACATGATTCCATCGTGTGTGTGTGTGTGTGTGTGTGTGTGTGATAAGTTATCTCCTAAGTTATCATGGTCTCTTATTTCCTTGCCTATATAAGCAGACACATCTACATGATGTAATTAAGTATTTTATATGTGATCTAATTGATCATATTATCTTTTATCTTTTGGCTTGATTATATTGATAAGAATACAGTTTATTCTTGTCCATCTTCTCTCTCTTGTTTGTGTTATTCATTGAGCTCTAGATCTTGGGTTGTTGCCATAGGAAAATTCTTATATGGTATCAAAGCTATTGAAGCATCCACTGCATAGCCTTTTGGAGAGATCTTGCTTCATTCGTTGGAGGGCTTTCATAAATATCCGATATGCGACATTTTTTAGAGCAAGATCTGACCTCACCATTGTATTTATGAGACTTTTTTGACAAATTTTGATTATAAATTTGCCTATTTTGGGTCAAAGTCAAATTTGTGACAATTTCTTTTGAAAACCATGTCGTATGAACCTATCTGCAGTGGTGGTGTAGTTTTTCTGAAAAAAAAAACTATATAAAAAAAAAGAGTTTTATTTTCATATCTACATTTTTATTTGGTCACAGATGTTATTTGATTTTTTCTTCCAATTATATTTGGAAAGTTTTTGAGAAAATTTGGTTTGCAAGATTTGAGTACCCTCTGTTTTTATATGCAGGCAACAAAATCATCAAATCCATATAAATAAATATGCACAGATCTGAAAACTTCCAAATTCTAGAAACACCCCTACAACCAACAACAACAATATCGTGGCATGCTTGGTTTATCATTGGTCTGAGCATTTTCTAATAAAAATAACAAAAAAATTCACTGCATGGTGATGTGGAACTAAGTCCCAAGGAGTCCCCAACCCGCAGACCACACACATAGCCCAACACTATTAACACACCACGAGAATAGCCCACACGGACCTAGATCTGCCAACACACTAGCGCCACATATGCAAGGACGTGTGTCAGAATAATCAGATCTAATGGAGCCACGTCGACAGTTTCCCATGTCACCATCATCAGATTTGAGCGACACATTAGTGCCAACTTGTTGGTCGTACATTCAGTCAGCTACAAGGACAAGTGACATCAACATTTTAATGATAAATTTGAAGTTCATTTGGTTGTTATTTATTAAAAAAAATTATTTTTTTGCAACGACCTTCAGGCTGTCAAATTTAATCTTCTGATGTAATCAACTTTGAAAATTTTTGGACCCTCACCAAAATTCCTTTTCAGATTTGCAATCCAACTTTGAAGGGTCATAACTTGGTCATACAAACTCCTTTTTTAGTGCAATTTTTTTAAAATTTTGGGTAGAACCTCATGAAATTTCTAGTGGTGGTTTTATTTTTTGGTTTTGGTGGATAGAGTTTTCAGAAATCTCATTTTTTGGTGATTGTGCCTTCCAATCATCGATTTGCAACTTTTGGGGCTCCGTTCAGGCTCACGCATACACATTTTTAAGTGCCATCTTTTTTGAAAATGTATGATTTTGTCTACTTTTCATATCTTCTATCAATTTCTAGCCATTGTGGGTAGAAATGTCACTTTCAAATCTAGGTCTTTTTTGACCATTTATGATCATTGTAATGCTAGGATTTCAATTTGATCCCTAGCTATATTGTTTTGAGTTTGAATTGCCCTCAATAAGGCATTTGTAAACATCAAAATTGGAAGTCCACTTAGCTCTTGGTTGACAATTGGCAATTGTACACGCACTATATATAAAGTGCCAAAATCATCTCTTTTTGGAGGTGGCGGGGTGGGGGGTTCTTTGATTGAGTGCATTGTGGGCGGTAATGATTTGTTGATCTCAATTTGTAATCATGGGTTGTGCAACACATCCTATTGTAATAACTTCCACTAGGGGAAATTATCCGTCATGGACAAAAGGAATCATCAAACATTGTAGATGGCTTAATCTATTGCCTCATCTTTACGGGCTTGTTCCTGAGCCAAAGTTAGAGTGGGATCAATGCATTTGGGCAAATAAGAATGATCATATCAGATATTTGATTTTTGACAACGTCAATTCATTTATCTTCTATGAAATCTACCCCAAGTTCAGTCGTATTGAGTGCCCATGCACAATTTGGACCATTTTTTGGGAGATTTTTGGAGATCCACATGTTCCTCCATTCCCAGATGATCTTGTTGCAGATTGTCTCAATCCACTTAATGATGCAGAAAATATTCCATTTGATGATGTTACCTTAAGAAAGATATTTAGGTGAATTTATGATCCAAAGCCCTCCACCTACAACTCCTCCAGTTGAGATCACACATTCATCTCTTGTTGGTGATTCTAGTGAGTCATTGCAAGAGATATCTATTTGTCTTTCTGATTGGGATTCCTATTTGTTAGATATTGGTTCATTATTTGTGGAGTCTCACATTTCATATTTGGGAGACACACTTGAGGGGATTTCTCTTCTCTTTGATGACAACCGCGTCACAGTCAGATAGTCTTCTTCATCTTCTTTGGAGATTGACATTCATGAGTCTCTTCCTTCACTTGATATGTTGCATTGCTTGGTTCAAGTTGATCATGCTTATGTGATGGAGACTCCCATTCAATTTTCAAAGTCATCACTTATATTTGATGATAGTTGTGGTAACAATGTTGTCACTTCATCTTTGTCTTTGGATCTTGTTCATAATTAGCTTCCATTGGTTTCTTGTTTGTCACCTTCTACTATGATTGGGCATGTTCCTAATAGGTTCATGGCATCTTCATCATCCAAGGACATTCCTATCCAAAATGGGAAGCATCCATGCATTTGTACTTGGTATCATCTTCCCAGGGGGAGAAATGTTGTTTGTAGGCATTGGACTATGTTTTTTCTTCAAGCACTCACCATTTATGCAAGAGATTGTTCATTATGAGGGGGATATCATGTCTCCTTCTTTCCTTCCTATGGAGGGATACTTGTTTTATATACATGATGTATGTAGTCCTTGGGGGGTCTTTGATTGAGTGCATTGCGGGGTGTCTTGAGTCCTCCATCCATGCATCTTATTTGTTTTCATCTCTTTTTGGAGGGGAGTTTTGTCCCATGTGGTTTTCTCCCTTTCTTCTCTTTATGAGAGATTGCATTGTAGTTGCACTTGCATACTGTGCATGGGTACCTAATATGGCCTAGTAGCTAGAACCCATCTTGCATTGTGAGTTTAAGTGCATTCCCCAAAGTTGCACTTAAGGGGGGGGGTGTGTTGGTGTAATTAAATATTCTTAATTACACTTTACTTTAGTTTACTTAGGATAATGCATACATACTAATTTGGATATGAGGCACTTAGGAGCTTGCACCTGTATTAGAACATGGTGTAAGAGAAATTCTACTTTAGGTGGTGATAGTTGTTGTCACATTTCCACTTTATGTGTTGTCTCTGCCTTTAGTGCACTTATCACTTATCATCCTCACATTGTTGCACATACTTCATTGCACAATAGAGGATGATCCACCTTTGGTGGACATGTGATTCCACTGTGTGTGGGTGATAAGTTATCTCCTAAGTCATCATGGTCTCTTGTTGCCTTGCCTATATAAGCAAGCACATCTACATGATGCAATCAAGTATTTTGTATATGATCCAGTTGATCATATTATCTTTTATCTTTTGGCTTGATTATGTTAATGAGAATATAGTTTATTCTTGTCCAGTTTCTTTCTCTTGTTTGTGCTATTCACTGGGCTTTAGATCTTGGGTTGTTGCCTTAGGCAAATTCCTATAGAGACAAGGAGTAATTTGCATATCTAAGCATTTATGAAGGCATCCATGATCTTCCTATTCTAGATTCAACATCAAGTCAACTTTAAGCATCTTCGTGAGCTCGAGAAGGTTTATGGAGGTATAAACACTCTATATTTCATATCTAGCCTTTGGTATACTTCAACGCACTCTCAATTACATTTCGGTTTATTTTCAATTCAAAGTGAATTCCTAAAATGGGTTTGACTTAGGCAAACCCATTTCTACGTAACATTTTCCTTATTTTCTATGTGTAGGTACTGGCAACAGACATGGGAAAAAGGTTACAAAAAGATTAGGTGAAGAGCTAGTCTACAACTCTCAAAACTGAAATTATCATTAGCAGGTCGAGTAAAGCACCCAAGTCTTGGGAGCAAGTCGCCCAAAATGCCCTAGTCCCTCCATTTCAACCTCAAATTTAGATCATAGATCAATTATAGTCTATATTTACCATATCTTTTCTAGAATATGTTTGTCTATTCTCACTCTCCTTGTAAACACAAAAAACCACCAATTCACTCCAGTTGACCCCCAATTTTGCATCTTCCATTCACAATTGTATAGTCACGACCTTCCTAACAGTGAAGGATCATTGCATCCACCTAATGTTTCATCCCTTTTGAGGCCTAGTAGATCATCTTCCTTCCAATGTAAGAGGAGATAGGCCTAAGCTTCCTAGCTTGTCCACACATCCTCATGAACCCTATTTCCACCATTACAGTTTGGTTTTATATCTCTAGACTGCTTTTGATATTATGGATTGGTATACTGCTAAAACGATGTTAGTTTTCTATTAATGGTTTGTTAAAGTTGCCTCGGATTGTTTTGTCTAAAGAGCCAACACCCTAGTTTTGTTGTTTTTTAATATCAGAAACAACATATGTAATTATATTTAGATGACATAATCACATTCATAGTTACAATCAACTAAGGTAAAAAAAAAAGGTCTTATAAAATTCAATCCAATTCTACAACTAAAATAATGATAATAAAGTAAATAAATGTGATAAAATTAGGTCTTATGAAATTCAATCCAATTCTACAACTAAAAAAATGATAATAAAATAAATAAATATAAATTTAGAAAGAAAACATAACAAATTAAATCTTAAAATAGTATATTCAAAATGATGCAATTTTTTTTTGAAATGATGAAAACAAACCACTTATGTACTTTTCTATTTTATAATATTCAACTTTTTAAACTAAATGCATTAAAAAGTTGTTCATGATATAATATTATAATGTAATGGCTAAACCATAACAGGCCCAAGCCCTTGTAAAGTCATTTCGATCATGGACATTATGTTTTATGCTTCAAATCTTAAAAGTAAAAATAAGCTTTTGTTACATACTTCAAACCTAAAAAAACCAAAGTCAAATCTAAAAAGAATTGCATGTCATACCTACTTCAAACCTAAAAAAAATAAAATTCAAAAGTTAAAAAGAATTGCATGTCATGCTTCAAACCTAAAAAAATAAAAATTCAGAAGTCAAACCTAAAAAAATCGGTTTCATGCTTCAAACCTGAAAAAAAATAAAAATGTCTTCAAACATAAAGTCAAATACTGACAATCAGCAACGGGGAGATCAAAACAACATACAGTTTCAAAATAAAGTAATAATAAATACTAGGTGCAATGTAAACACAATCTTCAAAGCAAAAAAAATAAAATAGCCATTAAATTATCAGATTACCAGTCCAGTTAAGTTTAGTGAAAAAAATACTTATTTAACAGCATATTGATTGGGATATTAACATTTTGAATCAGTAATCTTGATCAGATTGACAGTATTCAATCTTCATTTACTTCTCCCACATAATACCTTTCTTGATTCGGACAGCCCAAAACGGGCCAACCCTCCGTACTCTCCGTAGTTTTTTTAATATTTTATCCAATAAAAAAAACAGGACAACCCTTCTCAGTAAGCGGTTAAGCCCCTCAGTCAAACAAAATCCCGTCCAAATTGGCAACTGAGAAAGCTTAAACTCCAATTCCACAAATCTTTTTCGTTACGTTACTAAATTCTTACTGAGACTCTCTTCATGAGAAGATTGTTTTACCCTGTCAATTGGGCCTCAGGAATAATGGCTTCAGTAAGCCTGCGTTATGTGCCTGTTCTATTTGTGATTCTCCAGACTGTTTCAGCACAGCAAGCTTACGAAGCCAAAGCCAATCTGGATTGCTCAAATACACAAGATATAACTTACGGGTATAAGTGCAATGGACAAGAGAGTTCATGCCAGGCCTACGCTGTGTACAGGTCTCAGACGGGTTACCAGACCCTCGCTAAGATCGGTACCCTCCTTAATTCCAATCAATCACAAATGGCCACCATTAACAATTCCTCACAGAATCAGATTTTGGACATAGATAAAGCAGTTATAGTGCCGCTTGACTGTTCCTGCGCAGGGAATTACTCACAGGCCAACGCAAGTTATAGCATCCAATCAGATGATAATTATTTCAATGTAGCTAATAATACTTACCAGGGACTCTCCACCTGCCAGGCTCTTTTACAGCAAAATTCTGTGGCTGCCACCGCTCTCCAGGTCGGTGTTTATGAGCAAATTGGTTAATTGTTTTGGTCAAATTTTCTAGAAAGGTTGAAACTTTTTTTTTAAATTTGTGTTATTTATCAGAAAATGGTTTCTTGGAGAGAGCCCTGCTGTAAGTTTATCAGCAGGTGTGGGTACAATACTATAGACAATCTTGCAGAAGATTTGTGCATCTCACTGTGAACCTTTTTTTTTTGCCTTTCTCTGAAATTTAAGTTTAAGATTTTTATCAAACAAAATTGGAAAGATTTCTTACTTTGGGAATACTCCTTACAAATTTGAATGAATCCATACCTTGAGGCTTCCTCTTTCTGTTACTGTTTCAAGGTTTCCTGCATAAATGGAATTGAAACTCCTCATTTTAATGTTAAACGTCAGTTTCTGTGTTTTTCTGTGGTGTTTCTGTATGGTTACTCCTGATTATTTCATTCTTATTTTTCGGATGGATCATTTCCAATCTGTGGTGTTTTTCTATGTTGACAAATACCTTCTTTATTATTTTTCTTTTCTGTTTTCCTTTCTCTCTGGTAAAATCTACCATTTTCTTCTGAAATTGTTCTAACATTTAAATATTTGTATTTTTAATTTTTTCCTTCTTGGGTTCTCTAAATAACCTTCAATTTCCATAAATCTGTTTTCTCTTAATTAAGCTTCAATTCAGATAATTCTGTTTTCCTCCATTTGCTTCGTAAGTGTTTTAACACTTAGATAATTGTCTTTTAATTGTTTTGACTTTTTTTTGGTTCCAGAGAACCTCATAAATCTGTTTTCATCTAATGAAGCTTCAATTTAGATAAATTTGATTTTCTCCATTTGCTTCCGAAATGTCTTAACATTTAGATATTTATCTTTTAATTGTTTTAACAGTTTTAAAACTCTAGAAAACTCTCAAATCCCATAAACCTGTTTCCCCTAATGAAGATTCAATTCAGATAAATCAAATTTTCCCATTTGCTTCTGAAGTGTTCTAACAATTAGAAAAATTGATCTAAAGAACCTTCAATTCTTATAAACTTGTTTTCCCTAATAAAACTTCGATTCAGATAAACTTAACTTTCCCCATTTGTTTCTGAAGTGTTCTAACAATTAGAAAAATTAATCTAAAGAACCTTCAATTCCTATAAACTTGTTTTTCCTAATGAAACTTCGATTCAGATAAACCTTCTTTTCTCCCAAGTGAAGTTTCATTTCAGATAAACCTGTTTTTCCCAATGAAGCTTCAATTCAGATAAAAACCTGTTTTTCCCTAGTTGAAACTAAAATTCAGATAAACGAATTCTGAAGTTTCTCACAGCTCAAAAGAACCTTAAATTCCCATAAACCTGTTTTCCCCTCATAAAACTTCGATTCAGATAAACCCATTTTCCCAATTAAAACTTCAATTCAAACAAACCCGTTTTTACCAATAAAGCTTCAATTTTAGATAAAAACCTGTTTTTTCCCAGTTGAAACTTCATCTAAAACCTGTTTTTCCCCAGTTGAAACTTCAATTTAGATAAACCAATTTTTCCCCATTTGCTTCGGAAGTGCTCTAACAGCTTTAAAGAAACTTCCATTCTCATAAACCTGTTTTTCCCTAATGAAGCTTCGATTCAGATAAACCCATTTTCCCCAGTTGAAACTTCAATTCAGATAAACCTGCTTTTCCCTATTGAAGCTTCAATGCAGACAATCTGGTTTTCCCCAATGTAGCTTCAATTCATCTAGACCAGAGTTTTAATTCATATAAATATGGTTTGTGCTAGTGAAGCTTCAATTCCAACAGACCTGTTTTCTCCGTCCCTCAGAGAAGTTTCAACTCAGAGGTCCTCTTTTACCATAGTGAGGCATTCACAGTCCAGACTCCATCTCCCTCTACTGAAAATTAAATTCACTTGGTTTATCTGAATCAAATTGAGGACCTTATATTTGCTAACGAATGTTCTCTATTTCAGATAACTTTTCTGTATTATCCAGGGTTGTTTGTGTTTCTTTCCCTCCTGAAGCTTCGATCCTCTCCGGTCATTCCTCTTTCAAAATGTGTACATAATTGCTATCAGAAGTAAAATTAAAGCACTGTTTTTGTTGTTTTCACAAATTATCATATTCCTACACGCACGCACTAAAATCAATAGCAGGAAAATCCATTGTAAAGAGCTGAAGCTTGAAACTTTTTAGCACTCTCGTGACAACATTATTACAAGATGATTAATTCCGTGATATGGTTGAATTCTGCCAAGTCTCTTCTCAAAACAATTTTTTGTGGGGTTTTGGTGTGCTGCAGATTGGAATGAACATATTAGTTCCCCTACGGTGCGCCTGCCCAACAAAAAGCCAGGTGGGAAACGGAACCAAATACCTGCTATCCTACACAGTCCGTTCCGGAGACAGCCTGGCCACCATTGGAGAATTGTATGGAGCAACCACACAGGAAATCATGGACGCCAACGGGCTAACGGCAAATGACAACACAATTTTCCCATACACAACATTGCTGGTGCCTCTGACCACCGCACCCACATCTTCCCCACAGTCATCTCCACCGCCACCGCCACCGCCACCAACCACAACCTCCACTACCACAGGGGGCGGAGGTTCCAAGACTGGGCAGCATATAGGCATCGGCGTCGGAGTCGCGGCTGGAGCTCTGGCGGTGGCTCTGGCGGCAGGTGCATGTATTGTCCTCGGAAGAAGGAAGAAAAAGACACAACAGCTACCTCAGAAGTACCTGGACTCGAACCCAAGCCCTAAGAAGGCTAAAAACCAGGACCTGTTGGCGGGCATGGCCGACATGGGCCATATCCTGCCGCAGTACAAATTCGAAGATCTGCAATCCGCCACTGACAATTTCAGTGAATCGAACAGAATCACAACGTCTGTTTACCGCGGCCTGCTCGGCAGCGATGCTCTCCCTGTGGCAATTAAGCAAATGGCAGGGGATGTCTCACAGGTAACCATATTGAATTCTTACTTAATTCGTTTTCTTTTAGATGTTGGGTAAAATACTAAATTGCAAAGTAAGCTTCTGCTGAAAAATCTGTGATTTAAATCATAGGTAAATGAAGACAGATTTTTGGAAAACAACTGTGGAAAATTTTGTTCATAGTGAATTGTTACCAAATTCGTTTTCTTTTTATATATTAGTTAAAATACGAAGTAGCGAAAATAGCTTATGCAGAAAAACCTACGATTGAAATCTGAGGTATTTTAGAGACCGATTGTAGCAGAACAATAGTGTGGACAATTTTGTTCGGTTTATTTGATTTCATGGTTGATGACAATAGATAATATTGGTCTGACCTAAAAAATCAGGATTAAATCTTTGAGATAGCTGATGTAGAGTTTTGTTTATGTTATCTCGTTTCAGCTCTGTAGCTCTCAAACAAAATTCTACACTTTTTCTCTCAGAATTTTGTTTTCATAAATTATACATGTTTTCGATGATAATCCGTCATTTATTAAATTAAAGAGTAGAGATCCTGTGATGACCAGAAGATTAAATACTCTATGAAACCCTTATTTGATTTCATGGTTGATTACAATAGATTATTTGATTTGAAATAAAAAATCAGAATTAGATTTTTGAGGTAACTAGGGTAGAATTTTGTTTATATTTATCTCATTTCAACTCTGATAGCTCTTCGACGAAAATCAACACTATTTCTTCCATAAATTATGGATGTTTTGGATGATGTTACTTTTTCCGTCATTTGTTAAATTAAAGAGTAGAGCTAAATGCACTGTGAAAACCTGAAGGTACACAAGATTGTACTATATTTTTCATGTCTTTCAATTGCAAAGATTTATTTTCCATTTCAGGCTCTTAAGATATACAAGTTTTCACCAAATGTTTCATGTTTGATTCCCTCTACAGGAACTCAACATTCTGAAAACCCTTAATCATTTCAACCTTGTCCGCCTTCTCGGCCTCTGCAAAAGCGAGGGCAGTTTTTACCTGATCTACGAGTACGCGGAGCACGGCTCACTGGACGAGCTGCTGCACGGCACCGGATTCGAAACCTGGACGCCTCGAAGCAGCTCAATGTCTTCCTACATTTGCTTGAGCTGGAAACAGAGAATACAGATTGCCTTGGATATCACGAACGGGCTACATTATTTGCACAACTACGCCAATCCGCCCTACGTACACAAGGACATAAAAAGCAGCAACATTTTGCTGGACGGCAATTACAGGGCCAAAATCGCCAATTTTGGCCTTGCAAAATCCGGAGAGGGTTATGCATTAACCAGGCATGTTGTAGGTACCAAGGGTTACATGGCGCCGGAATATCTTTCCAGTGGCCTTGTCACGCCAAAGCTGGATATCTTCTCTTTTGGAATAGTTCTGCTGGAGCTCATGTCTGGTAGAGGGGCTGTCTCGGAGTATAGTAATGGCGAATTCCAGCAACAGTTGCTGTGGACCGAAATTGGGGCAGTGGTTGGGGGATCGAATGCCGAGGAGAGCTTGAAGGGTTTTATGGATTCTAGTTTGAGAGATGCTTATCCCTTGGATATGGCTCTGGCTGTGGCTCAGCTGGCTGCGGAATGTGTGGACCAGGATTTGAACCGCCGACCTGCAACTATGGATATTGTATTCAGACTTTCCAAATGGCTTTCTGCGATGGGGGACTCTGATTCTTCTGAGAGTGAGAGTCTACTGCCTGGTCGATAACCAAGCTTTTGCTGGGTTCTTCTAATGGCTGAGGATAGGTATTTTCATTGTGTGCTCGTTTGTGAATTTTTCTCCACACTGGTTGGTTTTTATTTATTTATTAGTCCAGCTTATTTATAGGCTCAGACTTATGTTTTCAAGTGATTTTCTTGCTATTAGTTTGCCTAAAAAACAGTGTCTTGCAAAATATTAAACATGATTTCTAATATTTCAAGTGCCTTATTATTTATTTTGATTTTTTTGAAAAGTATTTTTTTTTAATTGGCAAAAATTGTCTAATCAATAGAAAGAAATATCTATTTATTAATACAAGTACTAAGAATATTACTATTCTTTAATATTAATTCTATTTTTTATACATGATTCTTTACATTTAGATTAATACTTTTTTATACATGATTCATTTACATTTAATCTAATAATAAATCAATTTTATGATTTATTATCTTATTAAAAAATTATATATAAAACTTTGTTTTATTATTAATTTTATTTATTTTTAATTATTATTTTATTAATACAAATTATTGTTTATTCTATTTTTATTTTTATTTAAATTTAAATTTAAAATTATTCTAATTATTTAAAATTATTCCAATTATTTAAAATTATTCTAATTATTTATGTTATTTAAGTTTGAATTATTTATCTTGCACCCACTTGTCTTTATCACATTTATTATCTATCACTTATTTTAATTATTTAAAAATAATTTAATAAGCTAATGATATACTTAGATTATATTATTTATTATTAATATTATATATTTCAAATTATCGTTATTTTTAACATTTACATTTTTATATTTTGACTATTTTTTTTTAGATTTTTTAATCTAATATAGATCTAAAAATTACTATTACAAACAAAAGTCATTAATAGTTCAATTTACAATTATTAAAACAAAAAAGTTCCTAAAATTAAAACATATTATAAAAATTAAATAATATCTTTTTCTACTATAAACAACAACCATGTTCTCCATTTTGTGCCTTCTGTTTTTTATACTACATCAAACAAATATGTTACTGAGTTACACTCTCTTAAGTCTAATTTAGTGCTCTCTTTTCAAAAAAATTATTGTGTTATTCCAGCCTACTATGTTATATACACACCTTATTTCAGAATTGATAAATGCTACAGTTCCAAATGGTTTTAAATTTGCATTATGATTTACGACTGAATTCTAAGTTAATTAATAATATAATTTTATGCTAATTCTAAATCAAATTATAACAAGAGCTCAAAATGAGCAAAAGTCCCTGCCTATTTTGGAATTAGGAATTGCAAGTGATTTTTTCCAAGGAGGGAATGAAATAAATTTATTGATTTAATCTGTTATGTGTATAATGTAATCTTATTAATAAGCAACAAGTATATTGACATTTTGTTTCAATATGGACGTTTCTTTCAGATATTGTGATGCTTTTGTTACATAAATCTTTATTCTTTTATTCTTTTTATCTATTCTCAATTACAGTCCAAGTCAATTCGAATGGCAACTATACTATACACTTTTAAAAAAAAAACTATGTAAGCATTATATAATTAAACTAATGGGTATTTTCCCCTAAATCACACAACTTCTACATTATCATTATCTATTTATAAAATCTCTGCATAACATTTTTTCCTTCAAACAATTTACATTTCTTTCAAACAACTTAAACCTCATTCTTAAACTTTTATCCATTATAAATATATTTATTTATTCAAAAAAATATACATTAAATATTTTACATATTGAAAACATTCTTAGCTTTTCTACTCAATATTCTATAAACTTAAATCAAATTATATCATTTTAAAATACAATCTTAAATTTGAAAAAAATGTTACAATCAAAATTTTCAACATAAAAAAGAAAAATAATAATTTACATCATGAATAAAAAGCATATTTTTAATCAATTATATATAAAAATATCACATCAATATAAATATGGTGGACTGCATCGATTAAGCCCCTGGAGGTTTCGAGCGTGTACGGTGACAAGATCAAATGAGTTTTTGCGGTAATAATTATAATTATTTATCTACAGAAATGGTACTTACACGTCAATTTTTTTTGAAATAGCCGTCATTTTCTTGCCACCTTCAATTTCTGACATCCACTGGCGATTTTCGCTCCGTCCAAAATAATCGTAATATGTTTCAACCCTATCTACCTCAAGCTTATAGGCTACATGTTCTGATAATTAATGATAACCAGTTCCTCGAAGAATTGGAGTGAATTAAAATGTTTGGGAAACGAGAATCAAAACAGAATTAGCCGTCAATTGTCGTGAAATTTTCTATGGCTTCTCCACCGGACACAGTGAGGCGCCACTATGTCGTAATTCACAAAAAATCTCGAAGAATTTCTGCACTGAAGACGAAGAAGAAGGCGCAGGCAAATGGTCTGAAACTCTACGATATTTCCAATACAGACTCTGTGCTGGAATTCTCAGCAGTTAAAGCCTTAATGCTGCTGATAAGCAAATACGCGGCACGACTGCTGACTGACTCGAACCGCAGACGTGCAGTTCGGATGAAATGTAAAACTAGGCTCCGAATTCATAAGCAGGGCAAATTTTTTGAGTTTGGTGAGCAGGTGGTTTTGGCTAATTTATACTGGGGCATACAGAGTTTAGAAAAGTCGATCCATTCAACTAGTGTGGAAGCCAGAAATGCCAGCCTGGAGAATGCAGAGCGAATGCTTCAGGTTCCTGCTTTGCTAGACGAGGACGCCACAATGGCGGGAATGCCGAATTCTTACATGATTTGCAAAAGAGCGCACAGTGACTTAGAAACATCGACTATTAATAGCTGTCGTGCCGTCATTTTTTTTCCTATTTTCACGTTCTTAAAAATAATTTAAGGCCCAGGAAAATCTGTTTCGGCCAATAGAAAAATAGGTTTTTTGGTAAGATAATTTATTTTTTAAATATTGCTTTCCACAGTCTAAAGTTTTCGATTTTCGAACGGGGCAAATTAATTAAAACGATCAACTGGGAACAATAGTTCCCTGCCTATAAATAGGTAGGGACTAATAAGTTATTTGCATTGTAAACAATAAGTATCAAAGATTTGTATTGAAAGACTTAGTAATTAGTGGGAAGTAATATTTTAACCTCTATTTCAAACTAGCCAGATAATTTAGCAACATTTTGTCTGATTACACAAGCTATTTTATTGTAGGTGTTAAGTTGTAAATATGCCTCTTATCAAGTAACTCTATCTTACAACTGGTCAATTTGTCTTTTAATTTTTTTCTTAATCATGATTTTCTTTCCTATTAGGCTGGACTCATGCTGTAACACAGCTCTTGTTTATTTTAAGGTTTGTCTGATTATTTTTTATATGGTGTCCAATGTCAAACAAAATTCTTTTGACAATGAATCTCTAAAAATTTGCATATTTTTTTATTTAAAAAAATTTAAATTTTTAAAAGAGGAGCTTCCTCTTTGAATTGCAGTGGCTATTTGGAGATGGTGAATTCTCTAGTTGCGCATTTGTATGGTCTTTGATCTTCTTCCTCATTTTTTTCTTCAATTCTTTTGTTTAAATTGTTTTTATTAAAATATAATATTTTGTATGGTAAATAAATATGGAAGAATGAATATATAATTATAAAATACAATAATAGTGATAAAAAATGATAATGTAATGATGAAATAATTGAAAAGAATTATGAAATGAATAATTGAACTTCAATTCATATATATGTGTACATACATACATACATATATATAGTTAGTGATTCTCTAATGTTTCATATAAGTAGGGATCTTTAAAGGATCCTTAAATTCGAGAGTGTTTTTAAGTTTATTTTTCATCTTTCTAGGTTTAGGTTTGTGAGCAATTCAAATTTTAGTACAATAGGTGTTCTTATTTAACTCTCTATTATGCAAAGAGAATTTTCTCCTTTGGGTTCATCAAACATTGAGGTGTTATTGTAGTGAAATTGTAATTCTTCTTCCAACTATTGAAATCTAAATGGATTGATTGTGTACATTAGAATGTATTGCCTAAAAAAAAAATATTTTCTTTGCATCAAAGATGTTCTCAATTGTTTTGTTAAGGAAACTTATACGTAGTATATCCATAGAATTTGAACTTTTCCTCTTCAATAACTTATTCTACATAGCTTTTTATACTAATATTATTTTAACAAATAAAGATGACGTCAATGTCTAATTATAATGGATTAGTAGAACAAAGTAGCTATCTTAAAAATAGGTTGTATTGAGATGTCTCAAATAATAAGTTTCAACTCAATATGTATATGGGAAATTAATAATTCTTCAATGCTTCATACCTCCATTACCTTGAGAGTGTGTTTAGGTTCATTTATCTTCACATACTTAAGTTTGTGGGCTATTTAACTTTTAGTTGTTAGAGATTTATTAAACTTGCTACTCTACAAAGAGAAATTTATCTTTGATTATCATTTGGCATTGAGGTGCTAGTATTCTAAGACTGTACTCTAAAGTGTCCAAAGTCTCATTCAACAACAAAAAATAGGATAAGAGAACGATTTTATAGGAGCATGATCAATAGTCAATTTGGAGTGCTTTTTGTAGCATTTTGGCTCGTAGATTATACTTATCACAATAAAAATTAATTACAAATCCAAACATCAATTTATAGAAGAGCCAAAATAGAAACAAAAAACCATGAGCAAAAACCACCTAAAAATGTGATGTCTCAATTAAGTCACAAATTGTAATGTCCCAAAACATAGAAAATCAAACCCACAAAAAATAGTAGATTTATAGAAGAGCCAAAATAGGAAGCTACAAAATAGAAACCAAAAACCATGAGAAAAACCAGCCAAAAGTGTGATGTTTAAATTAAGTTACAAATTGTAATGTCCCAAACCATAGAAAATCAAACCCGCAAAAAAATGTAGATTCCTCACGTCATAAGTTGATGTAAATCGTAACTAATTCCCCAAATTAGGTACTCTATTTTAGATATTATACGATTCTCAAATGATGTTTAAGATTCCAATATAACTCCCAATAACTTTTCTCTCTTATGCATCATTAGATTTGTCATAAAATTTCATAGCATCCCGCACAAAGAGGGAATACCATACCTCCTCAAGATATTCTATTTAATCTCATCTTACAACTCAAGATATCTGAAATGTGTTACACCAACAAGCTCTAATGATTAATGGGATGCATTATTTATCGTATCAAGGCATTTAACATATGAAAAATAAGTACATAATTAGAATGCTAGAAGCTTGCAAATGTTGAAATGCTTTAGTTCCCAATAATGTCTACATGAGTTAGATCTCAAAGCATCTTAAAATGCTGAGCGGAGAATTCATGATAATGATTACAAATTGTCTAAACTAAAGTTGTAGCTATACTTGTGACTGCAAATATGGAGTTGTCTCATAATGTAAAAATCAGGATAACCAAGTTGGAAGAAAAAATAAGACTTGAAAGTAGAGACAAAAAAATAAAAGGCCAAAAAATAAGCAACAAAAGTAAGAATTTGAGTTGGAGAAACAACGGTAGATATTGATGTAGAATGAGGCATGCAATATATTAAGAAAGTGAAAAAAAATATAACAAAGTAGTTGAAGGATTGTAAGAATGAAAAAGAGAATGATTAGAATACAAAATCACCTTCTGAGCGTCAGTGTTGTTTTGAATGAGGAAAGCTATAAAGTTTAGGATTATCTAAGTAATAGAATTTTTTATAAGTGTTGTTTTGAATGAAGAAAGTTATAAAGTCTAGGATTATCTAAGTAAAAGATTTTTTTAGAACATGGAAAAACTAACTTCGTGATTTGGCATAATTTTTAGTAGATAGAAAATTCCTAAATGTGATTTGCAAAATTTTTGAAAGAGTGGGGGAATATGTGAATGAGATGACGATGAAAAAGATACTAGGATGTTGATAAAGAGATAACTGAGATGAAGTTGAGTTGTGTTACCTTAGAGAAGGGTAAAATAATAAGGATTACAATGGGGGAGGAAAAGCAATTGAATATTAAAATGAAGATGAATGCACCCTTTTACAATAGGTGGCCCAAGATTTTGTAATATAGGGATACCAAAATGAAGAGGAATGTTCACTTTATCATGGGATTGGGGAAATAGATATTACACACATGTTATTTTTAGAGTTATAGGTTTAGAAGTCTTTTACTTAGTGGGTCTTAAGGGTTGTAAATAGGAAGAATGGGATTAAATAGTTTGGAGAGATTCATTCTCTTCATATAAAGAGGAGATTATAAAAGTTGTGGATGATTATTTTTTGTGTTTCACAACTCTCAATATTTTCAATTTTTATTTATTTAATATATAGATTAATTTTGATCATTTAATAATTAAAATATATGTTATTTAAAAAAATAATTTCTTTTATTTTAATTAGACGTGTAAAAAAGCATATAAGATATATAATGTTTCTATATCAAAATAAAACTATGCAATGTTAATCATTTTTTTATATAAAAAATAGAGGGAAAAAAATTGAGTTATACAGAGTATAAACAAGTATAGAGGCCAAGCCTCAACATCAAAAGCTCAAGTTATTGTTCTAAACCTATGCTCAAAAAAGAAGGCATCACACATAAGCAATAGCCAAGAACTGTACATCAACAAGAGCATTGAAGAGAGGGGATTGAGCCAAAAACACAAAAATAGTAGATTATTGAAGCACACCCTCATGGGAATTTGTCCAAGAGGTCCAGCCAGGAGGTCCTTCCATCCAAATGATATTCTTCCTCTATTGGATTTGAGCAAGCATTTCAAGTCTGCCAAGGGGGGGTTCTCTATTATCTTTGATCTCTTTAGTTAGCTGAGCAAGGGCCTCTTCAAAATTGGTGAGTTTGTCCATGTTCCTTCTCCATTCATAGCCAACCTTTAACTCATATATGAACATGGTGGCATGACCGTCCTTTTATAAAATGCAGGAACTTATCCCTTTCAACAATCATGTTAATAGAAACCTATAAAGAAATTTTAGAATAAGTAAGTCTTCGAAAGGACTCAGTAAGAATTCTGGAATTTCCCTGATATCTATCTTCATTTTTTATTTTCCAAATATGCCATAGAATATTAGAAGAGAGGATGAACAAAAGTAAATTGGAGTCATTCTTAAGCCCCTGAATATGACTGGTGATAATCTCCATGATATTAATCTGATGCGGAAAAGTAATACCAAACATTAACCAGATTTTTTTAGCAACAGAGCAATCAAAAAATATATGTCTGCAAGTACCAGGAAGTCTACAAATTCTACAGAATTCAATATTATTAAAATCCTTCCTAATAGGAAGTCTGTCAAGCATCAAAAGCCATTTAAAACTTTTTATTTTAGGAGCAACATGAATCTTCCATAATCTGTTGAAAGTCTTCTGCCATAGGAGAACATCCAAGTTAGAATACCAAACAACATTAACATGATTGATAATGGAATCATCATAAGTAATGATATTATAGATATTCTGAGCCTTAATTTTTGAGAGAAGAGTGCCATCAACCCATTTAAAATCAAGAAATCTGTGAGAGTTAACATGACAGCCCTTGGGAAGGGAGCGAGTCTAGTAGACATTAACTAACATATTATATAGGTCTTCTTTTGGGAGTGGGGAAGGTTATAAGTGGAGCTAAGAGACTCCCAACTAACAAGAGCATCTTGTTCCAAAATATCAATGAACTAGGAGATGCCACTCTTAGTCTAGGATCTGGCTGAGCAACCTTGAGTGAGGGCAAGGGGTTTATTCAAGTGGGAGAGATTCCACCAAATCTATCGTTCACCATGAACAAGATCATTGCTGAAAATCTAGTGTTAGTCAAGTGCTTCTTAACATGTTCCCAAGCTTTCCAAATGGTTTTAAAGACATAAGGGCCTTGGACAAAAACTAGAAAATCACCAGCAACCAAGCCACTAAATGGAAGGGATTTCCATGATTTAGCATATTTGGGGACACCACGCTCAATATTGCTTATGATCAACACCTTCCATGGCTCATGCCCATCTAAAGCACGAAATATCTACTTGGCGACCAGAGAAATACCCCAAGTTTTGAGGTCCTTAAGTCTAAGACCACCAAATTATTTATTAGTATGACACCAGTCCCATTTGACAGTATGCATCTTTTTATTTCCTTTACCATCAAACCATAAGAATTTCCTAATAGCTTTCTGGATTTCAAGAATTTGATAACTATTAAACATTCAAGAAAAAGAATACTATATATTATAGGAGGAGAGGATCTTCTGGCAAACCTAAACTATGCTAGCCAAGGAGAGGAATCTATAGTTCCACTTATTTGACTTTTTATCAATCTTGTCCCTCACCCACAACCACATCTCTTTAAGGGAGGGATCAACAGAAAAAGGAATACCAAGGTATCTAACAATATTGTTAGGACCACCCCATTGGAAGCCATACTGATTAAGCCAAGCCGGGGGGTGATCATTCCATCTAAGAAAGATGGATTTAGATTGGGAGATCCGAGCACCAGATATCTTACCAAGGATTTGAATTTTTTTATGGAGAGCCTCAAGATTATGAACAGTGAGCTCAAGGAAAAGAGAAGTATCATTAGCAAATTGAATATTTATCAAATCAGAGCCATTAGGAAGGTTCACCCCATTAACTCTGGGGGAAAGGGTATTGTCTCTTAGAAGATGAAAAAAGGGTGTCTGAGGCAATAACAAAGAGGGCAGGGGCTAAAGGGCATCCCTGTCTGATAAACCTCTCGAGAGAGAATGAGGTATAGAGAGAACCATTGATATCAATTTGGGTCAAGGCATCTTTAAGCGACACTCTAACAAAGTTGCAAAATTTCATAGGGAAGCCAAAAGCCTCAAGCATCATAACAATAAAGTCCCATTCCACTCTATCATAGGCTTTTTTGAAGTCCAGCAA
This sequence comes from Chamaecyparis obtusa, assembly GCA_027943335.1. Taxonomy (NCBI): domain Eukaryota; kingdom Viridiplantae; phylum Streptophyta; class Pinopsida; order Cupressales; family Cupressaceae; genus Chamaecyparis; species Chamaecyparis obtusa. The sequence continues at coordinate 583,561 of BSBK01003246.1, read as the reverse complement.
GAACATAATAGTGTCCTGAACAGAGCCCCTAAACCATTCCATAGCCTCCCAGCTAGTGATAAGGTTTTCAAGGGTGTATCTGCCTTTTATAAATCCAATTTGAGTGGAGCAAATGAACTTGGAAAAAAAATTCTCAAGGTGAAGAGCCAAGATTTTGGCAAAAATTTTATAAGAAACATTGAGAAGCGTAATGGGCTTCCAATTCTTAATAAGAAATTTGTCCCCCTCTTTGGGAATAAGTTTAATGATTCCTTTATTGATAGATTCACCTAGGGAACCTAATTGGAGAGCCTCAAAGTAAACCTCAAACAAGTCATTACATATCTAGTCCAGGTTAGCTTTATAGAATTCCATCAGGAGGCCATCAGGGCCCGAGGCCTTATCATCTTTAAGGGATTTGATGGCCTTCTCAATTTTCTCAATAGATAAGTCCTAACTAAGAAGAGACGAGTCCTCCTCTGAGACCCTGCAAGGAATAATACTTCTGCATTTTTCCCTCATGGACCTGGCATACTGACAGTCCTCCAAAGTGAAGAGGTTTTTATAAAAGAGGGAAAAGACCTAATTGATGTTATCAAGATCAAGAATTTCTTTTTTATCCACTATCACTCTATCAATATTTTCTCTGGTATGCTTTTGCTTAAGCACATTGAAGAAGACCTTAGAGCCCTTATCACCAAATTATAACCAATGAGCACGGGATATGATCATGGCCCCTCTGATTTTAACCTATTGGTGGCATCTAAGAGCATCCCTAGCATGAGCCACTTGATCAGCAAGGTAGCTATCCGAGGGATTATTTTGAATATCAACTTCAGTAGAGTGGATTTTTTGTGAGAGGGTTTTCTCTTGTATCGTCAAAAAATGGAAGCACTTCAAAAAGTGGTATGGGGTCATGTCACGTGCCTTGAATAGGTCTTTGAATGGATCTGGCTTTTTCCCCCTGTTATGCTTCTCTCTCCACCTATTTCCAGCTTGTTTCTGGCACCTAGTCTTGTGAATCTAAGATATGTGACTGCAAGGTCAAGGTCGACCTCGACTCTGACCTAGGTCATAGTCGACCTTGACCTTGACCCTGGGTCCAATTTTCAAGTTCTGAAGGTTTTAAAGTGTCAGGCTTCAGAAATTTTTATTTCCCGCTTCTGTGTCAGTTGTTTCGGATTTCAGAATGGTAAACTCTTAATTTGTATTTAATATAGGTCCATTTCTAATAATTAAGGCCTAATTGGAATTTAATTCCCCAATATTGGCCCCTCTAGAAGTTTGTGCCCTAGATCACTATAAAAGGAATCCTTCCTCCTCTCATTTTCAACAAGAAACTTTATGATCTCATCTTCATAATCTCTCAAGCAAGAAAGCAATCAAGCATTCATCAAGGAGATCCATTGTTAGCCATTGAAGGATTCAATCTCTTTGGAGCCCTCTTGTTGAAGATTTCTCCATCCACATTCATCCAAGCTTCTTCCTATTTCAAGATCCATTCAATATTGGTGTTGAAGATCTAATGCAATTGATTTGAGACATCCTACATACAATTCTACATTCATTTGGAGCATCCATACTTGTGGACTCAAGGATTCGAATCCTCCACAAGGATTTCAACATAAGCAAGGTGAATAGTTCCATTTACTTTGTTTATTTATTGCAATTTCAATTACATTTCAAGGTTGATTCCAAACCAGGGTTTGACCAAGGCAAACCCCTCATCCAAACAACAAAACCATTTTTCTTGCAGGTGTAGGTACGGGATGACGAATATCAGTACAAATCTAGATACCCTTTTCGGTGAACTTCTGAGATCCGTGAACAAAATTTTCGTCGGAGTTGTTTCAGGTCAAGGTCGACTTTCAGTGGGGGTCAAGATTGTACCCTAGGGTAAGATCTTACCCCGATACTGAGGTCAAGGTCGACCTTGCTTTGAAAGATAGAAATTTTTTGGGTTTTCTTTGTCTCTGCATTTCCAAGCCAGATTAGGTTGCAGAATCTCCCGAAACTGTACACAGGCATCAAAAAATAGTCTTTTCCAGATTTACCCTATTTTGAGGTTAGTATTTGTCTTCAATCTATTTCAGTATTTAAGCACATATTTACTATAACAGACTATAGGGTTTTTCTCCTTTTTCATATTCTCTATAGATTGATTAATTTGTGCATTAATCACTTCCTTGTGATTAATCAATTTGGATCTCTCCTTTGGGAATTTGGATTAGGGATAGATCCTATATTCCCCCATACATTCAACACATTACATCTCACATTTTCTCCCCTTTCATATATCCATCCCACTCCATCACTTTTCCAACATTACATCTGCATAAACCTATAGTCTTTAGCTTTCTTTTGGCTAATGGTTTGCAAGAGCTTCTGCCAAGAAGACACATTATAGTTCCATCTATAAATGTGAGAGGGAATATTATTGTCTTTTTTATTTAATATTTTGATAAGATTAATAGCATCCAAGACATCAGGGTCCTTAAGGAGACTAGTATTAAGCAAAAACTTGTTTCCCTTGGTCCTATAAGGAGTCACAGAGTTAGCAACCATGAAACAAGAGATGATGGGGTGGTGGTCAGAGAGAGAGACCAACCAAAGAGTGACAACATTGCCCTGGGCATCAGGAAGAAAAGAAAAATAATTTTTATTGGCATAGAAGCGGTCCAATCTGGAGTAGATTCTCTTAATCCCTTGTTGATAATTGGACCAAGTAAACCAAATTCCAGAGGCCACATTTCTATTTTTAGCAAGAGGATCAATTTTTTTTTCCACACTTCAGTCTATCCCACTACAACTTCTCAGGACCCTTCCACTTGACAGGGAGCCCTCTAGTCTTGTCATCTTGACATTCAATCATATTAAAGCCTCCTCTAGAAAACCATGGTATGTTAGGAAGAGTAGCTAACCAAGTCCAGAGAGCGAATCTATCCTTATAATCATTGGGAGGATAAATAGAACAAACTCCAATAAGAGTGCCACTAATATTAATGGTGACCCACACAGCCCTATTGCAGGGGGAGATGCATTTATTAGTGATGAAGTTGTTCCACTTGGGATTAACAAGAAAACCAACCCCACCACGGGCTCTAGGATGATCCGAGAATATCTTAAAAGAGTCTTTCCATAAGAAATCAAGGTTCACCTCAAGGGTGAAGCCAGTAGCTTTGAGCTCTTGCATCATAAAAACATCAATATCTAGTTTATGAGAATCCAAAAAATGCTTGATAATCTGCTTCCTGTCCGGTAACTCCAGACCTCTAATGTTCCAAGATATGTAGTTCCTAAGGAAATAGAAGGAAGTTGAGAAGTCATGGCAGCCTTAATGCTACTAGAACAATCTGTGGGGCCAATTGGGCTTCCAGATTTCTTTTTATTCATTGGGCCTTTATTTTTGGAGCCTAGAGGTCTGCCCTGCCTTTTGGGCTTGGAGGCCTCATCAATGAAGTCACCTTCATCCTCACCCAAATCATTCTCAATATGGGAATTAATAGCATAGCCAACATCCATGGAGTGGCAAGCATTGTTGGGGGTTCCCTCAATTCTAGCCAAAGGCAAATGTGACACTAGAGAAGAGGAGGAACACAAGTTCCTTTTACTACCACTAGGGTCCACAACAATGACCTTGATAATAAAGTTATCATCAAGTTCTTTAAATATTTTTGAGGGGAGTCTAATGGTGGTATCATTAGTGGTCTCAATGCACAAGGGGGATCCAACAATAGGATCGTCTAGTCCAGAATTAGGAGCACAATTCCCATTGTTAAAAGTACCCAAGGAAGTGTCACGTAAAGGCATCGATGGGATAGCCATATCAATATCAGTTGAAGGAGAAACATGCTTAACAAAGGTTTGGTTGGAAGAGACATTTTGGTTGGCGGCCCTAATTTTTTCAATTGCAAGTTGTTGGGCATTTTTTCTTCTTCGTTTATTAGATTTGTGGGAAACAAGTTGAAAACCATAATGTTGGTCTAATTCCATCTGTTTAAGAGCATCGTCATCAATAGAGACGAGGGTAGGAATAGCAGGGGATTTTTCATTATTGGTTCAAGAAGCGGAGGTAGATGGCTCTTTATTTAAGCTTTTCATGGTATTCGTGTTAGTTCCAACAAAGGAGTTTCCTGGGTTAGTATTTTTCTCAAGGGGATTCGAGGCATTTTTTCATTTAAGTATATTCGGGCAATCCTTCCATATATGACCCTCTTTTTTACAGAGGAAGAAAGCATTAAGGCCACCGAGGAATTCAATAGTGCAGGAGAAAATATCTCCCAAAATATTAATATTGAGGGTGCTAGGGATGCCAATACCATGTTTAATTGAGACAAGGACCTTGGCATCCAAATGTGGGACAAGCCAAGAAGAATCATCCATCCTAATGACCTTGCCAATTGGCTCCACAATTTGGGAGAGGAAACGAAAAAGGAAGGGTGGGATATTTTTTAGCAGAATCCACCTAGGGCAAGACATAGCCATAATTTCTTTATGAATGGCCTCTGGAGTCCAACCTAGGGCACATAATGAGGTATTTCCAACCGACCAGTATTTCCTTTTGAGCACAGTGGCCTGAGTTTTAGGGTTTTTGAAGAAAATAACAAATATCCCCTTTTGGATTTGTCGGCAGAAGGATATATGGAACCCTAATTTTAAATTCCAGAAATTGTAAAACCAATCATCCATAAATTTCCTAGCAAGACATTTATCAACTTCAACAACAACAAATAAAATAGCAAAATTTTTAAGTCTATTCTTTTCCAAAGCGATTTCATTAACCATGGCATCATTTGGTGAATTGGCGATAGAGAGAAAATCGACACCATAATTCTTACCTTCTGGATAGGTAACTCCATCTCCGTTGGATGAAACGAATTTGTTGTCCATAGACACAGTCGAAGCAGCATTAGCCACTGCCTCACTAAAGGATTTTTTGGGTTGGGCAGGAGTGGGATCGAAAGTTTTATGGTGGGAGTCAGGGGCATTAACTACACCATCTGACTCAGGCTCCATTAGAGCCACTATGACCGCACAGGCGAGCCGGAGAAAGAGGAAATAAATGTAAACATAGCGAAATAAAAAGGAAGAAACCAAGTTAAGAATTTGCAAACCAATGTGGAGGAGGGAGGCCTCCCCCACTGCCACCTCAGCAAGTAAAGATCCCTTCAACGCAGTCGACTACCCATTGATCGTCAAGAAAACACAGAGAGCCTCTCCTAACGTATAATTTATTTTATTTCTCAATGTTAATAATTTAAATTAAATAATGTACATTATATGTATTTAGTATTTTAGATTATATAAATATTTTAAATTACATGAAAATATAATATCTATATTAATAATAAGTATATAATAAATAAATAAGATAAAGTATATATATTATATAAAGTAGAAAGTGAACTAAACAAGGAAAGAATTTCATTAATTTTTACATAGATATTATTAACCAAATCTCTTTATACCATAGTTGTCTTTGCTACAAAGGCCTTTGAGGAATAATTTCATTCATCTCATGTTATCTATTTTATTTTACATAAATTCATAACAATTACATCAAGTATATAGAGGCAACTTACTTTTCTAAATTACACTCTTCTAGTTTTAGGTGGATCCCAAAGTAGCATTATACATGCACACACATGTTTTGATTTTGGGGAATTATTGTGTCAATAGTAGTTTGGTGCTAATATTTCTTGTTTTGTTTATCCCCTTTCTCCATATCATATGTAAAAGTTTTATATGTTTGTGTATGGCCTTAAAGTGGCTCGTAATGATTTCACTCAAAGAGAATATCTTCTTCATGTTTGACATTTCTTCCAATGGTAGTTTTGAAATATTCATTTAATCTTTTAATTTATAATAAGTTTATTTCTTGAAATATTGCTATTAGGGTTTAATTATGGTTTGAAAGAGTGTTTTCTCTTTTTAAAATATGATATAATCAAAGATTTTTTCTTGACTTAATTTGATGAATATAGTGATCCCATTAATTTAGGTGAAGATGTAACCATCTTGAAAATTTGACATTTAACATTGATGTTCTTTCAAGGGACTTTGGTTATGGGGACAACACTATCCATCAATGAATGTTTTACTAAAAAACAACAAAACCATCTTTTATTATTATAGATAAATTCTAACATGTACCTTCTTTCCAAATATGATAAATTAATTTTTAATATAGCTTATATATGTAGAGACATGTCCCTAACACTTATTCACATTCTATTATGAAGATGTACCATAAAACACCTAATAGTGTTGCAACTTCCTTTTTATTGCCTTTGAGTACTTTTTTCTTTCTCTACATGTGGGTAGGCTTTATAAGTTTTCTTTTGTTTTGTCTTTTGTTAATATAAGTAGCATGAAATTATTATTTGTTTGTGCATATTGTCACTATTTTTTGTCTTTTGGGGGTTGTGCATGATGTTCCCCTCTTCCTTGTTCCAACTCCTCTATGTTTATCATAGCTATAGTCATGTACCAATTGTAATAAGTGGCATATGAAGTTAATGACCTAGTACTTGTATCATTTATAAAGCACTAAATTTATTGCATTATAAAGGAAAATAGGCACATTAAGAGCATCCCCTTAACCATGATATTTATTTTATTCTTTTGCTTAAATATTAAAGGAAAGGATAGTTCCTTTAGCATCTTTAATGATAAAACTTTAACGTGTTATTTATTCTTTATAGCACCATAATTGGATAAAGACTTACAGTAAGGTCACTTTATGTAAAAAGTAATATTTTCACTTATTCTTACTCGACAAACCTACTAGTGGAATGTGTATATGATGAAAACCTACTTGTGTGGAACAAACTCAAATATTCAAATGTTAGACATAAATCGATTCAAACTAAGTTGAACATGTTCATAAAAAACTTGAAACTACATAATGGTTTCCAACATAACCTTGCATGAGCTTAACAAGGGCACTCAAGTCTTGTTGATTTGCTCTTAAAGAGGTATGTGGGTGTGCTCTCCCAACACAAAATACAAATCCCACTAAGATTACTTTCCAATGGATGGATTCTAAAATGCAAGCTAGTGGAGTAATGAAGAACTCAAGAACAAGTACAAGGAACTTGTCTCAAGCCTTCATCAATGCAAGACGATGTTCAAGATTCAAACTAAGAACTAGAATAAAATGAAAAATCTATCCATACGAAGATGAATTCCATTATCCTAACATGTAATATCTACATTTGAAATGAAACTAAGATTGAAATGAAAATACTTAAGAACAATTAGAGCAATACTAGCATCATAACAATGCACAAATGAAAGATGATTTTCAAGGAGCGAGGTCTCTTATTTATAGATTTTTGGAGGGAAGGGAAGGGCTTGGATGAGGTGGCACCTATATGCACCCTAAAATGGTTGCCTAGACTTTGGGCCCCCATTTAGCAATTTATCAAATCCTTGAATCAATATTTTCAAAAATCAACATTTTATCAATTATATCAATTTTCTTGATCAAATCCTATGTTATCATTTATTCGATTATTTGCCTTGGGTTAACCATTTTATCCTAAGTCTTTATTTATTTAAAAAGAATATTTCCTCCCCTTTTAATAAATAAAAAGCCCCCACTTTTCCTCTTATCCTAAGTTGCACAAATAAAGCATTATTCTTATTTTATAAAAAGAAGAAAAACACTTTTTGTCTCATATGGACACAAAAGTGAACTCTTATTTTCTCATTGGAGGATATTTGTGCACATGGATTGCTCCTCTTTGATGCTCCACCGTTGATTAAATATTTTGCCTCTTAATCTCCATGGTCCATTTTTTCTCATTTCTTATAAAAGGAGAGCTCTCTTCTCATTTGCATATCAATCTTTTTATGCTAATGTTATGCTGGAGGTTTTCTAGGTCACCTTGGAGCTTTTGAAGATTTGGAGCATTCTTAGCTTTTGCATCTACATGCTATCATAGTTTCATTTCTTGCATTATCATGGCATTCATAGCTTCATATTGTAATACCTCAAAAATGGGCTATAAGTTCATTAATCTTCTATATCAACAATTCAAACGAAATCGACATCAAAGTCCTAATCTAAGGCACATCTAAACATCATCGAATCCTAATTGATTATCTTAAATTCTGCATCGAGGAATATTCTTAGCAATATTCTTAATTATCTTAATTATCTCTAATTTAATGATTATTTGGCAATAAATCACATTTATCCTAAGTTTGATTAATTGAATATTTTCATATTTAATTAATTAGATTTAATATCTTACCACTTAATTGTGTAATTAAATTTAATTCTATCTATTATTAATTGTATTATTTAATCTTGACAATAAATCTAATATCTTATGAATAATTGATTAAATTCTTATTTAATTAATTAAAGCAAGTTGTCATTATTTAATAATATAGTTTTTAATAAAAGTTTGAAAAAATGATTGATTAACCCATAAATCAATTATTTATTTTAAAAAATCAGTTAAATTGAGAATAAATCACTTTATTTATTTATTAATTCATAATTATCCATGTGCACAATCAAAGAGCAGTTAAACTCCAAATTAGAAAATCAATGCAAAGTGTTGACTTTTTAGAACTCAACATCCTTTTAGAGTTCAAAAAGCTGATCTAAACTCTAATTTGAGTTAAAAAGTTATTTTTGCATGATTTGCATGTTTTTGTGAATTAAATTATCTTTATTATCAGATAACTCAAAAATCAAGCTGAGTTAATCTGAGTGATTTATGGCTTTCTTCCATGCACCTCCAAAGCCCTGGATTTCTATAAAACAAGGCTCAGCTCTTCATAATTCATCTCTAAAATCTACAAAATCTGATATTTTTGCACAATCACGCTGGAGAATTGCAATTGGAAGGATCAAAGCTTATTGTGAATCAACATTGTTGTGAGATCACTTTTGTTTTCATATTATTGTTAGATCAATTCATAGCATATCAGTTTTTACATATCATAGATTTCATATCAAGTTTTTATCATTCTCATTGCATAGAAAATTAAAAAAATAGCTTAATTGCATTCAATTCATATCTAGATCAATTGCATTCAAATCCTTCATTTAGGTGTCGTCTAGGTCACTAATCTCGATAACAATATGAGAACATCAATCTTGCACCTACTAGAAGGCAGTAAATCGCTTGGTTAGATTAGATTTCAATTTTGCACGATTTTGATTTTTGCTAACCTCTAATGTTTTACTGAAGTGTTGTGTCTATAGATCAGGTACAATTTTCACACACACATTTTTGGCACCCAACGTGGGGCCCTGAAATAGGTTTCCAATTCAATTCTATCAATTTCTATCTTTTTCTCCTCAATTTCTGTGCAAAAATATGATTTTTATTTTTTGCCTTTACAATCTTCGTACGAGTTTCTGACAAAAGTCGTATGAGTTTGAGCCTGCTATCATACGATAGTTGATCGAGTATCATTTCATCAGGCACCCACTATCGTTTGGAAGCTGGATTATCATTTCATCAGACACCCAATGTCGTACGAGTTTCCAAACTATCGTCTGGCAGCATACCCACTATCGTACGAGTTTCTTACTATCGTCTGGTAATAGACCCACTGTCGTACGAGTTTAGGCATCAGATTTCAATTGTCGTTTCATTTTTGTAGGCACTTTGTCAGATTTGATTTTCAGATTTTGACTAACAACTAATCTTAACAGTTGGAATTCTCTATTTTTTATTGACTCTTGCTGGTTTTGATTAAAAAAAGTGTAAAGTTTGCTAAAATCAAGTAAAAATATACTAAGCGCGTTGCGAGGATCTCAGGTATTCCACTTGTGCTGATAATATTTTGATTTGGGCTTAAAATAAATCTCTCATGTGTCTAGCTTGGGTGATTCTTTTCATGCTTTTGTTTTACACACTTGCATAATTGATACTAGGTTGTGACACCTTAAGTATTTATTAGTAGTCTTAGATTACTTGTGATTGATCTTGATTGCTATTTTGGGTTATTGGACTCGCTAATCCACCGACCCCTCATTCTGCCCCGTGGTTGCAATCTCAGCACCATAAAGTGGAGGGGTCTACAGGAGAGAAGCATTAATTGTTCCACCAAGAAACCCTTTTGTGCTTTTAGGAACTCACTTGTTTTCTAAGTTGGGGACTCATTTTCAACTTGTGTGAGGTGTTAAGTGTTCCACCTTGTGGACTCATCTCATATTCGCTTTAAGCGTTAAGTGTTCCTCTTTCTACTTTTTGGGTACTTTTGGTAGATTTTTTTTTGGAAACATACATCTATGCTCACATAGTAATTAGGCCCTATGAACACTATTCGTGATTCTTGAGAGATTGGATTCCCAGTGAAATCCTTCTTGATGATAGAATTCTTGTAGGTAGGGAGGATACTTAGTGCGTTTCACATTCAACTCGGTTAGTGCATCTTCTCTTATTGATCGATACATTTTCTCCCAGGAGAGGTTGATAGATCACGTGGGGTTGACATCACGAGCTTTGGTGAATCAAAATTGGTTAGTGCACCTTCTCTTATTGATTGATACATTCCCTCCTCGGAGAGGTTGATGGATCATGTGGAGTTGACATCATAGACCTTGGTGAAGCAAAACTTTTTCTTAGCGTGTCGGATTAATCTGCTTGCTTTGTTTGGGTTAAAAGTGAAAAGGTGTCAAAAACCTTAGATCTGGAGCCAAGTCCCCTTATGGTATACTATTGTGAGTCACCTTGAGAGAGGGTTAACCGTAGCAGACACTCCCTTCATAGGGCAAACTGCGTTGACGGAACCTCAAGCAGTAATAGCCATTTTCGCTGTGGTAGTGACAGCCACTATATAAATGTCCTTGTGGAAGAAATCTCCACCGGTATGGTTCATTGTTGAGTTGTTAGATCTCCCTAGTAGCTCCTGAAGATTAAGTTCTCGGATTGTGTCAAAACCTTGGTGCATCGGGATTGGACTTCACTGGTTGCAGAGTCAAACCATTACTAAAAACCCTAGCGAGGCCAAAGTTTCATTTTCTAGGGTATATGTGCGTCATTGCAAAACATTTTGGAATGTACACATTTAGCGCTTCTGAGGATTAGAATGAATAAGTCACTTGATTGTTCATGCGCAAGGTTGTTTTTGCCCTTGTTCATTGTTTTCAGACATGCTTGAAATCACTTGCTTGCTATTTTGTGTGCTTGTTTATCTATCTGGTTACTAAAAATGAACAAATTTGTTACAATCCTCAAATCTGGACATTGAAATTTGCAAACAATCCGAATCTGCAAACTCAAAATTTTGCAAAAATTGACGTAAAATCCTTTCTAGAGTCAAAAATCATTTCAGGAAGTCAAAAGTCATACGAGTTTTTCCAAGTGTCATTTCATTACAACCCATCTGTCGTATGATTGAGTACCCAGTGTCATATGAGTTTCCATGCCAGCAAATTCTCAAAGTCAAAATCTTGCAACTGTCGTATGAGATTTCCAAGTGTCGTTTCATTACAACCCATTTGTCGTATGATTGAGTACCCAGTGTCGTATGAGTTTCCATGCCAGCAAATTCTCAAAGTCAAAATCTTGCAACTGTCGTATGAGATTTTCAACTGTCATTTCATTGCTACCCAACTATCGTATGAGTTTTGCAACTGTCGTTTCATAGCATACCCACTGTCGTACGAGTCTGCAGAGTGTCGTTTGGGAAATTTTTGAAAGTTGTCAAAAAATTGTCAGAATTGCCAGATATTTAGCTTTTTCAGCCTAATTTCAGAATCTGTCGAATGAATCACTGTGTTAGGAATAGAGCAGTAGCTATTAAGAATCCAATCATTTTCCTAAAGTGGCCTTTTGAATCCGATTCAACCTTCTATTTAATTGATTTGAGTCCTTATCATCCTGTGATAAACCTTGTCATAACTATCAATCTTCAATCAATCATCAAAATGACTAAGTGTTGTGATATCTTGTCCGCTATCTTTTGGGAACCTACCCATACATCCAGGGCACAGTATCCTTCATCCACGTCTAATCAAATCTTTAAATCAATCAAACCTTGACAAGGTTGCATCATTTGATCATCTTGACTCAATTCATTCTTCGGTTATCTGGATCTTATTCTTTTGTTTCACTTGAGGTGAATGGTGGAGACTAGAGCTTCCTCTCACAAGAAATCTATCACCACTCTCCAAACTCCAACTCTTGAGCAACTCATCAATTTTGGTCTTTATGAGGACGACGGTCTTGGCAACTATCGATTGAAATCTAGTTACATACCTCCTCCATCAACTCACGGAGGTACTCAACATACCCCCCATCAATCTAATCCAGGGAGTCCACACTCTCCTACCATGTCTCAAGCCGGGACAAACTTTGGCTCTTAGAGAGCTCAATCTCAACATGGTGTAGATCAGGAACCCACACCTGAAGAAATTGCTCGCTATCAAAATGACGATGACTTTAACAAGATGATGAGGCATTTCTTGAAAGAAAATAGAGAAGCATACTTTTTACAACTAGCTCATCAAGGAGCTAAACTTCCTCCCAACTTTAATGTTGAAGATATCATTACGCATGAGGAAGAAACTCCACTCACAGCTATGACGAAATAGATACATGCTTTACAAGTCAAATTTAATAGCCTTGAGAAAGAAAAGGAACCCAAAGAGTTCTCCATGGAAGCTCTATGCCCTTTTCCTTTTGACAAAAACTTGTATATGCCACCATTTCCAAAAAGAGTGGAGATGCCAAAGTATGACAAGTATGATGGACACTCAGATCCTCAAGATCATGTCAGAGAATTCTGTACACAATCAATGGAGTTCATGCACAAACCAACCTATCTGATGCGTCTCTTCCCTCAATCTCTAGGGGGAGCAGCCATCTATTGGTTCTCTAGACTGCCTTCTACTATCAAAACTTTTGAGGAGTTGATCAAATTATTTTATCAACAATACTCCTACAATATTCAGTACCCGGTCACCATGATCGATATCTGCAATCTCAAGCAATATCCAGGGGAACCATTCCTAACATTTCTCAAGAGATGGAGGAAGAAGTTCTCTCTATATGCCAGACCTATTCTAGAAATAGAAAAATTGGAAATCTTCATCAACAACCTTGTTCCAGAAATCAATTATCCTCTACAAATGCAAGATCATACATCTTTTGATAAGATGGTGGATAATGCTATCAAAATTAGAAAAGTGCTTGTGAAAAAAGGAGAAATCACACTTCAAAAAGACAAGTACGAATCAGGATCTAGTTCTAAAGATAAGAACAAAAATTGGAACAAGAACAAAGGCATCATCACAGATGGCGTTGTTGACACTGTTCATGCCCCATCAAAGGCACCAACCTACAATCTCACTCTTGGTACTCAAGCCATTAAAGCTTCAGAGAAAAAGTCTTCTGAACCATCTCAAAAGAAGCCAGAATACAAAAGATGGGATAAACATCAAAAGTTTACTCCTCTGGGAGAGTCTTTAGAATCAACTATGAAAACTCTACTGGCTGATAACATCATCTCTTTACCACTAATCCGACCAAATGATCAGGACCCCAAACCAAAATGGTGGAGAGGAAATGAATTCTGTGATTTCCATCGGAGTAAAGGTCACAAAACTAATAATTGCTACCACTTGAAGCATACCATTCAAGATCTAATCGATAGTGGAGACATCACAATTGATAATCCCTAGAGCAATAACAATCATACAGCATTCATAGAGCCATTTCTGAAACATGGTCAAGAAGTTTCAACTTCTTAGCCTAATATGGGGGCAAAAGTCAACTATGCCTACCCTAGAAATAATGTTGTCATTAATATGGTTGAACCATGTCTCTCTGAAAGTTGCAATGTCATCACAATTGTACGAAGAGACAGAGATCATTCCTCAGCTAATGCAGTTACTCGATCACAAGCTCGAATGCATCTGAAAGGACAAATCCCAGATTCATCAAATGTCCCTAAGGTGCCCTTCAATCTTTCATCTACTTCTAAACAAAAGGTTGCTTCCAAATCTTCCAATCCAAAGGATACAAGGCCTACATCTTATAGCATTGTTCAACAACTCCAACACACTAATGCAAAAATCTCCATGTTTGAGTTGCTTTGAATATCTCTAACTCATAGAGCCATTCTCGATAAAGCTTTGCTCGGTTCCAATGTTCCTGATGACCTTGATTTAGACAGGTTCCAGAATATGGTTGGACATCTTACATCTCCACAATATATCTCCTTTTCAGAGGAAGATGACAACTCCTTGAGTCACCCGGATAATCAGCCTTTGCATATAGAAGTCTTGATCCAAAACCGTAGAGTCAAACATGTGTTGATAGATGGGGGCGCTGGCCTAAACATTTGTTCTTACAGCTTGATCACACAATTGAGATTTTCAAAATTGGCTATTGATCCTAGAAAGAAAATAACTATCAAGGCCTATGATGAACAAGAAAGATCTTCTAAAGGCACCATTGTCTTACCTATCAGAGTGGGTCCAGTTATCAAAGATACCATCTGTCAAGTGCTTGATCTACCTTTGGCCTACAACGTCCTTCTAGGGAGACCATGGATACATGAAATGCAAGCTATTCCTTCTACATACCATCAATGTTTGAAGTTTCCTTATGAAGGAGTAGAGGTTACTATCCCCGCAGATCTGAATACAACTTGCAACACCTTGAAGGAAAGTGTAGATAAGCTTGTACCTAATAACAAAGAATCTTCCATTGAACCAACTAAAGAAGCATCCACATCTAAAATGGAAGATCTTGCAAAAGAGGTTAATATCAAAGAAAATGGTATGGGAGAATATACTATCAAGCTAGTCTGATCTTTGACATCTCTCCCTATCTCACCTAAGTCTTATGGGCAATCTTTGAAACAATCCAAACCAGACTCTAAAGAACCTCTTGAAGCATATAAAAAGAATTTTGTAGCAGAACAAGTATCCAAGCAAGAATTTGAAGAGGATGAGGCTGTGTTATCATGGCTATACAAAGATGAACCTGAATCTCAAGTTGTTCAAACTGGTGACTCTATAGTATCCAAACTCCCTTCCAAGTCATATGGTCCAAGAGATAAATTAATAGCTAAGATGGGATATTCAGGTAAAGGACTTCTAGGATTCAGAGGAAAAGGTCTTGAGGTACCTCTCCCACATATTGGTAGAGAAAATAAAAACAAAGTTGGCTTAGGATTTACAAAGAAACCCTATCACCTCAAAGGTAATTGTTCCCATTTCATAGAGAAGATCACACTAGGAGAACCTCTTCTTAAGAAAGAAGAAACAGTACCATCAGATAGTGATTCAGACAGCTCAGAACTCATCCCCTATGGAAAATTTCCTAAGGAAATCAAATACCTTCTTGATGATAAAGATGATCTAATCAAAAGAATTAATGTAGTAGAAACACAAGAACCTACTATCAATCAAGAGATAGTTGCAACACAAGAACCAGCTAATCTCAAAAATAATCAAGAAGAGGGAAGTGGTAGTGATTTTGAGACAGATTCCCATGAGTATGAATTCAAATCAGAATTTGAGGGTAACCCTTCTTGGGGTATTCACCCCGACTTTACTCATGTTCTAAGATTTCCTAGAGATCCTGAATCAGAAGCTAAATCAAATGACTACGAATGGGGAGCCATTCCAGAACCAGATGAAGATGAGCTTATTATAGAGAAACATGTTGATGTTATTCACCAATATGTACCTAATCCCAATGTGAGTCTAGAGAAAAATGATGAACCTATCGAGTCTAATCCACCTATAGCTGAATTCAACTCCCACGATGACATTGAGCCTATTCATGAATTGAATGTCTTAAGTTGTAATATCACCTTTGAACTCGAGTGTCAGGTTACGACCAATGATGACAGATCCATATCCATAAACACTATCTCCCAATCTTTCCCTACTTTGACTATCCAATATCCAGAACTTATTGATCAAACCTCCACAAATCTAAGCCATGGTATTTATACCTTCCCAAATGACTATGCCCTTGCTTGCTACCTCAATGCAGTTGAGCCTATGAGTATTTCCATCAGTGAACCAAGCGTCAGCATGATTGAGTTAGACATCAAATATCTTAGTCAAAAAAACAAGAATAAAAAGAAAAAGAAAAAGAGTTCTGAGGGTGAAAACCACATTGTGGTAGTCTCAGAACCTACAAAAGTAAAAATAAAAGACGTATCCAAAGGTGAAAACCTCTCTAAGGCACCTAAGGATGAGATATTTGATGTCCTTCCGAGTCATTTATAGGACAGATCTCCAGTTCTAATTGAGCCCACTCAATCCATCAATTTGGGTACAACAGAGGAACCACAATTGGTACATGTAGCACAATCATTATCAGAAGAAGAGAAGCAAAAATTTACAACATTCCTAACAGAGAAGAAGATCAAATTTGCATGGAAATATTTAGATATGCCAGGATTGGATCCTAATCTTATAATGCATCATTTATCTATTGCTCCAAATGTCAAACCTGTCAAGCAAAAATTGAGAAAGATGCATCCTCACGTTGCACTCTTGGTAAAAGCTGAATTGGAGAAGCTCCTAAACGCCAGATTCATCTGAGTTATTGACTATGCAGAGTGGATCTCTAATATTGTACCTATTTTTAAACTAGATGGGTCAATCAGAGTGTGCACAAACTTTAGAGATGTGAATAGAGCATGCCCTAAGGATGATTTTCCACTACCTAACATTGATATGATAGTGGACATGACTGCAGGTTTCAAGATGTATTACTTAATGGATGGTTTCTCTGGATATAACCAGATAAAAATTTCTCCAGAGGACCAAGAGAAAACTACTTTCACATGTGCATGGGGCACCTTCTGTTGGAATTTCATGCCATTTGGGCTTAAAAATGTTGGTGCTACATATCAAAGAGCAATGACATCTATTTTCCACGACATGATGCATTAAACTATGGAAGATTATGTTGATGATACTTTAGCAAAATCTATGATCAAAACTGAACATCTAAAGGACTTGAGCATGATCCTAAATAGAATGGAAAAGTTTAGTCTCCGACTAAATCCTAAGAAGTGTGCTTTTGGTGTCACTGTTGGAAAGCTCTTAGGATACATAGTTTCAAAGAAGGGCATTGAAGTTAATCTGGCTAAAGTCAAGGCTATAATAGAGATGCAACCTCCCATGAATATCAGTCAAATGAGGACATTGCAAGGAAGAGTTCAATCTATTAGAAGATTCATATCACAGCTAGCGGACATATCACAGCCTTTTACAAAAACATTACATAAAGGTGTGACCTTTGCATGGAATGAAGAATGTGAGAACAAATTTAACCATATCAAGAAGTATCTATCAAATCCGCCTATCTTGATGCCTCCTATTCATGGGAAGCCATTGATTTTATATGTCTCCGCAACAACCACATCATTGGGGGCATTGCTAGCACAACATGATGAAGAGAAAAAGGAAAGAGCCATTTATTATATAAGCAGAACATTGGTGGCATATGAAAAGAACTATTCTATGATTGAGAAAGCTTGTCTCATTATGATCTTTGCATCACAGAAATTGAGACACTATATGTTAGCTCATACCACACAATTGGTAGCTAAAATTGATCCCCTCAAGTACCTACTAAGCAAAGCTTCCCTCACAGGTAGATTAGCTAAATGGGTTATGCTCTTACGTGAATTTGACATTGAATATGTTGAAAGAAAATCTATAAAAGGTCAAGTTATTGCTGTTCAACTAGCAGATGAACCCATGTTTGATGACACACCAATGCAAATGGAATTTCTAGACTCCTCTATTATGCACCTATCTTCTAGAGAATGGCAATTGTTCTTTGATGGCTCCTATACACAGAATGGATCTGGAGCAAGCATATTGTTCATAACTCCTCAAGGATACTTAATCCCCAAAGCATTTCGATTAAAGTTTCCTTGCATGAACAATATTGCGGAATATGAAGCCCTTTTGAATGGTATGAAACTAGCAATTGAATGGAGAGTAACAGAGCTACACATTCATGGAGACTCTCAACTTGTTATTCATCAAGTCAATGATGTGTACCAAACTAAAGATGAAAAGCTCCTTCCTTACAAGAGAATGGTAGATGATCTTAAGAAATATTTCATATCTATCACATTTGAACAAATTCCTAGAACGGAGAACAAGGCTGTTGATGCAATGGCAACACTATCTACTTTATTATAGCAGCCTGAACATGAGCTACGCTATGAGTTTCTAGTGGAAGCACTATCTTATCCTGCATATGACTCCCCTGAAACCCGCATGATCTACACTGTTGTAGGTCATGATTCATCCAGATACAAAGACCTCTTTTCCTATCTCCAAGACCAAATCATTCCCGATACCTTCAACTTCCATGAAAAGAGATACCTTATTTGTAATGCCTCTTGATATGTCATCATTGGTAATGATCTATACAAATGAGGTCTAGATGGTACGCTACTTAGATGTTTAGAACGTGAAGAGTCTCAATGTGCATTAGAGGAAGTCCATGATGGTATTTGTGGGTCACACTCGAACGGTTTAACACTAGCTCAAAAACTTATTAGGGTTGGGTACTATTGGCCTGAAATGGAGAAAGAGGCTATCAAATTTGCTAAGAATTGTCAAAAGTGCCAAGTGCATGACAACTTAATTCATGCTCCAGGGAGGGATCTAATCCCCTTTACAACACAATGGCCTTTTCACCAATGGGCATTTGATCTTATAGGAGCTATACATCCTCATTCTTCTAATGGACATACCCATATAATCACAACTATAGATTATTTTACAAAATGGGTAGAAGTAGTCCCTTTGACACAAGCAACGGGGAAACAGATATCTATGTTCATATTGAATTATATCATATGCAGATATGGGATACCTCATTCCATAATCATAGATAATGGTGGTCAATTTAGGAATAAAGACCTAGATGATCTATGTGCCAAATTCAAGATCACACAACATTGGTCTTCTATCTACTATCCACAAGGAAATGGCCAAGTAGAGGCTTCCAACAAAAATCTATTAAAGATCTTGCACAGAATAGTAAACAAAATTGGTAGAGACTGGCATCTCATGATTAATCCAGCTCTATGGGCCTATAGAACAAGTATTAGAACACCTACAGGGGCTACACCTTTCACTTTAGTTTATGGGTTTGAAGCGGTACTGCCTATTGAGGTTGAAATCCAATCACTAAGAATCAGAATGCATGGTCTCGTAACTGATGATGACTACAGAGTGTCTAGGTCGCAAGAACTTGAACTACTAGATGAGCGTAGACAAGTAGCGTATGATCATCTCAGAGTATATCAGAATAGAATGTCTAGAGGCTACAACAAGAAAGTCAGACACAGAGAATTTCAGGTTGGTGATCTAGTCTTGAGAGAAAATCTTAAAAATCAATCCCATCGAGAACGCAAGGGGAAGTTTGAACCCAACTAGTTGGGTCCCTTTGTTATCACTGCTACTTTTGGCTCTGGTGCCTATCAACTCTCAACGACTGAAGGAGAACAGCTCCGAGAACCAATCAATGTTCTCCATCTGAAGAAATTCTACGCCCAAGGCATTCAGTCTATGGTAAAATGTCCTGAAAAAATTATAAAAATTAGAAAAATTCCTGAAAAAATGAACATCTTGGTGAAAACCTAGCAATAAGTGCCCTGATGATTCACAAAAAAAAAATTTGCCTTGGTGAAAACTTGGAAACAGACGCCTTGGTAGCAAAAATAGAATCTCTACCAAGATGGTGAAAACCCGACAAACGGGTGCCACTTGTTTCAAAATGCTCCATCTATCAGCGCAATCTTGGTCTTTTCCAGCTTTTAGTCTTGCTTTAGTTTGTACATATCTCTTGGTTTGTTTCTGCATTCTTGTTCTTAATAAGTTAGTTTGTCCACCAATCTACTCAAGTGTCTGTATCCTATCAATGTTCAAACTTGGGGGCAATCAATGTCATATCCTATGGTCTCTGGTGTATCTTAGATGTATCATATCTAGTCAGAGTCATTTTGAAGCTTCATGTGAGTCAGTCAGTCAGTCTCGTCTCCCAAAAGGATTTTGCATCTACAACAACGCAATCAACATCAAACTAAAAACTGAAAACAATCTATGCTTTTTTACATGCTTTTATCTCCTTGTATGCTTACTGATTCACATTGAGATTTTTCCATATTGTGTCCCTTCGAGCCCTTTGATGATGTCCTTTACAGGATTTAGAGAGTGATGACTGGGGGCATAATCTTTTCTTTGTCTTCTGCTTGTATGTGAAAATCTAACATCTTTGGAAATTCTGGATTGAAATGGTGTCCGACTGTAAGAGCCTCTATCTCAAATTGGATGGCCATGTGTACCTCGACCATTGATACCCAGATGATTCAAAGAAGTATTGATCTAACTATTGTCTTTTTGAGTGAGTTCTTTCTCCTACTGTGAAACATGATCTTACCTAAGGATGTGAATGATAAAGGGTCACTACAGGTAATTCACACTGGATTTAGAATGATCTCTTGACTGTTTGATGTGTTTGTCATGCAAGGTGTATTTAGGTCATCACGACGTTTATGTTTTGATGCTTATACAAATTGCTATATCAAAATGGACATGATATTCAGGTCATCCTGGTGTTTGTGCCTTGGTGCTTATATCTAATCCGATATTCCGAAAACAAAATCAATATTCATATATCCATGGTTGTTGACTAGTGGGCATTGTATTGATTTATCCGATTACCTAAAAGTTCAATGATGATAACAAATCGACATATGATCAGTGACTAGGTCCTAGGTCTTAAGTTGCATTTCATTTTGCATGTCTCTTTGCATTTTGCATGTTGCATAATCTCACAATGGCTAAATGAACTTCAATGCTTAAACAATTCTCCACTCGCATCTTCAAATCTAACAAGAGTTGAATCTCACATGAAGGTTCCTCCAACGAAACAGCAAGTAGAATCCTTTTTCAAGATCAAAATCAAAATCTGAGATCATTTATTAGGTCAAATTTATGATTTAAAATTTTGGGCCCAGGACGGTCTATTGCTTGCATATTCAACCTTCGATCATCACAGAAATCCATAATTCAACTTAATTGATTATCTAACATCAAACTATCAAAATTTCAACTTGGTCAACTATGGTCAACTCATAGTTTCACCTTGTCAAACTTGGTCTTTTGGGACCTTCCAATGATGCAGAATGCATTCTTGAACGTGTATAACCACTTTTCCAATCAATTAACATTCTTTTGAACTCTCAACGCTGACTTTTCTTGTCAGATTTCAATTTTAATCCCGAAGGGGGCATGGTATTGCACATAATTCAAAGTCTATAAATCAAATTATATCAATCTTTCCTCAGTAATCAAGACAACAACCACGTCTAGTTATTGATTCATCAAAAAACCTCATCGCTCGGGGAAAATCTATCATCACTTGGGGCATATCAGATTCATCAAGATCCATATCAATCTGGTATTCTCCTAATCTTGTAAACTATATCAATTTTTGCAACCATCAGATCATAGTGTTCTTTCCTTGGTTCTTCGGCAACTGAAGGATTCAGATGTGATACCTGCTAGTTCTGCTAAGACAATCGAGTCTAGAACCGGTCACTCACTTCTTTGCAATCCTAAGGTTTGGAATCAAGCATTTTGACACTTTTTCACAATCATAGGTTCATTTTCTATTATAGTGAACATTATCTTTGGTCATTCAGGACCTATTATCTCCATATCAAATCAATATCAATCAGCTTCTGTCTCATATCAATTATCAATTTCAAACATCAGTTTCATATCTTTATCAAACACAGACTATCTTTGAACCACTGCACTTCGCACGGTAATTCAAAGAGGGGCAAAATGTAATACCCCAAAAATGTGCTATAAGTTCATTAATCTTCTATATCAACAATTCGAACGAAATCGACATCAAAGTCCTAATCTAAGGCACATCTAAACATCATCGAATCCTAATTGATTATCTTAAATTCTGCATCGGGGAATATTCTTAGCAATATTCCTAATTATCTTAATTATCTCCAATTTAATGATTATTTGGCAATAAATCACATTTATCCTAAGTTTGATTAATTGAATATTTTCATATTTAATTAATTAGATTTAATATCTTGCCACTTAATTATGTAATTAAATTTAATTCTATCTATTATTAATTGTATTATTTAATTTTGACAATAAATCTAATATCATATGAATAATTGATTAAATTCTTATTTAATTAATTAAAGCAAGTTGTCATTATTTAATAATATAGTTTTTAATAAAAGTTTGAAAAAATGATTAATTAACCCATAAATCAATTATTTATTTTCAAAAATCAGTTAAGTTGAGAATAAATCACTTTATTTATTTATTAATTCATAATTATCCATGTGCACAATCAAAGAGCAGTTAAACTCCAAATTAGAAAATCAATGCAAAGTGTTGACTTTTTAGAACTCAACATCTTTTTGGAGTTCAAAACGCTGATCTAAACTCTAATTTGAGTTAAAAAGTTGTTTTTGCATGATTTGCATGTTTTTGTGAATTAAATTATCTTTATTATCAGACAACTCAAAAATCAAGCTGAGTTAATCTGAGTGATTTATGGCTTTCTTCCATGCACTTCCAAAGCCCTGGATTTCTATAAAACAAGGCTCAGCTCTTCATAATTCATCTCTAAAATCCATAGAATCTGATATTTTTGCACAATCATGCTGGAGAATTGCAATTGGAAGGATCAAAGCTTATTGTGAATCAACATTGTTGTGAGATCACTTTTGTTTTCATATTATTGTTAGATCAATTCATAGCATATCAGTTTTTACATATCATAGATTTCATATCAAGTTTTTATCATTCTTATTGCATAGAAAATCCAAAAAAAATAGCTTAATTGCATTCAATTCATATCTAGATCAATTGCATTCAAATCCTTCATTTAGGTGTTGTCTAGGTCACTGATCTCGGTAACAATCTGAGAACATCAATCTTGCACCTACTAGAAGGTAGTAAATTGCTTGGTTAAATTAGATTTCAATTTTGCACGATTTTGATTTTTGCTAACCTCTAATGTTTTACTGAAGTGTTGTGTCTACAGATCAGGTACAATTTTCACACACACACATATTAGCTTAGTTTCCTTTATGCTTTAGATTACTTCATCTAGCTTAACTAGGAGGCTTTGTAATACTTGTTCTTTCATTTCCATAGTTTAGCTTGCATCTCTCATTTCTAGCTTGCATATTCATCTTAATCTAGCTTGCATTTGCATTTCATAGTGATTCTTGGGGATATTGGCATTCTTTCCCTTGTCTTTATTTTAATTTCTCATTGTGTGGTTGACTAGCAAGGTCATTAGCTTAATAGCTCTAGCTGAGAGCAAATCTTAGATAATCTTGCAACTCCATGCATAGAGAGCTCTAGGTCGCTTTCTAAGGTTTCCTATTCATGGATTCCCTTGGATATAATGACTTAGAGAAGTACACCATTTGAGTGTGTACAACACCTATGTGGTATCCACATAGGAGCCACATATGAGACAAAAGGGAAAAAGGATATGCCATGCAAAAAGTCAACTTGGAGCATTTTAGGTTTGAGAGGGTCAGTTTCTCACACATGTGTGAGCAACCTTGGGGAAAGGTGTGAGGGAAAAGATTGTAAGAAAGGAGTTGGAGACATTACGAAAGTTGAGTGGATTCCTTGGAATGAGTTTCTCACAAGTGTGAGCAACTCATTAGCACTAAAAAGTTAGGAATCACCTTTTTAGGCTAGCTAATCAAGATTAATGAGTGGGTAGTCTTATTGGGATGAGAGTGATGGGTGTAGAGTAGGCTGTTTAGGTGGGTTTAGGATAAATCCAAATTAAATTCAAATTAATCATAGCTTAGAGGAATATTAGTGTGTGAACGGACAAAATAAATAAACATTTATTTAAAGGGGATTTTATGGAGAAAAATGTATAAAACAAATTTAATTAAAAAATAGTTGAATATAACAAATATAATTAATTAATTAAAATTAACTATAATGCTAAGGGGAATATTAATTAAATTTAATTAATATAAGTGTGGAAGGACAATTTTGGATGTCTACATTTTCTCCCTCTTTGATGTGGCATCGAATATGACATCGCATCAAAGAAAAGAAAACAAGATGTCCCAGAGAGAAATGGGTACCTAAGAGTTGTGTCAGAGCGACGTTGACAAGGGAGTGTGCCCCCTTGAGAAAATAGTGCAAAAAATAAATTTTGTGCAATTTTATAAAAAAAAGGCAGATGGGAAGAAAAATGAGTGAAGAGGATGATAAAAGATGGATTTTTCATGATAGCCCAGGAGATGGGTGAAAACGGGATGAAAAATGGGGAGCGGGATGAAAAAAGAACCCAGGGGGCCTAAGAAGGGTCACTTTCAACACCTTCAATAATGAAAATTTGAGCGAGTGAGAGCATCATGATGAATGAGAGAGAGAGACTGTAGCTTGGGGAGCATGTTCATACCTACCAGAGGCCAGTCGAATGGGACCCACCTATGAGTCCCAAAGGACAAGGGATAGTGTTAGGAAACATTTTGTGGGCGTTCGAGAACTCACTAAGGTTAGACTGAGGGCACAATGCCCCAATTGGGACTGGGAGAAATTGGCTAGAATAAACTAGCTAACAGGATTGAACTAGATGAAAGCACAAGTAGCTATCTTTGTATTAAGGGAGTGTTGGCCAGATACTATGGTGTTATGGGAGTAGTTGACTACCATCGAGTGGGGTCATGTGACACTATGTTGGCCACATCATGTACATGAGTGACCCATAATTAGATTCCATAATATGCTCATGACCGCCTTGGTTGAGAGGTGGCATTCAGATACATCTATCTTTCACTTGCCTATAGGAGAGGCCACCATCACATTGTTATATGTGTGGTAGATATATCAAGTGTCTATCAGAGGGTGATACTAGAGTATACACAGGTGGGTGTAGAGCCCCACATGAAGACATGCTTCAGACGATGATTCAACAAGTTTCCACAATCTTGTAAATGGATGCCTTGGAAAGGGGGAGATGCAGACTAGACTACCACAACTAGAACTATATATAGCAGGTTTGATCGAGGGTTAGATGATGTCATACCATGCAGAAGAGGGATTCCCACATGATTGGGCCAAGGTACTCAACATCATGCTAGAGGAGGAGGAGGGCGTAGTGTACTGTTGGGGGTACACCATATTAGGTTAGCTATACTATGACTTTCATGTGTGCACCTACCGGACATGGAGGAGTCTAGGAGCTGGAGTCACACTACTACTAGTTTGGAATAGTAGCACATAGTTGTCACTAGTTCAATCTATCGATAGGAGAAGAGGCAAATGTACAAGCTATTTTCCTATAGATATTAGCATCCTATTACATATAGGACTACCAAATTAGTGGGATACTAGAGGAGACTACTGGATGACATGTCAGTGTTTGACTAAACACCATATAGGGGATATGAGGATTGGGGGTACTAGGATGAGCATCTCCAAAGAGAGGACAACACCCTAGATATTATTTATTTGAGTTATGTGCAGACAAATTTTTGGTTGATAGGGAGATCAGTTTATCAAATTTCTCAATATATGCCTTCACAAGTCCGACAACAGTTTAACGTGATCCAAGATGCAATATCAAATGGTTTCCCTCACCCATTGGTTAGTCAAGAGGTGGGGTCACTATGGAGGATAGGGGTAGACCTGAGGGGAGCTAGAAGAGTTGGAGAGGGATGGATTGAGTAGCCTGGATTTAGGGATAGGAAAGAGTTCACTAGTACTGGTATGATGCCAACATATGTACAGTGGTAGGTCTCTCACCGACCAATGAGACTTATAGACCCAACATAGGTACATGCAGATGAAAATATGGGGTCAGATCATAATGGAGAGGATGGTGATGATAGAGGGGATGGGAGAGATGGTGGAGAGGGACCATCTAGAGGGAGGAGGCTCCAACAGAGAGTATCCATAGAGAGGAGGACGGGGAAAATGCATAGACCATCTGGTGATGCCCCACCACATGTACCCATACAGGAACATGGATAGGGATAGGATCTAGTAGGATGGGTTCAAGGACCATCACCGGCAAGTGTATAGATATTAGTATAGGTTGCACCACCACAGGCCCTAGTAGTACCACAACAACGACCACATACAGGATTTGTTACACAAGTCGTGTATGATTCATTACAGGAAGAGTTGCTAAGAGTTGGGATGAATTTGGAGGTTGAGAGACAAGGCTATGTCACCACTAGGACCGAGAGGGATATCCTACAGGGTGAGGTTACTCGACTACAAGGAAAGGTATAGGTGGACGGGGTCCGAGTAGACAGTGCATGGTAAGCCTTAGACACACTGCAACACAAGGTAGATTCAAGAGATTTTACCATGATGGAGACCAAAATAGGTGTGAGGGATACTTAGGAGCTGGATGACCTAAGATAGGAGGTGGGCACATTGATATAAGAGGTGCAAGACCTTATAGTTGATAGAGACACATGGAAGGTGAGAGCCTAGACATACAGGGATGAGCATGAGATTGTGCACTAGGAAAAAACAATCCCAGGGGAAGCACAACTTATGGCTGACACCATGGAAACACAATAGGATGTAGGGAGGGATGGTAGAGATGCCATGTAATACCTAACCCTATACCACCAGGTTATTCCTGAGGGACAAAGAGCTCCACCCTTCTCAAAGAGAGAGTGATATCACAGATGATAGGGAGGTCCTCAAGGTTAGTGAGCATGCGACCACCTAGGGATAGTGGAGGAGATGCAAGTGGAGTAGGGGGAGCATCCAAGCCAACCACATGAGGCCCTGCAATTAGATTGACACACATTTTTTATAGTTTTTTACTATGATATGAGACCATATGTACAATGGCACCTAAGTGCATGCATATTTGGAGATGTATATTTTTGTTGTATCATTTGAGTGGATAGTTTAGTTATAACTTTTATTACTTTATGACACTATGTATGAGACACATTTATGGACTATGGACTAATGATGGCCTTATGGACATTTTATTATTTCATCATCTATGTGATGATGCATATTATTGATGGTCTTATGATGTGGATTCTATATGATGTGTGTGTTTTTTATTTATGTATGCATTGATGATGCTTATGTGAGTAGGAATGTGAGTCTCGAGTTATTGATAGTTGTGGTGCAGGATGTGTGTGATATGTGATGTTATTCTATATGTGATGAGTATTATGATCCTAATGAGTTGATGATGCATGACTACATGGATTAAAACGTATACATGTTTATGTGATGTATGATTTATGTTGTTTATTATATGGATGTATGATGTGATTCTAGATGTTTGTGTGATGGATGCATTTATGATGAATATATGTGTTGCATGGATTATGCAGGATGGATGATTTTTATTTTATGATGGCTATGAGATGTGTGTGATGTATATGTCGCTTATGATGGATATATGTATAAATTTGGTAGATTATTTTAATTATTAATGTTATGATGGATATATGCAATATAGATGATTTGTAATGAATAATTCTATGGATAAAATGGATTTAATAAATGTATATTAGATGCACCTAATGAGCTTAATATATAATAACTAATGAACTAGTGGATAGGTGGATTAATGAATGAATGTGATGGATGTAATGAATCTAATGATAATGTCACTAAATGCAATCAGAGAATGCAACCTAACGCACATTAATCAATGTAACCTTAAGTAACATGATGTATTATGCAACTACGTAAGGAAATTTATTTGACCATGAACTAAATGTAATTTAACCAATGAAACTAAATGCAATTTAACCAATGCAACTAAATGAAATTTTTCACAAAATGTAATTTTAATATGAAGTCTAAATGCAAGATAAATATGTAGCTAATTAGGATAAGACTTGTTTTTGTGTGTACCAATAAAACTAGAAGGAACATGTAGCTAGCTAGGACATGGGGATAAATAGGAAGCCTCACAAAGCAACGTCCAAACTGAAATATTAACTAATGCAATAGACAAATGAGACTTTGGGATTGTATTGTGTTAATTTCAAAGAGCACACCCTAGTTTGATTTTGAAAAAAGGAGGTATGCATCGTAGGCTAAACAACATGGATGCCATGGTTCCTTTGTGTGGATTAGACTCTTAGACAAAAAGAGATAGATTTAGAAAAGGATATGTACATAAAATATTCATGATGGAACCGATGCATTACACTCATAGGGAGGTCTAGTACACCCCATTATTTTTAGGGATATGGATGGAAATGCAAAAATCCCTACCCCTAATGAGGCATACATAATCATAACTATGTAATCGACATAAATGCACTAAAGTACTCGAAAATAGATCATACCACAAATGACACATGCATTAATATACATGATTCAAAATATACCTAGATATGGAAGATCAAGGAAATTGTGATTAGGTTCTATTGACACACAGATAAAATCAACAAAAAAGCCTCATGACCAAGTATTCATTCGGTCCACATTTCGTCCCATGAACGGGATTGTGTGATGTAGGAGTTGATGGGCCGATGTAGGAAGGATGCATCCTAATGGTCCAATATTGATTTTTTTAAATGGGAATTCACTGGAAATAGATGTGAAGAGAACAATAGCTCAAAAAATTCAGTCTCAGAATGGATTTGTGTAAAACTCACGCGATCACTATGTCTGTGAGAAGCTTCAAGAAAATCTTAGTGTCGTGGGGTTAAGATCACTAATTTTTTGTTGTATAAGAACTTGTTGATGAGTTATGCATAGAAGTACTTTAGATGTAGAATATTTATAGGATCAAGGAGCAGATCTCCCTCTGGTGTTGCTATCTGATATGCTCTAGATCTAAATTTAGTTGTAACCATAAATGGTCCCAACCAATCATGCTCAAATTTTCCTTTCTTTTCATCGTTCTGGAGATTCCTCATGTTATGGTGTAGGACTAGATCACCCATTTCAAATTCATGGGGTTTGATCTTCTTATTGAAATGCAAGCATAAATGATTTTGATAAATACAGAGGTGGTTCAGGGCATTGAGGCATCTCTCATCAAGGAGTTGAAGCTCTTGCAATGATAAACTTGGTATTCTTCTTTGGACATTAGATTCTTCAAGGAGATTTTGAGGGAAGGGAGCTTGATTTCAATGTGAATGACAACCTCAATACCATAAACAAGGGTGGATGGAGTGGCTCTTGTGAGAGTACAGATGGAAGTGTGATATGCTCAAAGGGAGGGGTTCAACTAAAGGTGCCAATCACGACCAATGTCATCAACTACCTTTTTGAGGATTTTGCAGACACTCTTATTAGTACCCTCAGCTTGACTATTAGCTTGTGGGAAGTACTTGCTAGAACAATGATGGGTGATGCTGAATTTCTTACAAATATCTATGACATCCTTTTTTTTAAAGGAGATCTATTACCAATGAGAAAATCCTGAGGTATGACATAGCAAAAAATAATGTAGTTCAAGATGAACTTTGAGATATATTTTCCTTTAGTATAAGTAAGAGGTATAGATTCAACCCATTTGGTAAAATACTCAGTGGCAACAATGATGTATTTGTGGTCATTAGAAGAATTTGGAAATATCTATCCTACAAGGTCAAAACCCCGACATGAGAAAGGCCAAGGTGTGATGGTGGGTTGAAGGGTTAGATAGGTATGTGTATCAAATCTCCATGATACTAACAACGATCACATATCTTCACATAGTGGTAGGCATCCTTCTCCATGCTTGGCCAATAGTATCCAATACGCAACAACTTATTAGCCAAAGTGAGTTCACTGGAGTGAACCCCACATATTCTTTGGTGCACCTCTTCTAATTTCATTTGCGCTTCCTCTAAATTCAAACATCTAAGGAGGGTTCCATCAAAGTGTTTATAGAAAAGAGTATCACCAAGGATAGTGTAGCAAATGAAGGTTTTGTGTTGGTTAGGTGTGAGGGTAAGTGGAACAATCCCATCATGGAGGTAGGATTAAATCTCTTAGTACCAGGAGAATCAAGAACAATAATATCACACACCATTTTAGAGTTTGGTTGGTCATAATAAGAGACCATACAATTCTTGAATAGGCAGAGTATAGTTAATGGTGTGAGTTTCTTGTCAAAAAATGGTGTGAGTTTCTAATTAAGTTAATGATGTTAGTTTCTTTTTTGTTGGATCTCGGGATCTATTAGAATACAATCTCTATGAAGTTGGATTTAATATCTCTGATCATTTTTTAATAAGGGATAAAATTATCATTCTTTGTTTGATACTCATCATTAACTTGCCTAATAACCAACTGGGAGTAGACTGGTGATTTTCCATCGAACGAATTGATGAAGCCCTGTTACCAAGGCCTCATACTCTACAATATTATTTGTGCATGCAAATGTCAATTTGTAAGATTTAGGGATAAGATCCCCTTGTGGTGTCACAAACAGAATTCCTACCCCTGATCCTTTTTGCATGAAAGATCCATCAAAATAGAGCTTCCATTGTATACTTAGGGTGACAGTCATGATGGATTCATTTGGAAAATCTATAATAATATGATGATATCCTAGGATGGGAGCTTCTACTAACTAATCAATGATTTCTTGTCCCTTGATACACAATGTCAAATTCACTCAGGATCATGACCTATTTAGTAGTACAATGAGTAAGAGAAAATTTTGATAATAGGTACTTGAATGGATCAATCTTTGCAATGAGTCAATTCTTGTGATTGAGCATGTAATGACATAGCTTTTATGTGTAAAAGGCATTAACCAAGCATTCTATCTCAATAGTTGTGTAGTTCAACTCATAACCAACTAATATTATGTTGAGGCAGCAGATGCAAGCTCTCTCTTTTCCATTATCATCTAGGTGTGTGAGAAACGTACCTAGTGCAACTATGGTAATCAATATGTATAAGATCAAAGGCCATCCTGGAAAAGGCAGGACCAATACTGGTGGATTATCTAGGTGCTTCTTTAATTGTTCATGAGATTTGTGACATAAGAAATCCCATAGGAACTTGATATCTTTGTGTAGAAGATGTGAAAAAGGATGGACCTTATCTTCCATCTAAGATATGAATCTACAGATTGGCTGGAGTCTACCTTGTAGGCTACGGATCTATTTTAGTGTCTTAGGAGGTGGAATTTCCAAGATGGCTTTCATATTCTTCAAATCTACCTCAATTCCTTTGCAGCACATAATATATCCTAACAAATTGCCTAATTGTACACTAAAGATGCAATTCTAAGGATTCAATTGCATGTTGTACTTATCTAATTTATCAAATATTGTGGCAAGGATGGTGATATGTGATTCTCTTGTCTTTTATTTTTTGACGATACCATCCACATAATCTTCCATGATAACATGAAGGATACCATGAAAGATTGTCATCATGTCTTGATGATATGTGGCTCCTACATTCTTAAGGCCAAAAGGCATGACCTAGTAGAACATACCCCAAGAGGTAGTCAAAGAAGTCTTTTTTGTGATTCTAATTTGACTATATCCAGAGAAACCATCCATGGGGGACAACATCTCATGTCTTGTCATCAAATTCACTATAATGTCTATGTTGGGAAGTGGAAAATCATCCTTTGGACATGCTAAGTTGAGGTCTCTAAAGTCAAAACAAATACATATACCCCAATAATTTTTCTCAAATGGTAGAATATTAGAGACCCAATCTACATAATCAATTGGTCTAATGGATTCAACATCCAACATTTTTTGTAATTCTTCTTTAACTAGGAGTTCCACCTATGGATGCATCTTACGGAGTTTCTATTTAATAGGCTTTATCTTAGGATCCATGACAATATGGTGTACAACTAGATCAAGATCCAATCATTTCATATCCTTGTATATCCATGAAAATTTTCTTTTTTCTTTTTAGAGAAACTCAGTCATATATTTTCATTCTTGTTCATTAAGAGATGCTGCAATGAAGGTGATCTTCGTATTTTTAGTTGTGCCAAGGTTGACTTCTAATATACCTTCAATCATGATGGAATATTTTTCTAGTGGTAAACACATGAAGGGAAAGTCAACTTCTCCCTCTTCTAGCACCTCAGAAAGGTTTTCACTAGAAGACACATCCTTTATTTTCTCTTTTCTTCACCCAAAGGTACCTTAGAGAGGTTTTCACTAGGGGGTGTTTTACTGTCTTTTTTATTTTTATTTGATTTTTCACTTTTGTGACTAAGAGAGTTGACTTGGCTATCGAAGTAGGCTTGATTATTATATTGTATCTCACTCTTGTAGTCTTCAAGATCTCTTAGGCCAAAGAGTGCTAACATTTCATTGTCTAAATTGCATATGTCCAAAGTAGGTGGTGAATTCTTTTGGTCCCAATCAATAAGCTCAAGATATTTAAGTGGGAGGTTGGGGGATGAAAGGTCAACTATAGTGATGGCTAAGGTATAGTTAATGAGATTGTCTTCAACGTAGTGGAAAGAGACTTCTAGGAATTCCTCCTCAGTTTCTAAATTAGTCTCAATTAAATACTAGTCCTTTGTAAATGGAACCTTAGTCTCTAGGGAGCCCAATCCTCAGCTACAAGGGTAGCTAGTTTCTTTGATAAGTGTTTTCCTTCCATTTTCATTTTCTCTGAGGCTTATTTCATGATATCACATGCTCTCGACAATGGGAGTGGAGTTCACATATTTATCTTTAGGAATGTCTATAGGTTTGTCTTCATCATCTCTAAAGAGCCAAGATAGAATTTTAGTTTCCATGTGTTCATCTACAAGGGATCCCCAATGTTCAAAAGTATTCTTTTTGTAGGCTACAGTTTCCTTACTTCCTTTGGGAAAGAGTTGTGAGGGTTTACCATAGGACTTTGGGGATAGAGGGAGTTTTCCAATATACATAGAATTCTCAAACTTGTATTCTCTTGTTCCTTTATCGGTGAAATTTACCTTTGTCACAAACTTAGGAGCTTTCTCTTCAATGACTTTTTGTTTTCCTTTGGTATCCTCAGATGTTAGTCCTTCTGTAGTATGTGATTTGCCAGCTTCTTTAGTGGAAAGTTTCTTAGTAGAGGATTTTGTGGGTTCCTCTTTCACAATAGGTCTAACAAATTCATTTAGTGGAAAATAGTATGATTTCTTACTTTATAGTCTCTTGCACTATTAGAATAATGAAAAGGTTCTTGATCTCTAGGAATAGTGACTTCTCTGCCATGATGTGAGAATTTCAGATATTGATGGTATGTGGAAGGTACACCTACAATAGTTTATATCCAAGGTCTTCCCGAAAGTATATTGTAAAGTAGGTCAAGATCAAGGAATTTGAAAGTCATCTCAATCAAAGAAAGACCTACTTGTAGAGGTAGTGTGATCAAGCCTTTGGATTCTCTTTCTCTATCATCTTAGGATTTTATTGTGATTCTCTTTGTAACATCAATAAGATCCTCAAGGAGTCCCAAATGTTAGATTATCTTCATAGTACAAAAGTTCAAACCAAATCTATTATCTATCAAGACCCTCTATTTTAGTGGAATGAATGATGGCTTTGATGTGGAGGGGTTTTTTATGTTGAGGATTTGAACCAAGGAGGTCCTTATTTGTGAACACTAAGTGTTTTTGTGTGGCTAAGTTCCCAATCATGGCTTGCAATTTTGAGTCATTAATGTTTTCAGGAACTCACAACTCATTAAGGTATTTTCCAAGGAATTCCTTGTGTATAGGGGATGTATGGAGAAGATCAAGTATGGATATCTATGAGTGACTCTTTCCCAATTGTTTCAAAAGGTCATAACATGAAGCAGGTCGAGTAGATGTAGAAGGTGCAGCTAGCAGAGTGACAACATCTTGGACAATAACTCTTTCTCTTCTTGTAGTAGCATTACAATCTGCACCCTTACGTTTGAGGGTGTATGCATGGTTGTCATATTATTCTATGCAACCACAAAGGGAATCAAAACTACAACATTCATTTTCTTCTATACTTCCACATGTAGAGTCAAAACCCTAGATGTTATTAGTGGAAGAGTCATATGACATTGCTTTGGATGATGAGGCATTGTTCTAATTATGTTTTAGGAATGATTGATTGTATATCTTGAGTTATGCATTGGATGATGATGGTGTTTGTCCCTCAACCTCAAATTTTTTATTGTCAATAAGGTCTTGGACAAAATGTTTCAACTTCATACATTTCTTGGTATCATGTCCTTTAATGTGACGATAATCATAGTATTCATTGTCTTTGTACCAATCTGGTCTAGGTTGATTGTCATCATATGGTTGAGTGTTAGGATATACCATCATGTTTTGATCAACAAGTTGTCGGAAGATAATATTAAGTGGTTCTACAAGGAAAGTATATTATCAAAGTTGACATGAGCCAAAGTTTTTATTGTTACTAATATTGTTGTTGGTATTGTTTTTGTTTTGTGGGAATAGATAGCATTGATTGCAAGGTTGTTGTTTTTATGAAGTGTTCTAATTTTTCTGATTGTTGTTACAATTTTGATTGTTGTTGTTCTGATTGCGATTGTTATTCTGATTGTCATGATTGCCTAGATTATTGTTAGATGCTTAGGCATTCTAGAAATGTTTACTATATGTCACTCCATCATTGAATACCCCTTTATTCTTGGTCCATAACTTAGGTTTGTCATTGTTTGATGAAGGGTTTTAATGTTTAATGGTTCCCTTTTGCAAGAGACCATCTTTAATAGTTTTCCCTTTCTTAATGACTAACTCAACAGAATCAAGGGTGGTCATTTTCATTTGGAATGACATTTCAGGTACCAAATTCTTTACAAATATGTCAATGAGATGATTATCTGTTGTCTTCCAAGGCATGTGATTTGCAAGGTGTCTCCACCTTTATAAGAAGCTAGCAAAGGTTTCTCCATTTCTTTGCCTGGTGTTACACAAGTCACTAAATGATGCTTGATGATGTTATAGGAGTATTTTGCAACAAATTTATCTACAAGATTAGCTAATGTAGATATGGACCTAGGACTTAAATTCATAAAACACTCTAGGGTGGGGCCTCCTAGACTCCTAGTGAAGAGTCCCTTGAGATATTTTTCATTGTAGGAGACCTCTTGACATGCAACGTAGAACTCTTTGAGATGTTGGACATGACATGTATCACTCTTGTATTTATCGAATTTAGGGATCTCAAATTTTGCAAGGAATGTTTTCATATTGATTGATTTGTCAAAATGGTAAGGACATATCTCCTCACAGGACAACTCTTTCTTTCCTCCATTTTGCATGTTATGCACGAGAATTTTGAGTTCATTGATTTGATTGGAAAAGTCAAGTGCATTGCGATGTATAAGTTGTGGCCCAAAAAAGTGTCCTCCTCCAAATTTTGATGTGAATCTAGATGATATAAGCCTTGATGTAGGAGGAGGTGTGTAGTGAAATGCCTGGGATGTTGTTGGGGTAGATGTATTCAAGACTCATGATGGGATCTTGAAGAGTGATGAAATGTATTGCACCACAGATTGTGAGTTTTATATTTGTGGTAATGATGTTTGATCTATATTCAAGACATTAGCATTCAAGGCATTAGATGTGTTCATTGTGGTTTGAGTGATATTATGTGAGGTTGTATTGGGAATAGCACTAGGTATTTGTTGGATTTGTTCACTTTCCAACTGAAATGTTTGTTGAGATGTTGACACAGGTATTGTTGTAGAAGTCTCACTAGAAGTAGCATTGCCTTTGTCTTGTGAGGACGTTGTTTTTATTGTAGAAATTATGGTTGTGTTGTCAAAGACTCTAGCTTTTGAGATATTTTTGTAAATCAGAGAGCCATCAAATTTCTCAAGGACTTTGACTCTATCGTGAACAAGGTTCATAAAAATATCATATTTTTTGGCTCAAATTACCTTTTCTACCATCTCCAAGTTATATGGATTCTTGATACATTCTTGGACTTGTGGAGTTATTTTTGTTTTAGTTTGTTCAGGTTGATCAAAATATTCAACCTCTTCCTCTACTTGGTTCATAATATCTATAGTTGGAACCTCAATGCTTCCAAGAAATTTTGAAGCAAAGGGACTCTCGTTATCTCTGACCATGTATAGAATTCAACGGCTCATGTTTTTAGCTTGTGAACAACTAACAACCATATAATTTGACCTTGGAATAATTGAGGATGAATGAAATATGGGAATGGATTGGGAAAAAAATTGATGATGAAAGATGGACTTAGGACTAGGAGAAAATTTTTGGACCTTGTTTTTTTATTATGAGGGAAGGGCCTCAAAGGTTTTAACTTTTGATTGATTTCAAATGAAGGATGTTTGATTGTGAGGGAAGGTCCCCAATGAAGGTTTTGGACAACCTTAGTGAAAATGAGATCCTTTTAAACACAAAAGATTTGGATAGATGATGATATCTTTCTTCTACTTGGAGATAGACTGGTGATCTCAAGCAAAATAAGATATGTTTAATTGGATTAACCACTCAAGGCTGAATGTGTTTTCAAGTGATAACATTCAAATAAGATTTTGCTAAGGATGAGGATCTCAAATTAAACTTTGATAAATCTTTCAACATAGGATTGATGGTGGGGGTATGAAAGATTGGTTTTGACGAGTCTTGACTTAATTTGGATGTGGGTCAATCAAGACAATAAATCAATTTAGGTCCAAAATGTTGATGACGCTCCTAAAATGTAATGATGGAGGATATGTAAATGGTTGTGGTGGTCTAATCATAACTCTCAAAGTTGACAAAGGTGTGGTTCAAATGATATTTTCTCATGAAACGTGAAAACTTGTTGTTGAATATGATTTTGTCATATTTATCACGTTCTTGGATTTACTATCAGATTAATTTCATAAGGTGTTGGTTTTTCTTGGCCACTCGATTAGCTACTTTATTCTCCTTATACACATGAGGTAGTGGGAGTTTTTCTTTCTTATGTTTTCCTGATTCTGACATAGCCTAGAGAAATTGAGTTTTGGTTGCTCAAACTGATTGATTTTGCAAAATGGTTATGAGGGCAACAAGCAGACTTGTAATGTAAATCTAAGTGAAATTTTGAAGATCCATATTTTGAGGTAGAGATGATGAATCTTAGACACAGACAGTGATTTTCAGAGATGTGAATTCCAAGTTAGAGATGATGATGTATAATTTTGACTAGTTTTTTGACTGATTTGGACTCTTTAGGATGGTACTAGGTCAATTTGTTAGTTGGAAAAAATTGATTTTCAACATTCATCAAAGGAATTGACTACGCTAAGTATACCTTGATTCAAACTTTGGGCATAGCAAGTAGTTTCCTAAAAGCACAAGTTTGAAAATAGTTATGCAAGGGACAAATCAACCTTGTGGGAGAAAAGCAATTGTGACTTTGGGGAATTTTTTATTCAACTTTGAAAGTTTGTTTGTGTATGTTCTAGATGACCTTTTCAAGTCACCTTATGTTTTTATTTGGTCAAAACAACAAATACAGTACAAACACTTGATACAATAAGTAATCAATTGAGTGATCAAAACCTTTTCCCACAACTTGATATCCCTTTAGCTCACATAGCCATGTCACCCCTAGAGGGCACTCATGTTTTTTCCTTTTACAAGAGCTATGAGAAATATAGTTGAAGGATACTACACAATGAGACCTCCAATGTTGTATTATCCTCTTTAAAGCACTCAAGGTGATACTTATGGTGAGTGTCTTTAGGATATATTCTTCCCCCTCCTTGCACAAAGATTATGAAACTTTCAGAGGTAATCTAGGTGGCCACTATTATAACATGTTTAGTAAGTGCATCCATTCAAAAGCATCTTATGAATACCAATACAAGGCCTCATGGTAGTGTAAATGATATTAGGTCCTATAGACCACTAGAGGAGACCATCCATAAGATACTTTTTTCCTTAGAGGTTTTGACCTCTTGAAGGTATTTGTTTATAGTAAATCGAAAGAGCTTGGATTTAGCTTTGTTTCCACTTGGGTCGTCCTCACAGGGTGAGTACTTTTTCCCACTATGATAGCCCCTCTACAAGGTAAAATAAAAGTAAAAGTGGATAAAAACTAAGGGTTTGTATTTTAGATTACTCTAGAGGAGTACGAGCATACTTTCCTACCAAAATTGTTTCTCCCAAATATTCCAAACATGCATTCATTTACCTCGAATTCATTTCTAAGTGACGAATCAAGTAGGTCTAGGTTTTTGATTGTCTTCAAGAGTCAAGAGCATACTTCCCAACTACTCAATGAATCACTACAAGTAAATCCTTTAATTAGATGCCTAAGAAAAACAAGTAAATTAAAGACATGAAGTTTTTTTGTATCTCCTTGGAAACCTACAAGACAAGCATTAGTAGTTAATTGTTCAAGTCTTCATCAAAATGTCCTACAAAGACTTGTTGAGTTGTTCAAGATCATCACAAGTTTATTCCATTTTAACCTAACTCTTCAATGGGAAACCTGGATACAAACAATGTTAGTAGTTTCAAAAAGTCCTCAACCTGAAATGTTGCAAAAGATAAACAAATCAGTAACACAAAATCAATGGAAACTAAAAGTTTTCTATGGAAAAGAGGAGACACTAATCTATAAACAGAGACAACGATTTGTGCATATGATGATATGTGCAGAAAAAGGTCAACAAAAAAGATAGAAAACTAGGTCAACACATGTCACAATATCTACACACACTTTAAGGAGTGGAGTTGATGATTGGTCCATGGAGATGATGATCTACATAGAAAAAATGTTAGCTAACTATGGCAATAAAAAATGAAATTTTCAGCAGCATTTAGCTTCATAAAACTATCCTACTATCATAAAATCGAATGTCAAAGTGTCAAAATATGACAAAAAAGTCATTTAAAACATTTAAAATTCAATTTTTTTGTTAACAGAGCAGAGACAATGGTTCAACTACGCAAACACTGATCTACATAGATGGTAATGATAGAGCAAAGATGCCTCTGTGTAATCAGCGACATCGATGCACAAACTAGGTGTGTGAATCATATATTTAGGGACATGAGTCCCACTGGGCATGCCAAAATGTATATGATGAAAACCTACTTGTGTAGAACAAACTCAAACATGCAGATGTTAAACAAAAATGGATTCAAACTAAGCTAAAATGTTCATAAAAAACTTGAAACTATACTATGGTTTCCAACATAAACTCAAATGAGCTTAACAAGGGTGCACCCAAGCCTTGTTGATTTTCTCTTAGAGAGGTATGTGGGTGTTCACTCCCAACAAAAAATATATATCCCACTATGATTACTTGAAAATGGATGGATTATACAATGCAAGCTAATGGAGTAATGAAGAACTCAAGAGCAAGTATGAGGAACTTGTTTCAAGCCTTCACCAATGCAAGATGATGTTCAAGATTCAAACTAAGAACTAGAATGAAATGAAAAATCTCCATACTAAGATGAATTCCATTATCCTAACATGTAATATCTACATTTGAAATGAAACTAAGATTGAAATGAAAATACTTAAGAAAACATAGAGAAATACTATCATGATAACAATGCACACATGAAAGATGATTTGAAAGGAGCGAGGCCTCCTATTTATAGATTTTTGGAGGGAAGAGAAGGGTTTGGATGAGGTGGAACCTATGTGGAATCCACATAGGAGCCACATAGGAGACACAAGGTGATGCAGGAGCATCCTGGGTGTAAGAGCAATCTTGCATCACCCAAAAATATTTTTGTTTTTATTTTCAATAAGGGCTATTTTGTGCAGAGCTGCTATTTATGGAAAGTTACTATTTTTGGTAATTTTTGTATGTGCTCAGAATGATCTTATTTCTTTCTTGGAGGTTCATTTTGGTCATATAAGTCTGCCAGTAAAGTTTCATTGCCAGATCAAGTGTATATTGGAAGATATTGAAGATTTTCGGTATTGGCAGCAGGGTATAGAAACTTTGAACTCAGTTTTGAAGGCTTTAGAGGCCCCGGATGAGGTCAAAAATTTGGGTGACAGGTGCTTGTGTGGGTCAAGCCTGTAGAGAACTTCGTGGCGTTTCCGAAATGGGGTTATAATAGCCGAGCGGGTCAACTGGTGATGACTTATGGTCTTCGGAAGTTGGGCCACCTGAAATGGCGGAAAATAATTTTCTTCAAAATTTATGTTCGGGTTTCAAAGGTTATCTTGAGCCGAATATGATGTAATAAAATGTAAAATAAAATAATTCTAAGTTGGTCGGCCTTATTGGCTAAAATTCTGGAACCTTCCTAGGCGGTGAAAAATTGCCTATATAAGGAAGGCTGTATTATTGTCTTGGGCAGTTCAGAATAGTTCTGGGTAGTAGATCTGGGTATTGATTCGAGGCTTTGTCCTACAGAATATTGTAAGGGAATGCCCATGTGGCTTTGCATATTGTAATTCTAAAAGTTTGTAATTCCACATTTGTGGAGATAATAAGAAGCCAATTTTCTGTTCCTGCATATTGTTGTGGTTTCTCTGTTTCTGTTATGTGTTTGTGGTATTAAGGGGAGCACCCTTCATCACAAGGGAAAAAGGACATGCCATGTAAAAATTCAACTAGGAGCATTTAAGGTTTGAGAAGCTTGGTTGCTCACACATGTGTGAACAACCTTGGGGAAAGGTGTGGGGGAAAAGATTATAAGAAAGGAGTTAGAGACTTTAAGGAAGTTGGGTGGCTTCCTTAGGATGCATTTCTCACACATGTGTGAGCAACTCATTAGCACTAAAAAGTTAGGAAACACCTTTTTAGGCTAGCCAATCAAGATTAATTAATGGGTAGTCTTATTAAGACGAGAGTGATGGGTGTAGAGTAGGCTTTTTAGGTGGGTTTAGAATTAATCCAAATTAAAATCAAATTAATCATAGCTTAGAGGAATATTAGTGTTTGGAGGGATAAAATAAATAGAAATTTATTTAAAGGGGATTTTATGGAGAAACGTGTATTAATTAAATTTAAATGTGGTATAGGGGGAGTATTTAAATTAGATTTAAATACCAAGGGTGATGAACCCATTCAATTAAATAAAATTAATTAAACAGATAGTCAAATATAAAAAATATAATTAATTAATTAAAATTAACTATAATGCTAAGGGAAATATTAATTCTTGATTCAATTCAATTAATATAAGTGTGTAAGGATAGTTGTGGGTGTCTACAGAATGATGCTTACATTTCAGAAGTATTGGGGTAAGGTGACTTGTAAGTTTAGGACATGATTGGTATTTTACCTTGGACATTGAACTCCTTAAAATGATGATCATTTAGTATGTCTCTTATAGGAATCTTAATTGCCTATGTGAATTATCTTAGAATAAGTGGGAATGGGTAGACTTGAAAATTGTGTATATCTTTGAATGGAGATGTCCATAATTATTCTTATGCATTCTCATATTCATTTAGTTTTTGTATGTTTACGCATGCATGCATCCTTATGTTCTCCATACTTAATATGGAATTATGTTATGAATTCAATGTGAGTGAGATGGAAATGAATTCTTGAAAAGATAGTCAAGCAAGGGTTGTTGATTTTGATGGCTCATTATGTTACGTGCATTTTCTGTGTCCATGGTTTTTTTCGTATTTTTGTGGGAGCATAACTACTTCATGGTAGGGTGGTAAAATGCTCTAACAATGTTCTCGCCCACCTTATGTCTCAGGATTGCAAGTTTCAAGAGTTCCTTGTCAGGATGATCGCCATATGTTGTACACTCTTCATTGTTGGTCATTATGTATTACATGTCTCCTCCCATGTGAGGTAAATGTTTCCTCAAGTTTAGTAGTATTATCAACTTTTGTACTTCATCTTATTTTGATATATAAATTCATGCGTCTAGAATCAAATGTTTTGAACAAGTGACATTTTTCTATTCATGTTTTTGTGTATTTTTTATGTGTAATTAAGCTTTTAATATTATTATTTTGTGGTGGCCTCTACATTGTGATAAATATTTTTATGTTTGTAGTCATTTCACTAAAGGATATACACATCTTGTGTCATGAATTTTAATTTTTCCCCACTATAGTTCTTCACTATATATTGTTCTTGTTTTTTAATATAATATAGAATGTTAAATTGTAAGAACATAAATGCCTCAAAAGAAACATTATATTTCCCTTTCATATGAAATTGCTGTAATACACTTTTTATCTTTTATTGATTTTATATAGTTCATTTGTCTTAAACTAATTTCCTAAAATAGAATATTAATTTTAGGAATTAACATGTAACCTTAGAGAAGTGGCTTATCAAATGATAGGTGCTGCAAACATGATAATAGTTATTACCTACATGTGCTATTTAGAATTATGAGTGAATGTAAAGACCAATTTTTCAAAATCACTAAAACATTTCACAAGAGTAAATATGCTTAAGTTGACAAAATAAAATTCATGATTTCCATAACTTTTCCATAATTTGACCATAAGTGTCATTATACAATATTGTCAAAGGTTAACAACTAAATACATTCGACCTTTCTGTCGTCAAGTACAAACTATAAAAAAAATAGAAATAATACATCTTATTACAAAGTTTCGACCTTCTATCGAATTTCATACATATACAATAAATCAAAAATAATATTATTTTTCCCAAACCGTCATATAACGATAACTAGGCACCACACTGTAACAGTCCCTGTCTCCTAAGCCTCCACACCGGACGTCCACCTGTAAATCCTGAGATGGGAGTGTGGCCCAAGCGCTTTTTCCACCCAACCATGGAGTGGTTAGCTCCCTCAGGGCTTACCCTAATATGGAAGTGCACCGACCCTGCTCGAGAAGACTAGCAACTTGGCACTGATGAGCCGGAAGAATATGAAGCAACTTTGATTCTATCTACTACAACAATCTTTAATCTGAAATAGAAATCCTAATCACAGAATGGTAGAGAGAACAAACAACACTAACCAAGCATATTAATGAAACATATGCGAAAGTAATATTTGGCCAAAGAATCTTTTACGAAATCAGTAAAAACTGACAGGTAATGCATCATAATTACCCCTCTGTGTCTTATTCCAAATTACGCTTCAATTCATTTCAAAAAAATATAATTTTACACACCTTCAGATTTACAGGTCTACTTAATTGATTCCTTTCTGAATTCAAAATATTTAACAAAGGAGAACAACAATTAAAATGAAATATTAACCAATGGAAATCTCAAAGATACAAACTAATTATTAAAATCAGAGAAACACATAACAGTAATACCAATTCTACAAACACTCATATCGTAAATCTCCTACCCAATATTCTGTATAATTTCGTGTCTCTACAATTTATTATGTTGTATAATTTTGTTGACTCTACAGATTTCTGAATTCATTTTCCGGATAAAAAAATTCAATTTGGCAGCTACTGGTTTTGTAAATATTTCAACTTCTTGTAGCATAAAACGTCAACTAAAATTTAAAAATTTATAATTCAACTAAAGTCCAGAAATCAAGATATTTAATTGATGCTAAAAGATTTGTTTTATTTTTGTTCCAACTTTCTCTATTTATAAGCTGTGAATGTCTTTAAATCTTTTTTAAAAAAATAAATATCACAGGCAGTTAAATAGAAAAGATAAAATATTAAAACTTCATAGCATTGTATCTAAAAATTAATGCCCAGGCTATGAATCTTACACAGTCTAAAACTTCAATTAACTAAGGTGAAATCCCTTGTACATTTCACAAAAATAGGTCCAACTTGACAGCAAGGATTGAAAGTTTAAAAAGAAATTGCATTCATTTACTAAAATAAAACTACGATGAATCTTAAGTAGCTTATTTTGGAGCTAGAAACTGAAAAGCAAAATAGAAAGACAACTAAAACAACGATAGCTAAATTGGAGTTTTCCTTGAATGAATTTTGGTAGCTGTAGATACGACATTGAAGGAAAGAGATGCAAAGTGTTTTTAAAAAAATGAAATTTTGCGAGAAAAGGCAATGATCACCAAACAATTAGCTCAAGCTTTGAGATTGAAGGAAAATGTGGCTAAGCAAAAGAATGTGACTTTCTTGGAGTTTTAATTTGAAAGAAAAGCCAGAAAAGATGATAAATCTACAAGAGAAAATATTGAGGGCTCACTCAACATATATTATTTAAAACTCAAGAAAAAGAATCAACTAGGGAGACAAAGAGATGAAA
Organism: Chamaecyparis obtusa; assembly: GCA_027943335.1. Taxonomy (NCBI): domain Eukaryota; kingdom Viridiplantae; phylum Streptophyta; class Pinopsida; order Cupressales; family Cupressaceae; genus Chamaecyparis; species Chamaecyparis obtusa. The sequence continues at coordinate 539,499 of BSBK01003246.1, read as the reverse complement.
CTCTTTATCAAATAGAAGAAGCCTGCAAGGAAAAAGAAAAGATTGCCAAACAACTAGATGAGGCCATGAAATTAAAAAAGGAAGCAACTAAAGTAAAGGAGTTCTTTGGATTATTTCACAGTCTACAAGCTGCGCTTGTAAGAGGGATCTTGGAATTGTTATTTATGCTAAAAATTTTATAATATATATATAATTAAAAGCCTATGGTTCAATACAAAACGCCAGACTTTGCATTTGCCTAAATATATAAAGCCTATGGTTCAAGTTTATTTCTGATTAGGTGGTGTATGTACTAATAACAACTAAAGGCTCAAGTCTTATACGGTGATTGAAGTTTGAGAAATATGAACACAACATGTAAGAGTTAAAAAGAATAAAAGCACAAGCTTAAACAAATTAACAATTTAATTCTATCAGGGCTCTCATGCGACTCAACATAAACTGGAACAAGGACCCCTACAAGATCCAAAAAGAAACATAGCCATACAATATTACATATCAAAAACATAGAAAAGAACTTGTATCTTTAATGCAGCAGATATAACAACTGAGCTCTCCTCTCCTTTGCTACCCTAGTTTTCTGCTTCCTTAGCTCTCCTTATTTCCTCAATTCTCCCCTTTATTTCCTTTCTCTCATGCATTTTTTTTAAACAACTCCAATTCCTTCTTTAATGCTGTGAAACTTCCTTCCTCATTAGTTGTCCGTCATGCCCATAAAAATGGGCTTAAACTCTCAGTCAACCACCAGTTTAACTATCCTATCAGCACTAAAAGTCTGAATTGATGCTAGGATGTTTGCGATGAGAAATTTATATTTAATAAAAATGACTCCCACTCAAATTATTCCTCTTTGACTCCCCCACCACTAACTGTTAATAAATCATCTTTTTAATACAATCATTCATTTTACGCAATAACCGGAGATTAGTTGAAGAAAAGTGAATACTCAAATTGTCTTACACATAATCCTAAATATAATTATAAATAAATTACATTTAAATTGAAGAATAAGTAAATTGAATAATTTAACAATATATTAACTCTTTTCTATTAAATTTCATATTAAGATAAGAGTAATTATTATTATTATTTTTAAGAATTAAAAGTAAGTTTCATCTTTCCAAATTACTTTCAAATAACAAAATAGATACTACGAATTAACCAAATAAGAAATAAAAATCCAAGTAAATGAACTATGTGGTGTGTGTTTTATCATAAAATTCCGGACTCATCCATACCAAGGAGCTAGGCTCCCCTACCTCAACCACACCCTTGTCCTCAGATCCTGTCAACAGATAGATGAACACTCCAATTTTTATCAGTAGGTGAGTTCCCAAAATATATATATATTTCCAAATCAACTTGAAAATATTTCATCATGAACATGCATAATCATATCAAGAAAAATGATATACTAATCAACATATAAAACACATTTAATCATTTTCGACTTCCAAATTATCATTCTTAACAAATTAACTAATTTACCTTTAATATATTTAGCAAAGCATCTAGCAAGTAAATTTATTCCTCTAGGGTCGCCAAAACTCGACCAAGTCAAAAATTCCACACAAGTCGCAAGGAAACTAAAAAGTCATAGGTCTACAAAATTGGTTATGACATCCTTCCCCTCTAAGAGAAGACGTCGTCCCAATGTCTTATGAAAATACAACATAAGTTCTCTAATCATAAAATAACTGGAAAACATAAATCAAAATAGCATAAATAAGTCTATGGAAGTAAATGCAGAAAAGATCTAATCATGTCATTTGCATCCTCCCATGTAGCACTGTCAACAGAGAATTGGTCCCATTGGACCTTATACTGCAAGATTTCTTTGTCACGCACCCTGATGGTATGCTGATCAATGATACTGGATGGCTCCATTAACACCACTCCCGGATCTTGTACCTATAAAGCATGCTAGTCAAGGATATGAGAAGCATCTGGATGGTAAGGTTTCAGTAAAGATACATGGAGCACATTATGAATACGGGAAAGGACAGGTGGCAAGGCCAGTCTATATGCAACAGGATTGATAATCTCCAAAACATCAAAAGGCCCGACATATCTAGGTGCAAGCTTAGAAGCTCTGCCAAAAGATATGGAACTCTTATGTGGTCTCACATGAAGAAAAACTTTGTCCCCCACTATGAACTGCTTGAAGGTATGGTTCTTGTCTGCATAACTCTTTTGCCTATCATCGGCTTCCTTCAACCATTCTCTAATAAGAGACATCTTCTCTTCCATCTCCCTTAATAATTCAGGACCCATAATGATCCTGTCCCTACTGACGGGTGTCTGACACTTTCTCCCATATAGAGCTTCAAAAGGAGCCATACCTAATGATGAATGATAAGAATTATTGTAAGAAAATTCAACCAAAGGAAGATACTCTTCCCACTTGTATTGTTGATCCATGCAATACATTCTCAGTAAGTCCTCAAGAACCTGGTTAACCCTCTCTATTTGACCATCTGTCTAAGGATGATAAGCTGTACTAAAGTTCAACCTTGTCCTCAAAGAAGAATTTAAGGTTGTCCAAAACCTTGATGTCATTCTCATGTCCCTATCAGATATTATGGTCTTTGGTACTCCATGAAGTCTAAAAATCTCCTGGACAAATTTCTTGGCCAAAACCAAAGATCCATCCCTCAGACTGCCTGGTATGAAATGTGCAACCTTGGTCAGTTTATCAACCACAACCAAGATTACATCATGTTTGCGCTTAGTCATAGGCAAACCTTGAACAAAGTCCATAGTAATAACCTGCCACTTGTATTTAGGTATCTCATGAGGGTACAAAAGTCCAGCTGGATGGACATGCTCAGCTTTAACCTACTAGCATTCTAGACACTGAGCTATAGATGCTACAACATCTCTTTTGAGTCCGGGCCAAAAATACAAAGGCCACATATCAGTAAGCATTTTATTAACTCTTGGATGTCCTGAATATGGAGTGCAATGCATCTCCTCATAAAACCAAATTTCTCAATCCATCCTAGTTGGGAATATACATCCTCCCTTGGTATCTCAAAATACCATCCTCATCAAAAGAGTATCCATCAAAATAGTGTTCTGTCAGATCATTCTGGAATGCTGATTTGACCAACTCATTATGGTCATCACCTTGGAGATTCTGCAACACCTGTTCCTTTAGGCATTTTCTGGTAGTAGAAATGGTTGCAATGTGTCTTCTTCTACTTAAGACATCAACTACCCTATTTTCCTTCCCTTTGATATATTCTATACCAAAGTCATACTCGCTCAAGAATTCTATCCATTGCCTTTGTCTAGCATTAAGATTGGGTTGAGTTAAGATGTACCTCAAATCCATGTGGTCAATTTTCAACTTGAAAGGCTTACCTAAAAAGTAGTGTCTCCACATCACAAGAGAATGAACTATGGCAGCAAGTTCTAAATCATGAGGTGCATAATTAACCTCATATTGCTTCAGCTTTCATGACTCATAAGCCACTACTTTATCATTATACATAAGTACACCTCCTAAACCTTCACTTGAAGCATCGGTGATTACGGTAAAATGGCCATTAGGATCGAGTATAACTAGGATAGGTGCAGATGTGATTTTTTGTTTCAATAACTAGAATGCCTTCTCACAAACCTCTATCCACTCATACCTCTTTCCTTTCATCGGTAAGGATGTAATAGATGCTGCAATTTTGGAGAATCCTTCCACAAATTTTTGATAATATCCTGCAAGTCCCATGAAGCTTCTAACTTCACTCACATTTTGTGGAGTTTTCCATTCAAGTATAGCTTGGATCTTTGTTGGATCCACTGCAATGCCCTTAGCAGAAATAATATGCCCCAAGTAGTGAATCTCTTCCTGATAAAATGAACACTTGGAACGTTCCATACAATTTCCTATCTCTAAGGCGCTACAAAAATATACACAAGTGTTCTTCATGTTCCTTGAGATTCTTGGAATAAATCAAAATATCATCTATAAAAATCTCTACAAATTTATCCAAACAATCTCGAAACACACTATTCATCAAGTTCATGAATGTTGTAGGAGCATTAGTCAATCCAAAAGGTAACACTACAAATTCATAATGCCCATACCTTGTTCTAAAAGTTGTCTTTGCTATATCTTCATCCTTGATTTGGAGCTGATGATACCCAGATATTAAGTCAATCTTTGATAACGTTGTTGCTCCTTTCATTTGGTCAAAAATTTCATCAATTCTAGGAAGTGGATATCTATTCTTAATAGTCACCTTGTTAAGCATTCAGTAATCTATACATAGCCTCAAAGTGCCATCCTTCTTCTTTACAAAGATCATAGGTGCTCCCCATGGAAACACACTGGAACGTATGAACCCTTTGTCTAAAAGTTCCTACAACTAATTTTTCAACTCATACATCTTTGTGGTTGTCATTCTGTATGGAGCCTTATATTGAGGTTCGGTTCCTGGCAACACATCTATAGAGAAGTCAAATTCTCTCTTAGGAGGCAATTTTGGTAGTTCCTCTGGAAACACATCCTAGAACTCTTGCAAGATAGGATAGTCATTTAAACTAGGAGTGTCTAATTCTTTTTCATAAGCTACATAGATCATACACCCCTTCTTCTTGGCTTTCTTCATTTGCATAGCGGATATAAGCCTTAGTTCCAAAGGTTTCTGAATACCCTTAACAATTGTAGGCATACTTGAATCATCTAAGCATTGAATTGACTTGTCCTTACAATTCACAATGGCCCTGTGCTTAGTTAGCCAATTTATGCCCAAAATAACATCATAAGACCCTAAAGGAGTGACATAAAGGTTAACTTGTGTTTGAAAATTTAGAAATTCCAAATTGCTGCATGTTAGACACTGCTCAACCCTATGCTCTGTCCTATTTCCGTATTCAACCATCCATGGTTCAGATAAATAACCAGCTCTAACAGATAACTTTGAAACAAACTTAGGATCTATAAAACATTCAGTAGCTCTAGTATCAATTAAAACAAAAACATCATGTCCATAGAGCTTACTAGCTATTTGAATAGGAGCTGCTTGAAAATCTTCTTGGCGATGATCAACCACTACATGAATCTGGTGTTGTACCTGAGGAGCTTTACCCTCTCTCTGAGTCATATTTTGAGGAAAATATGCAACATAATGATTACCCCCACAATTAAAACACTCATTTCTTGGTCCTTGCCTTTTTTCAATTATGTTCATCTAGTTGTTTCTATTCCTATTATTCCCATTCCTATTATTGTTTCTATTCTGATTCTGATTTTGAGGATTGTTATTGTTTCTGCCTCCATTTCCTCTGCCTTTACCTCTCAGGTTTTGCACTTGCTAAAATCCATTGTTCCTTGATTTATCATTGTCATATTTCCTCTTGAATCCTTGTGAACCATTGTTTCATTGAGATACTCAAATTGCTAGTACCCTTTTTAGTTTCTCCTCCTGCAGCAGTTCTTTCACATAAGCAAACTCCATAGTTTCAGGTTCATGCATCTCTACCTCAGATCCAATTTCTAGACGTAATCCCAAAATGAACTTAAGTGTCCGAAAACATTCATCCTACAGATATTGAGGAACATATTTCACCAAATGGTTAAACTTCTCATGGTAATCAGTTACTGATAATACCCCCTGGATCAGATTTTGGAACTCAGATACTTTCCTATCATAATACAGTTGTGGCAACCATTGCTTCCTAAAGCGGACAAGGAAATCATCCCAAGATATCTGTCCTGGTCATAACTTCTTCTCATCCATTTCATTATTCCACCATGTAGCTGCTTCTCCAATCAGCTGGAAAGCTCCCCATAATGCCCTTGACTGTCCTGAAAGATTCCAAACATGGAAGTAATTTTCCATGGATATAATCCATGCCTCAGCATCATCCCCTATAGTCTTTCCATCAAAGGTAGGTGGCGTGACCTTTTTAAGATCCTTGCTCAATTCCTCAGCAATTTGTTCATTATTCAGATCTCCAGCATTTTCCCCAATATCGACATCTCTCTTACGGCATTCCTCATTCATCCTATCCTCTTCTTCTTTCCAAAGAGCATACAGCCTCTGATCTTCTACCTATTTCTTACGAGCTTCACCATTCTGATGACCCTCATTTTGTCTACCCCTTAAGTCATTTTCAATGCCATTCATTCAATCATTTTGTTGTTGCAAAATGTTCCTTTGTTCACCTAGGAGGGCTACAATTTCGTCAAGCCTTTGATTCGGAATGCTATTTTGTTCATTGTTGTTTCTAGCTTAGCCACTGTTTCGGGTCTGCATGATGATAGTCTTTTCCTGTACCATGCACAAACACAACTTCAGCATAGAAGACTCAGGCCCTAGGGCTTAAACACAGCTCTAATACCACATGTAAAGGCCAATTTTTCCAAATCACTAAAACATTTCACAAGAGTAAATATGCTTAAGTCAACAAAATAAAATTCATGATTTCCATAACTTTTCCATAATTCGACCATAAGTGTTGTTATACAATATTGTCAAAGGTTAACAACTAAACATTTGACCTTTTTGTCGTCAAATATAAACTATAAAAAAATAAATAGAAATAATACATCTTATTACAAAGTTTCGACCTTCTGTCAAATTTCATACATATACAATAAATCAAAAATAATATTATTTTTCCCAAACCGTCATGTAACGGTAACTAGGCACCACACTGTAATAGTCCCTGTCTCCTAAGCCTCCAGACCGAACGTCCACCTGCAAATCCTGAGATGGGAGTGTGGCCCAAGCGCTTTTTCCACCCAACCATGGAGTGGTTAGCTCCCTCAGGGCTTACCCTAATATGGAAGTGCACCGACCCTGCTCGAGAAGACTAGCAACTTGGCACTGATGAGCCGGAAGAATATGAAGCAACTTTGATTCTATCTACTACAACAATCTTTAGTCTGAAATAGAAATCCTAATCACAGAATGGCAAAGAGAACAAACAACACTAACAAGCATATTAATGAAACATATGTGAAAGTAATCTTTGGCCAAAGAATCTTTTATGAAATCAGTAAAAACTGACAGGTAATGCATCATAATTACCCCTCTCTATCTTATTCCAAATTACGCTTCAATTCATTTCAAAACAATATAATTTTACACACCTTCAGATTTACAGGTCTACTTAACTGATTCCTTTATGAATTCAAAATATTTAACAAAGGAGAACAACAATTAAAATGAAATATTAACCAATGGAAATCTCAGAGATACAAACTAATTATTAAAATTAGAGAAACACATAACAGTAATACCAATTCTACAAACACTCATATCGTAAATCTCCTACCCAATATTCTTTATAATTTCGTGTCTCTACAATTTATTATGTTGTATAATTTTGCTGACTCTACAGATTTCTGAATTCATTTTCCAGATAAAAAAATTCAATTTGGCAGCTACTGGTTTTGTAAATATTTCAACTTCTTGCAGCATAAAACGTCAACTAAAATTTAAAAATTTATAATTCAACTAAAGTCCAGAAATCAGGATATTTAATTGATGCTAAAAGATTTGTTTTATTTTTGTTCCAACTTTCTCTATTTATAAGCTGTGAATGTCTTTAAATCTTTTTTAAAAAAATAAATATCATAGGCAGTTAAATAGAAAAGATAAAATATTAAAACTTCATAGCATTGTATCTAAAAATTAATGCCCAGGCTATGAATCTTACACAGTCTAAAACTTCAATTAACTAAGGTGAAATCCCCTATACATTTCACAAAAATAGGTCCAACTTGACAGCAAGGATTGAAAGTTTAAAAAGAAATTGCATTCATTTACTAAAATAAAACTACGGTGAATCTTAAGTAGCTTATTTTAGAGCTAGAAACTGAAAATCAAAACAAAAAGACAACTGAAACAACAATAGGTAAATTAGAGTTTTCCTTGAATGAATTGGAGGTAGCTGTAGATACGGCATTGAAGGAAAGAGATGTAAAGTTTTTTTTTTAAAATGAAGCTTTGTGAGAAAAGGCAATGATCACCAAACAATTAGCTCAAGCTTTGAGATTGAAGGAAAATGCGGCTAAGCAAAAGAATGTGACTATCTTGGAGTTTGAATTTGAAAGAAAAGCCAGAAAAGATGCTAAATCTGCAGGATAAAATATTGAGGGCTCACTCAACGTATATTATTTGAAACTCAAGAAAAAGAATCAACTAGGGAGATAGAGAGATGAAGCTCTTTATCAAATAGAAGAAGCCTACAAGGAAAAAGAAAAGATTGCCAACCAACTAGATGAGGCCATGAAATTAAAAGAGGAAGCAACTAAAGTAAAGGAGTTCTTTGGATTCTTTCGCAATCTACAAGTTGCGCTTGTAAGAGGGATCTTGGAATTGTTATTTATGCTGAAACTTCTATATATATATATATATATATATATATATATATATATATATATATATATATATATATATATATATATATATATATATATATATATATATATATATATATATATATATATATATATATATATAATAATAATAATAAAAAGCCTACGGTTCAATACAAAAAGCCAAACTTTGCATTTGCCTAGATATATAAAGCCTATGGTTCAAGTTTATTTCTAATTGAGTGATGTATGCGCTAATAACAACTAAAGGCTCAAGTCTTATACAGTGATTGAAGTTTGAGAAATATGAACACAACATGTAAGAGTTAAAAAGAATAAAAGCACAAGCTTAAACAAATTAACAATTTAATCCTATCAGGGCTCTCACGCGACTCAACATAAACTGGAACAAGGAGTTCTACAAGATCCAAAAAGAAACATAGCCATACAATATTACATATCAAAAACATAGAAAAGAACTTGTATCTTTAATGCGGCAGATATAACAACTGATATCTGATCTCCTTTGCTACGCTGGTTTTCTACTTCCTTAGCTCTTCTTATTTCCTCAATTCTCCCTCTTATTTCCTTTCTCTCATGCATTTTTTTTAAACAGCTCCAATTCCTTCTTTAATGCTGTGAAACTTCCTTCCTCATTAGCTGTCCGTCATGCCCAGAAAAATGGGCTTAAACTCTCAGTCAACCACCAGTTTAACTATCCTATCAGGACTGAAAGTCTGAATTGATGCCAGGATGTTTGCGATGAGAAATTTATATTTAATAAAAACCACTCCCACTCAAATTATACCTCTTTGACTCCCCCACCACTAACTGTTAATAAATCATCTTTTCAATACAATCATTCATTTTACGCAATAACCGGAGATTAGTTGAAGAAAAGTGAATACTCAAATTGTCTTACACATAATCCTAAATATAATTATAAATAAATTACATTTAATTTGAAGAATAAGTAAATTGAATAATTTAACAATATATTAACTCTTTTCTATTAAATTTCATATTAAGATAAGAGTAATTATTTTTATTTTTTTTAAGAATTAAAAGTAAGTTTCATCTTTCCAAATTACTTTCAAATAACAAAACAGATACTAAGAATTAACCAAATAAGAAATAAAAATCCAAGTAAATGAACTATGTGGTGTGTGTTTTATCATAAAATTCCGGACTCATCCATACCAAGGAGCTAGGCTCCCCTACCTCAACCACACCCCGTCCTCAGATCCTGTCAACAAATAGACGAACACTGGACAATTTTTATCAGTAGGTTAGTTCCCTATATATATATATATATATATATATATATATATATATTTCTAAATCAACTTGAAAATCTTTCATCATGAACATGCATAATCATATCAAGAAAAATGATATACTAATCAACATATAAAACACATTTAATCATTTTCGACTTCCAAATTATCATTCTTAACAAATTAACTAATTTACCTTTAATAAATTTAGCAAAGCATCTAGCAAGTAAATTTATTCCTCTAGGGTCGCCGAAACTCAACTAAGTCAAAAATTCCACACAAGTCACAAAGAAACTAAAAAGTCATAGGTCTACAAAATTGATTATGACAGTGAAACTAAGAGCCTTTTACTTAGTAAGAAGGGATAAGAGAAATAACTATTACCTATGTATGCTATTTTATAGTTATGAGTAAATCTAGAAGTTTTTTTAGTTATTGAGGTTTTGCAGGCTATACACATGAGGGATGATTATAAAATGAGGGGAATTAGACAATGTGGAGAGATTGCTTCTCCTTATAGAAAGAGGAAATTATTGATGTTACAAGTGTTTTTTTATTTTATTTTTTAGTAGATAGATCTATTTTTATTTTAGTTATGGATATATAAATATAATTTGTGTTATTTATCTTAAATTTTTTTTGGCTATGGTTCTTCATCATCTCTTTTTTTTATTTTTTATATAGTATTGAATGTTAAATTGTAAGAATAAGAAATGAGTTTAAACAATAATTGTATTTTCTTTAGCATGAAATTCATACAATACTTCTTGTGTATCTTTTTTTTTATAAATATTTTTCATTTTGAGAAATAATTTTTTGGTATAGAGAACTTTTTTAAGAAATTATTATGCATATTAAAAAAAATCTATATCAAATGACAAAATAAATGTCACAAGAATGAGAATGCAATGATGAAACTATGAAAAATAACTATGAAATAGACTTGTATCAGATGATTTAAACAATCAAGCTTCAACTCACATATACATTAAAAACTGGTGACCCTCCAACGTTCATACAAATAGAGTTTTTTTAATAATTTCCCTTCACCTCAAATAGTGGTTTTAAATTTATTTTTAATCTAAACTAACTAATAAACAAGTTTCCTAATGAGGGAGGCAAATAATGAAATAAGAATGGTTAGAATAGGCCTAGGAATGATCTTAAAGTATTCCAAAGCTAAATAAATAAAAATACATATCAACAATAACAATACAAAGCCATTAATATAATTTTTAGAGTTATTTAAAATATTATATAATACATGCAATTAGAATGATGGAATAAATTGAAAAGGTATGAAAATTGAGAGGCAAATAATGTGTGTGATAAATAAGAAAATGCAAGAATCGATGACAAAATAAGATAGGAGTGAGTTGTGCAATGATCAAACAATTAAAAAGCGTTATGAAATGAGCATACTTAAAGCTCTTCAAAAATATATATCAACAATACAAAGGCATTAATACAATTTTTAGAATTATGTAAAACATAATATAATATATGCAACTACAATAATGGAAGAAATTCAAAAGGTACAAAATTTAAGAAGTAGAGAATGTGTGTGAGAAATAAGAAAGTGGAAGAATCAATATGCAATGACAAAATAAGATAAGAGTGAGTCGTGCAATAATCAAACAATTTAAAAGTGCTATGGAATGAGCTTATACTGTGAGGGTCTTAAAACAATGAAGCTTCAACTCACATGTATATTAGAAACAGGTGATTTTTTAATACTTATATCTTCTTTACTTGAAGAATATTGTTAGGTTCATTTTTCATCTTCATAGATTTAAGTTTATGGTTGTAGGAGACAACCTCTTTTTTTATGGAGGTCATCCACAAAACCATTTTAGTTGTTTGATATGAGAGCACAAGCCTTAGGCTGAACCTCTTTGACTAAGAGCCAAGGATTGAGGGGTATCTACCAAATTCACCTGGGTTATGATCTTGATCTCATCCTTTATTTGAAGCCTTACATTAAAAAATAATTGATCCTTGACCGACTCATTAAAAACCTTTCAACTTCACCGATAGACTAAAGGCTCATTGATATAAGAAACAACCTTATTTAACTTTATACAATAAGAACTTGTCTCTTTGCATCTTATTAGATCTTTATCCTGATAAATAAATTATTATTTTTTATCCTTTGTATTAATTATACTAGACAAAATATAATTCAAAGTCAACTACATACATATGCCTACAACAAAATTCATGACCTCTATTTGATTGCTACATAAAATACCTTTAACATAAATTTTGTTTAATTTATTCAAAATATATTCTCTAATTAACCGACTTATCTTCTTCTCTCTAATCGTCCTACATATGGAAAGATTCAAATAGAGAAAATAAAAGCAGAATTTTATTAAGCTTGTAAACCTCAATTCTTATCCTTTGAAAATCATCATTTGAAGAGATTTCATTTTACTGAATGAATGCAGTAAAACTACTGCAACTAATGAGTAAATTAGAAAAACAAAACCTTATCACCAAATTGGACTGTCAATTTTCCTAATTGAACAGCAGAATTTGTGACGGTTCAGGACCCACCCGGATTCGAACCAGGGACCGCCTGATCTGCAGTCAGATGCTCTACCACTGAGCTATAGGTCCATGTTGTTGAAAACCTTATGCACAAATCCATTTTAAACTTTACTAATAACCTGGGCACTCTAAACACGAAAAGTTGATAGCCTTCGGAATGATCATTTTCTATTTGGTCTGCGACACATTAATTCCAAAAACTCCTTTCGTTTCGGTTCCAAATGTTGTCAGAACTCTTATTTATTTATCATAATTTTATAAAAATCTAAGTTTCATATTATTATTTTTCATATATAAATTTAAAATATAGTAGCATATTATTAAAAAAAATTATAAAGTAATCTTTAAAATTTTTTAGAAATTTTAAATAAATAAAAAACTTTAAATATATAAAATATTTTTTAAATAAAAAATTAACATATTTTCTATTTATGGGGTTGGCAGAGTTGAAGTCTAAGAAGTCAAGAAAACATATTAAATGGCAATTGCTACACTATAGATAGAGCAAGCTTAACTTCAATGGAGTCTTTAGGACCAATCCTGGCCCACAGGTACTAGTTGTTGTAAGGAAACTTGCAACTATACAATGACAATTTCCACATAACCCAGTTGAGAAATCAAGTAAATAAACACTTTAAATCCACATACAAAAAAGATAGGTCACATACACATGAAAATGCAACACATGATATACCTTGAGAAAACCTTCATGGGGAAAAATCCAACCTCCAAAAGCATCCATCATCCATGTATAATTCAATAGTGCAACATTAGAATATATCTATAAAAGCTTTCAAAACCACAACTATCAACATGCACTTCATGTGAACAAGAATGTAACCACACATCTCATGTCATGCTTCCAACCTTCATGTAATGCCCAAAAATTTCGGGTCAAAACACAACCAACAATTTTTATTTTTATTTTAGGTTAAAAGTTTTCTACGTTCAAGATGCGGGTTAATCGGTGATAATGTCAAACCCAAAAGAGTCAGGAGGTCAAAACCTCTACAAAGTTGTTTTCCCAAAAAGTAGCTAGTTAAACTTCAAAGAAAGATGAATTCGTTAATCAACTTAACGTTCAATTTTCGTCGATCGACAATCTGTTAATCTTATAGATTATCCAAGTATGAAAGAAGATTTATCTAATTAGCATTATTATATATTTAGGTTCATCATTTATGATACTATGATATACATATATCAATCCAATTAAGAAATCATGAGGAAATTGATACAATGTTTAATCTTTCAATATTGATAACTCATTGCAAAGAGAGTATTTTCATCTATATAGAGAGAGAGAGATATTTTAAAACGTATGCAAGAATTCATTGTAAACAATAAGGAATCCATTGCAATTACATATACAATTACATCAAATACAATTACATCTTCTTATTTACAATAAAGCATTGCAATTTGCTAATACCACACAATAGGAGATCATTTAAATGACAGTCCCTTATCTATTTGATCATCACAAAGGCTCCAAGTAAAAGCATTACAATCCCTTTTACAACAATAGATGATTACATACAAAGAGGGATTTCACAAGGAATGAACGGGTTGTTTTCTCACAACCATCCAACTATTGATAGCTCCTCTTTGAGCTTCCACAAATCTGCAAATGCATACAAGGCAAAAGGAAACGACCATGGGAGCTCACCTCCCATCTTAGGCCTCTCATGAGGCCACCCCCGAGCTTGGGGAAACCACAAAGAATAGGATACATACACAAAGTCAAGCACTCACATGAAATCAAACAAATAGATCCCAAATTCCCTCAAGGATAAAACATAGGATCAAATCCGATCCTTTAATAGGGTGTGAATGGGCAACACATGGAGGAGCCAATGCCATAATAAGGCCACACATGGACCACAATAAACAATGTCAAGGCCACACATGGACCTCCATAACAACGTATCTCATATCAATGGCACACAAGGCCAAATCCCTCCTTATAACCCCAAAAATGCCCCTTAGGCTTCAAATGCAAAGGCTACTTGGGGACAACACACCCAAGCTTATCCTTCCCCACACATGGAGGAAACTCTACACATAATGTTGCCTCCATCTCCACACCCCCTCTTGGTTGCTCTTCCCTCCCAAGGGTGATTGAGCCAAGAGTAAACAACCCAAAACATCATGACAAAAGAAAATACAAATGCCATTTCATGCTCTCACCATGACCAACCATGGGGAGCCAAAACACTTAACAAAAAAATTACAACTACAAGATTCATCTACAACAAAATGAGAGAGATGAAGAGCAAGATCCTCCAACCTATGATCCAATGCAAAATGATGAAGTGTTTGAGCCTTCTCCTTCTTCTATCCTTAGCTTTTTCCTTCTCCAAGTTTAGTGGTCTCTAAAAGGTAGAGAGTGGGTGAACAAAAACCCAACCCCCTCTAAAAGTTCTACTAAAAGGGACTCCCCCAACCAACTCTCCACAACCCTCATTAAGATGGTCCATCATGCAAGTTGAAATTTCGTGCAAGATTAAATGGGCACTATTGGAGGGGACAAAAGGTCAACATACGGCTTTTCCCATGCTAAAATTACCCCTAACCTATGGGTACAAGGAATGGGCTACCTAAAAATGCATGAAACTACCCCCTAGGGTCCCATTTAACCCTCCAAAAACCATGGTTCAGTTAAAGCATGAAAATGTAAGGTATGACTTGACTTAGGGATCCTAAGATAAGAGGTTACACTTAAAATACCCCCTCGAGTAATCTTCTAGGACTTGCTCTCACACTCCAATCACACGACATACCTTAGTTAACAATAACTCTAGTGTCAAGCGACACTCACATAATTAACATCACAATTAAGGTATGTCCAACATATTACAACACTTAACAATCCTACACATACATTCACATTACGGTTACAAAATAAAACACTTCACAATGAAGCCCTGGTCTCTTCAATAGACGGAGCCTTGGCTTTACTGATAGCACAAGTATTCAATGTGGTTTCCCCGAATGTTTCCATGGTCCTTCCACCTGCAAAACCTAAATGCAGCATCAGTAATTCAAGGAAGAAAACCATCATATATAACATACAAGATGTAATATCTTCACATTAATCTTAGCTCAATTGCATACAAGGAGTCATACAAAAAGTAATGATCTAACACAATTCAATTGATCATTCAATCACATAGAATGAAATGTCATAATTCAGTTGTCTACACGTAATCATTTAGGATTCAATAATCACATTAAGTAAATTCAATTTGCATAACTCAATTATTACTTCAATTGCCTATATAATTCATAATTTAATTTGCATAATTCAATTTGTAATTCAATAGCATAATTCAAATGAAATCAAGATTATCTATAGTCTATTATCATCATAAGATAGTCATCAGGTTCTCATAATAAAAAGATAATAATAGCATCTAACATAATCACATCTGAAACTACTAAGCATGGATCCTTGCACAGGATCAACAAAAGTATATAGTCTAACATGATCAAATCCAAATCCACTCATCATGGATCCACATACAGAGTCAACAAAATGTGAAGTCTAACTAGTCCATCACAACATAACAGTAGATCGAAAGAGTCCAAGTATCTCCAAAAAACATAATCAAAATGAAAATGTAGTGTCTAGCAAATCTGGATCACTATGTGGGACTAAGGTGGGCCTCACACTTCACAAATGCAAACCTAGCTAACTTCAAACAACTACCTTTGTAGTTGCTTTCATAGAAACAAGTTCCCATTGAGCCACCAAGTGGTATTACATCAAAACCATGTGCGACCTAACCCTTGACCCCATATTTAATATTAGATGGTTTATTAATTTACTTTCCCTAATATTAAATAGTTGCAATACAATATTGCATAACGTTACACTACAACATCAAGTGGCCTCGAGAATATTCTGAAAGAACCTCTACATGTTGCACATCCATCGAGGAGCTCCTAGGTGCAACATACATAATAAATAAAGTATTACATTTATAATCATTGTGATGCAAGGTGTACAACACCTATTTTCCCAATTGTTGATGCATCCAAAATTGGAAAGAAGATGAAGTAGCACATCTTTCCAAGTCTTTGTTGATGTGGATGAATAATATGGATAAATTCCTGGCTCTTATTTTAGGTTTAAAATTGTCTCAACAACTTTAAATTTACATCCTTGAAATTGAGGGTGACTTAACTATTGTAACCAATGCCCTTCAAAAAAGATTTATGTCAAACTAGCAACTCAATGCATTATTAGATGTAGCTATCAAGCTTTTGAGAGGATGTTTGCCTACATGGTAAGTTGTGTCCATAGGAGGCAAATGGGGATGTTGATTGTTTTGTGTACACAGTTATGGATAGGACATATGAAAAGGAGGTATACAACACTTTTGGGTGCAACCAGTACTACATAACCCAACTTATTATTGTTACACACGCTACCTTGGTAAGGAATGATCTTTCACACATTGAGGTAGACATTTGGTGATAATTCACAAGTGGCCCATTGATGTGATAGGAACTTTGAGGATGTTATGTATCTTGAGTAAGGACATGATATTAATGGGAGAGCCTAATAAGGCATGAATTGGGAAGTCTTTCATTGCATTCTATATTTTCACTTCTCATTATTTGTATTTGTTGGGTTTGTGAAATGAGATTGCCAAGGGACTTTAAAGCTATTATTCTGAACAATGAAATGGATTTTAAAATGGTGTTCTCTTGATGGAATGATATGGTTGAGCTCTTGATATGGTAGCAAGGATTCCCATTTTGAAGAGGTAGATGTCTTTTTTGGGACAGATAATAAAATAGAGGTTAAATTCATCTTTTGGCCCCCAACATATTGATGATGGTGTCTATAAGCATGGTTTTGGGTGAAGATTGTATATCTTCCATTGACAAGCACCATGTCAATACTAATATTTCATCTCAATTTGGCACTTTACTATTGAATTTAGAGAAGCCAAAAGTGGTGGTTTTGGCTCTTTTGAGGGATTTGATTCATCTTGCATTTTTGGATGGTTTGGATTATGTCATCCTAGTTGCTAGACTTGGTGTGGGAATACCTAGTCTTGCAATTACCATTAAATTTATAGAGGAGGGTGATAGAGTCATTTTCCACCCTTTTGTCATGAACCTTCACACTATATACATTCAACAACATCATGCTAGAGTTTTGAACTAGGATGTGACTTCTTGATGAAATTCACCAATACGGAGCCTACGTAAGATTTTAAAATGGATGCAAAAGTTTACAAAATTGGTTTGTGGTGAACCAAGGAAGCCTAGACCTATTAGTTCTATATCTTATAACTTTGCACTCATGATTCTTTCTGCATGAGTTTTTTTATTGTCCCATAGGCATAATGAATGTCACTTGTGGTAATTGGATAGTTAATGGACATTGGTTCTTAAGTTATTTTAGATAAGTTAATACTATGTACATTTTATTTTCAATTAATACAATACAAATAGAAACACAATGCTACAATTTATTGATTGAGAAAAGTTAATAAATTAATAATGTTTTATGAAAAAAATTAAAATTGATATTTCTTGATATTTTTTTAAATAAATGCATTCAAGAAATGTATATTAATTTATAAGTATAATTTGTACAATAGAAATCTTACATTTGGATTGTAAAGGTTGACAATGGAGATGCTACCATGATTATCAAGTCATAGGCGATCACTTTCAAGCTATGGTATTTGTAGTTGTAGAAAATTGAAATATAATTTTTTAATAGGTTATTATTATAATGGTGAATGTTGTATATTTATGTCCTCTTTTATGTTTTAGGTTTATGAAGTTGTCCTATGTGTATTGGTTTGTGCATAAGATGAGATATCTCAAGTGAAAGTAAGAAAATAACATCATTAGATCATAATTCTATTATCACTCATCTTGATGAGTTAATTTTGATCCTCACATATAGTATTCATTGCTTTGATTCAAAGTCCATAATGAATAGTTCAAATTACACACTATGTGGTGCATTGAAGGGCGAACCTAGGTTCAAATAAATTGTATAGGAAGTAGTAAGAAAAATCAAAAGAGCATCATCAAAGAAGGGAAAATCTAGAACTATTATTACATCAATATTACTTCATTAATATAGGAGAATGCACTATGTGCTTGATTTTTCGTAACCTTGGTTCATCATCATTGAGTCAATCTATTAAGGGTCTAACTAAATAATGTAGGATCATCTTAGCAATCATGCAATCCTACATAAACACAAATTAGTATCTTAATGTTTGTTATTTTTAACAAGTTTTATAATGTTATCTTAGGTGTTTTATTCTTGCCCCAAATTTTTTTTTACTATCTACTAATTTTGTATTAGGATTTAGAGGAACTATTTCTCTTGTGCAATATCATATGTTTATTATAGTTTCCCCAAATTGTATCCATAGCACAGTATTGATACTTTGAACATGTACACATGTCAATTACTATATTTGTGCTCCTTAATATAAATTATGATATTTTATTTTTCCAATATGCATCTATTAAATTTCTCACTAGTCATAAGGTCATATAATTAAGTATGCATCCTAGAAAAGATCATAGTGGAAGTTGCACCAAGTTCTAAAGCTTGTGTTTTTTTACAATTATGTTTGGAGTCACTTTGCAATCATCTAGAGAATTCATCCAATCTTGAGGATAATGTATGGAACCATTCCATTTTGGTCTCATGTTTACCATCACATGTGTGTAGGAATCGTACCACATTATGGTTTGGATTGCATTACTATGCCAAGGGATCTCTATAGAAAGGTGAAAATAATTTGAAAAAAGACAATAAAGAGGGAGGAATAAAAAAATAGACTGAAATACAGTCTAAAAAAATCTAGATGTGGACTATTGTAACTTCTTGTAGACACTAAAAAATGGTCCATGCTTATAGCCCCCATTTTTAACATGCCTTCTCTATTATGTGTTTGCTCTTTATCATACACTACTATTGTGTTAGTGTTTTATTAATTAAATAATCTATTTAATTAATTATTAATGTTCATCCTTTAATTTGCATAATGTCCTATCCGGTTAAATGATCTTGTCAATTAATTCAAGCTTCTAGGGGTAGATCACCATTAATTTATCTCCTATTCCTAAGTCATAAGCTTTAATAAATAAATTTTATTTATTTATTTATCCCTTTCATTCATGGTTTCACCATTAATTAATTGACAAATTGTTCTTAATTTGAGAATTAATAATTCTCTTACTTTTCCCTACAATTAATTAATTTCATTAATTGGCTAACTCCTAAATGTGAGAATTTGTGCTTCCACTCTCTAGATTTTAGCCTCCACTTTCTTACACCTTCCCTTTTAACATTTCTTTATAATTTATGATATTTTCTAATTCATACTCTTCCAATTGTCATAAAATGACATAATTATGACATTTTCCAATTCTAACTCCTTTTTATGACTTTTTCTAATTTTGAGTCTTCTTATGCAAATGACATCTTTATGTTGAAAATAAACATTTCTAGAGACTTATTCCTACTCTTTCTTTATTTGTACTTTGTACTTAGTTGTATTTACATACCCTCTTACTTGTTGAGTAGATGTGAGTTATCATGTATATCTTATGGTTCATATGTATTTGTTTATTCTTTGAGATGATGTACTATGTAAAGGATTTAGATGATTATTGTACTTAATAGATTAAATTATATTTATGTAATTCTATGTCAAGGAACCCTTGAGATTTGTAATCTGTAATCAAGATTATGTATATGAGTATATATGGACTTTATATTTTACTTTTGCTTTGTTATTCAATACGGTTTGTAAACTTTTAAGAAAAAAATTATTCTGTAAACTTAGTATCATGTTTTAGGTTAATATCTCCTAGGTTCCCTGGCAGGGCATTACATACAGTTGCTTGCTTTCTCTTCAAATGAGTTTTCTCTTCCAAATTTCCTATCTCTCCAACTCTATTTGTTGATGGAAAACTCTCACTTGCAAAACAAAAAATGAAATGAGGATACACTCTTTTATAATTTGAGAGCGTCTCCTCATGTTCCCCAAAAGGTGCCTCTTCAAATTCTATTTCCTCTCCAAATTCCTCTAAAAAACCTAAAAACTTCCCAAAACCCACAAAAAGCACGTTAGTGGGCATGCAAATAAAAAAAGTATAATGTCCATAAGGGAGTTTGACATTTAAAAAAATAAAAATAAAAAAAAAATTTCATAACCCCCACCCAAGTTGGGTGCAGGGGCCCTGCCGGCAGGACCTGCCACAGGACCTCTCTGGTAGGGGCCCCCATGAGCAACCCCGTCGGTGTGGGGGAACTCCCTAGTCACGGGTCCCAACGCCAGGGCTCCCACACCCCACATGGAAAGGGTCGTGATTTTTTTTTATAAAAATCATACATGTGGCTTTTTTAATTTTTATTTTGAACTTTTTTTTAAAACGAGCATTTGACATTTTGTTTTTAATTTTTTTTTAAAACGACCTCATGACATTTTCAACTTTTTATGGTTTTTGATTCTAGTTTTTTGTTTTTTCAATGCCATTTGGTATTTTTCAATTTAATATTATTTTTTATATAACTGCTACCAAATATTTTTATGTCTATGACATCTTTTTGGAATATGTCGTGCATGTATCTTGTGCTCCCATTGTATAGACACCTCTCAGCGTAATTATAAATGGCCAATTCAAATTAAATAAGATTAATTGAGACAAACACATATGTATTTAATATTTGATAATTAAATGTAAAATATTATATTAAATTTGTAGAATAATATCAATATAGACATTTTTTGTTAAATCTATTAAGAAAGCATAAAATAATTTCATAGAATTGTTCTCATTTATTGTTATCATGAAAACTATGAACATGATACAATTTGTACATAATCTTGAGGTAAGTTACTTGATATGATTTCAAGAGTTTTTTGTTTTGTTATGTTTTACCTCATTTCCATGACTATGGACATGACACAATTTATGCACAATCTTGAGATAAATTCAATTTCAACAAATTGTATTAAATAAATTAAAAAAATATTTATTTGGTAGTCTATATTTCTTCCACCTTCCATCACTTTTTAGTTTAAAAAAAATGCCAAATGATTTTTCCTTTCTTTCTTATTATATCTCTTATTACCTTAGTCAACTTGATCTCATGGACGTTATTCAAATTCCTTCATTCATTCATATACCAAAAAATTGATGAGTTGAATCTGTGAGGAAACAAAAATCTTCTCTCCATGATCTAAAATTATCGCTTAACATTAGGTATAGAAGATGATTGTCGATTTATTCAATTGCTTGATCAGATTGTTTATTTTTTCATTGTAAATATTTTTCAATGTTGAACTCTTAGGTTTTATTGCAATAATGAGAAGGCAAGATAATTCTAGGGAAGAATACCCTATAGTTGAGCACCCTAACTTCACGGTTCTCAAAATCCTACATGGAAATTTTAAATCACTCATTTTTTTATAACAACTTATTTGGCATGTTTCTTGCTTAGCTAAGGTTTTAGGGTCACATCATATTGCAGAATTTTTCCTTTTCATTGAAGCATAAGAGTGGACAGTTAAATAAGGATGTTGATGCCTTGAGCCGAAGAAGAAGTTTGTTGACATAAGTAAGAGTTGAGGTACTTGGTTTTGATGATTTGAAGTGTTGGTATGAAACTAACGTTGATTTTGCAGAGCCTTGGAAAGCTTGTAAAGAACAAACAATGAGTGATAAGTGGATTGATTATTTCATTCAAGAAGACATGTTGTTTAAAGGAGTTTAGTTGTGCATACCTAGATGATCTATGAGAGAAAACATAGTAAAAGAGAAACATAGAATTTGGGATTGTATACAACTTTGCTTGTACCTGATAGACCTTGGGAAGATGTGAGTATGGAATTTGTTCTTGGATTGCCTAGAACTCAGAGAGGTAATGATTCTATTATGGTAGTGGTTGACAGATTTTCTAAGATGGCTCATTTCATACCTTGTAAGAAGACATTTGATGCATTGCATATAGCTGAATTATTCTTCAAGGAAGTGGTAAGATTGCATAGTTTGACTAAGTCTATTGTTTCAAACAAAGATACTAAGTTTACCGGTTACTTTTGGAGAACACTTTGGAAAAATATGAATATTGAATTGAAGTTTAGTTCTACATTTCACCCTCGAACAGATGGACAAACTGAAGTTGTGAACAGAAGTTTGGGAAACTTGTTGAGATGTTTAGTTGGAGATAAGACTGCTAATTGGGATTTAGTTTTGGCACAAGCAGAGTTTGCATATAAGAATTATGTGAATAGAAGTACTAAGAGGAAACCATTTGAGATTTTTACTGGATTTCATCCTAAGGGAACCATAGAGTTGAGAGATTTACCTACTAAGACAAGAAGAAGTGCTGAAGCTGAGGATTTTGTAGTATACATGAGAACTTTTCATGATGAAGTCAAAAAGGATTTGGAGGACAGTAATATGAAATATAAACAGAGAGAAGATAAGAGAAGGAGACATAAAGCTTTTGAAGTTTGAGATAAGGTTATGATTCATTTGAAGAAGAATAGATTTCTAGTTGGTACCTACAACAAGCTAAAAATGAAGAAGTTTGGACCTTGTAAGATTCTGAAGAAGTTTGACAGTGAAAATGCTTATGAAGTGGAATTACTAGAGGACATGAATATATCACCTATATTCAACATTGCTGATATATTTGAGTACTTTGAATCAAATGATGAGACTAAAGATGATCTAGATTATCCTAAGAAAAATAAAGATAACATTAAGAAGGTCTTGAATAGTAGAGTAAGCAAGAGTACAAGAGGAAAGGACTACATGGAATACCTAGTTCAGTGGAAAGACAAACCAATTGAAGACATTTCATGGATTATATAAGCTGAGTTGGATCTTTATGATTTAGGTCAAAATATGAGTAGTGCCTGATGTGGACACCAGTTCTTTATTCACCCCAGGTGTCTGATGCAGGAGCATCTTGGGTCTTTGAGCAATCTTGCATCAACCAAAAACATTTCCTATTTTCTGTTGTTTACATTTTAATCTTTGCATTTATTGGTTTCATATTGCGCAAAGATTACATGATGTTGATGACCTATTTTGGAACCTTCTTGTATGATTGCATAAGGATTGGATGGACGGTTTCAAAGTTAGAGTTGTTTTCCTTGCTGCCAGAGCCATATTTTCCTGCTTTCCATGTGTTGATTGCGCATCATGTAGTCATTGATCGTTAATGAATCAGCCTTTATGCTCTTATGTAATTTAAGAGGACCTAAAGTAATACCTTCACCTAAAACCACAAGTCCTAATTCATTATGAGTTGAAAGTTATGACCGTTTTGCTTGGGTATCGATTTTCAGCCAGTTTCACCAAAAACGTAGAGTTTTTCATCTTGCGCGGTTCTGTGTGATAAAATGGGGCCTTGTGAAGTTAGGGACATGTTCTTGGATCATGTGTGGACCTAAATGTAACTTCACATTAATTTTTGTTCATTCTTTCATTAGTTTTGGTTTACTCTTCCAGGCTGGACCTATAATGTATTTAAATGCCTGACTGGTCGACTTGTGGCTTTGCTGGCTATATATTTGGAGCTTGAATTGTTGTAGAAAGGGAGTTTTAAGTAGAGGATGGTAGAAAAGAAGATAACATGCGAGATGAGTCTCTGATTGCATAATTCTCATTGTATTTAAGGTCGAAACCCGAAAGGCCTCACATCCGAGCATGTTGAAAGATTTAATATAAATACTCTGTTGTTGCTGCTAGTTGCTTGTCTCATATCCATTATGTTTTCACTGATTTCATGTGGTATTCATATTTCTTTGATGTGTAACTTTGAGCAGGGCTTGTTTGTTGATTCAAGTGGACTCAATTTTGCTTGATTCTGCTTTTATCTACCCTGCCCCTGCGTCATATCATTAGCAATGACAACTTCAAAGTCACAACTATTGGTACAATGGTATCAAAAAAATTGAATTATCAACTACTATCACAACTATAAAACACACTCTGAATCCTTTCTCTTATAATAAAACATCTTAACTTTGCAACTCCCAAAATCTTATATGAATATTTCAAACCTCACAAAGTTTGTAGAGCAATTAACTTGTAAGTCCACTACGAATTTGAGTCCCATATAAATATGGCATTATATCAACATGTTTTCTTTTATGGAAAACAAGTGCCACGTAGTGGCTAGTACTTGCCTTATAGTATTGTAAATGTTGAAATAAAATTATTTATCATGAATTTAGAGCTAATTAAATAATAGTAATTTTAATATAATAAATTTAATTTTAAATATATATATATATATATACATATATATATATATATATATATATACATATATATATATGTATATATATATATGTATATGTATATATATGTATATGTATATATATATATATATACATATATATATGTATATATACATATATATATGTATTTATACATATATATATGTATATATATATATGTATATATATATATATATGTATATATATATATATATGTATATATATATATATTGTATATATATATATGTATGTATATATATGTATGTATATATATGTATGTATATATATGTATGTATATATATGTATGTATATATATATATATATATATATATATATATATATATATATATATATATATATATATATATATATATATATATATATATATATATATATATATATATATATATATATATATATATATATATATATATATATATATTAGTATTATAGTCAAAATATATACTTTTGAAAAATTTAATCAAAATCTAATAAAAGTTAACTCTATATTTAACAAGTGCCACGTAGTGGCTAGTACTTGCCTTTAGTAATTAATTTTAAGTTTAATTTTTATTATAAATTTAATCTTAATTTTAATAAATTTGTTATAATATATAAGATATTTTAATTAATTATAAAATTATAAAATTATAAAATTATAATTTTTTATATAATGATAATTGTAGTAATAAATAATTTTTTTTAATTATATAATTAGAATTTTTTATATAATGATAATTGTAGTAATAAATAATTTTATTAATTATAATTATATAGACAATTATTGATTGCAAATTATAATTGATTTAAACCTTAATCTTAATTTCATTTGTAAATATAACAATAGTGCTAATTTTATTTTATTGATATATTTTTTTGTAGGATTTGAGCAACACAAATCCACAGAAACCCGAAGATCACCTGCATACAAAAACTTGTCACAAGAAGTCAAGAGAAGAAGAGGGCAAGGGTTTGACTCAGAAGATGAAGAAGAAAATATCCTCAAATAACTGAATGAATAATAGTGTACAATGGATCATCCATATAAAGGAGATCAAAGGCCTTGAAAAGGCAAACCTAAAAAGCAGAAGTGCAAGTGCATGTAATAATCAGTTAAACTATAAGAAGACTAATGCATGCAAAAAATAACTGATGCATAACTAGTGCATGAGTCAACTAAAGCAAACTGATGCATAACTAGTGCATGAGTTGACTAAAGCAAAGAGTTGATATCTTAAGAAGGGAGTAAAATATTAATAAAATTAATAATTTACTCTAACACCCCCCCTTAAGATGAGCAACGATGCAGCTACAAACAATGCAAGAAGAAAGCAAAGGAAACTACAATGCTGAAAGTAGAAATGGGTCCCGACAACATGGCTTGATGAGGTACCCAGCACAAAGAGAGTCTCTAAAAAGTGGAGAAATAGAGAAAACCACATGGGAAAAACTCTACTCCAAAAGGAGACCAAGAATGTTCCAGAAAATAGGAACAAAGAAAGAGCATGAAGCATCTCCGAAGCATGAAACTGCAAACACTGTCAGAAGTAACTGCTGGAACCCCCACTGAAATAGTGCCTGACCAGGTAGAGAAGACAAAGTCTGAAGAGCTGATCAATCAAAGAGGTGACCTCCAAAAGTAGGAATGAATGAGTGTCTATATAGTAGATGAACCATCTCACCGAAATGCATAGGTGCCTAGCCACTGCATCCGTCTAGTACATAGGAACAAAAACTGAATACGTAGATCACTCAACCAAACCAAAGAAGCAATAGAGCCGACAGGTGAACCCCCCCCATAATGCTAAACAGGGAGAGGGGTGATAGGAACATTGAAATGCAATGCCAGAAACATCTGCAAGAAGGAGAATCAGGAACACCAACAGTGCAACAGAAGTACAAGCACAGGATAAAGGGCGGTGTCACAGACACATATCATGGGCTAATGTCATGGAAGAAACATTCATTTGACAAAGGTGGATGAGAACAAAAGGAAAAACATCATAACTCCCCATGACACTTCATAACTGAGTGCGAGTACAAATAAACACAAGGTGCTTGAAATCCTAAATATGCAGAAGCAGACACTTTATCTTAGTGCGTTTACATAAACAAAAATGCTATAGAAGAGAAGCATACAATGCTTAGAAGAAGATCAAAGGAGTCTGAACCAAAAGAACAACCTAAGACGAGTCATCCCTCAAAGGGAAGAGATCCCAGGACCTGAAACAACCAAGATATCCACCAGACTACAAAAAAGCAAGAATCTGAATAAAATGAACCTAGAGTAGAATCTAAAAAAATGACTCATAGCATTGAAAATCTCTCTGAACAAGCTTTCCAACGATATATCACTTTTTGAAAATGGAGTCCGGATGTGCAAGATAGAGCTCTTAGAGTGCAAACCTGAAGATCTAGCTTTGACAGAGAAAAACACCATCAGAAAAATAATACCAGATAAAACAACCTCCATATCTAGAAAGAGCTCGGAATCAATTTTTCGATGATATCTCGTTTGCCAAATTTCGACACCGTAAGCTCAAGATATGAGCTAAAAACCAACAACTACGCTGGAGGGCCCAAAGAAGGTGTCTACAAGGATTTGAGGATGGGTGACATCAGCAAAAGGACACAAAACCCCATAAAACTATCAGATCTGATAAAATCTCAGAAAGAGCTTTCCGGCAATATCTCGTTCGCTAAAAATGAAGCCAAGATGCAAGAGAAACGGATCCCAGAATGCAAGAGGTCTGAAAATGCCACAATCACAGAGAACATCTAACTTTGACAGCAAAAAAGAGCATCGAAATTGCAAAATCACAAAACCATACTAGCAAATTTGGATCGGGCTCGAAACCAGCTTTTCGACGATATATCACACGTCCAATTACGATCCCATATACCCAAGATATCGCAAAAAAAAGCCCAATTACCCCTAAAAAAGAGCCCTAAAAAAATCATGCAATTTAAAAAAAATTAAAATGCATACCTGCTGACATCATGCTGACATCAGTAGGGGGCCTGGAGGGCTAAAAAAGGAGCCCCTGGTCACCCATGTGACCAGGGGCTGGGCGGAGGGTGCTGGAGGGTGGCGGGGCCGCTGGAGCAAAGGAGGGGCTGTGGGCGGCGCGACGCGGGTGGTGCAGTCAACGGAGCGCGGGTGGCGGTTTCCGGCAGAGCGCTGCGACGACAGAGGGTGCGCGCTGGGCGCTGATGGAGGAGGTCGCGGAGAGGGCGGTGGTGACTCTTTGGAGGCCATGGGGCGGTGCTCGGGTGGGCGCTGGGCGGTGCCCGAGTGGCTGCCCCCAGATTTATTTATTTATTTATTTTTTTGAATATCACCGTACTGCCTCGATCAGCGTGCCAAGCCATACAACCTGGTGTGCAAAAAATTTTTGCCTCTGAGGCCAACTTGTCAGAATTCGACAAGTTTTATATGCTTTTTGACTATCTCAAGCCTTCCGAACGCAACCGTGAGGTCTGTTTGGGCCAGAAGTGTGCCAAAAAATACTGATCATCTCAGGATCCGTGCCGGGGCTGATTGCAAATTTTTTTTCTCATAGATTCCAACTTTGTTCAAATTGGATAAATTTTATATGGATATTGGGGTTCTTGGATGCTCTGAATGCAACTGTGAGGTCTGTTTGAAGCCAAGATGACAAAAAAAATAGGTCCCCCCAGATTCAATAAAAATCCCAAAAAAACCCTTATTTGAAATAGATGAATTTCATCTCTTGAATCTTTCAAACGCGAACAAGCTGTAGCAGATTAGGCTCTGATACCATGTAGGATTTGAGCAACACAAATCCACAGAAACCCAAAGATCACCTGCATACAAAAACCTGTCACAAGAAGTCAAGAGAAGAAGAGGGCAAGGGTTTGACTCAGAAGATGAAGAAGAAAATATCCTCAAATAACTGAATGAATAATAGTGTACAATGGATCATCCATATAAAGGAGATCAAAGGCCTTGAAAAGGAAAACCTAAAAAGAAGAAGTGCATGTAATAATCAGTTAAACTATAAGAAGACTAATGCATGCAAAAAACAACTGATGCATAACTAGTGCATGAGTCAACTAAAGTAAACTGATGCATAACTAGTGCATGAGTTGACTAAAGCAAAGAGTTGATATCTTAAGAAGGGAGTAAAATATTAATAAAATTAATAATTTACTCTAACATTTTTATTACATATTATTAATATTATTGTATTAAATATATTTTAATTAATAATTCTAATTCAAATAATAATGTCATATGGTCAACTTTAATTGTAATTTTAATAGTTAAAAGTATTTATTTCAACTGCGGGCCTAATTTAATTAAATATTATATCTAACCCTATTTTTTTCAATATAGATATTGAGAGAATTTTAAGTGAAGTTTATTTGAAAATTTTAAATTCATTAAATATTAATATTTTATTTTGGCCCTCTTTTGTTGTTTATACTACTCTCAACAATTGTTATTTGTTGTAATGGTCTATCCTACTTTGTACTAGTTATTATGTGGTGAACTTGGTGGGTTAAGGTTCTACTTCCCCACTCCTCCTTTTGTACTTCTTTTTTGAAAATATTAATTTAATATATTTTAATTTAAATAAAAATCAATATATATTATAATATCACAAGTTTTATTAGTACTTGCCGATAGGCTAGGCAACTACTATTGCAATCATTTTTGGATTTCTTCCATTAACTAGTGATTTTTATCAAATTTGTTACAAAATTAATAATTTTTATAGTATACATGCACATTTTTTATGTTTATAATTCAACAAAATTAATTTTGAGCTCTTCTATTGGCCTCTTATACACGGATTTAGCCTCTTATACACGGATTTTGTGGAAGCACTACCTCTATTACAATTTTCAAGGCAATATTATAGGGGCAAATACTTTACCATGCCCTTAAAATAATTCATATTTATTTTTAAAATATGTTATAATATAAATGCATGGTTTTGGATATAGATTATTTATTAACTAATGTTTATTAAATTGAATAATAAAATTTGGTATATGTATTATAATTAGATGTTATATATTTAGATTATATAATATTGAATTATAATTATAATCTAAATATTAATAAACTTAAATTTTTCATTATATATTTTATATTAATTAACTTATGAATTAGTGATAATAATATCTATTATTTATAATAAATAATTATAAGTTATATTTTAAAATACTAAATAATATGATTTGACATAAGTTATATGAGCTATATAAAATATTATTAAAATTGTTCCTTGTTAATTAAATGATGTAATTTATTTTGATTTTAACAATTATTTTTCTAAAATAGGAAATTATATTATATTAGATTAATAGTTTATGTGAAGTATTTAAATTTAAATTTATAGTTATATTTTTAAAATATCTTATAATATATTATATTGATTATTTATGTATAAATTATTTTATTTCAAAAATTAATAAATATATTTTAGAAAAATAATTTTATTGATATTTTTAATTATATATTTTTAAAATATTGATAATATATAAAATTTTAAAATTAAAAAATAATATAAAAGATATTACATGAAATCTTTTTAAAAATTAAATATAATTTATGTACTTCATTAAAATAGATATATTCACTTACATTTATAAGGATTAATTTTCTTTTGTTTTTATTAATTTGATTTAAACTATGATAATTAAATATCTTAAAATTGTAAAACAAAAGAGTAAAATATATATAATTTTAAATTAATATAAGACTTCACCTATTATATCAAATAGCTATAATATTAATTACATTGTGATTAATACTAATTATACTTGTATTTAGTAACTACAACAATGGATATTTGTTTATCTTTAACTTATCATTATTAACTTAATATCAAACTCATAATCAATTAATCAATCTAATTATATTTGTATGAAATAGCCATAATATAATTTGGAATAATTTTATTATTATTATTATTATTATTATTATCATTTTTAATCTAAATTTATTAATATATAATAAATATGAAACAAAAAATTTCATTTTTGTAATTATTCTGCATGTTTTTACCATGTATTTCTTATTTATTTTTTGAGAAATCCATGCAATAAGACTCAAAAGAATGACCATATGTTCAAGAAGTTAAAAAATTTGCATTTGTACTATAAAAAATATAAAATTTATAACAAAATATAAAATATATTAAATTGTTATTGGTTCATACAATTAGTTTTAATCACTTGTTAAGCTTAACAATTCAAAAATTGATACAATAGTACTTTCTTAGTCTACAACTGTATGGTGAAAATGTGACCACACTTCTATGAATCTTTGCATGCAAGGAAACTAAAAAATGAGCCCTCACAAATCGATCCATAGCTCTTTATGCATGAAGTTGTAAGATTTGTAAAATTGCTCTCAGCTAGAGCTATAAACTCATGACCTTGCTAGTCAACCACACAATGAGAGATTCCAAATCAAAGACAAGGGAAAGAGTGTCAATATCTCCAATGAAATCAATATGAATGCAATGAAATGCAAACTTATATGAGAATGCAAATTAATCTATGAGGATGAAGATGCAATTAAGTTATGAAAATAGAAATGAAAGAGTTACAAACCCTCTAACTAAACTATGTGAGATTAATCTAAAATATGAAAGGAGATGATGCAACTATGATGCAAGCTAAGATGTGATGTAGATGCAAGATGAATGCCAATGATACTCCAAATCTTCAAAACTTGATGCAAGAATGTCTCCAAAAGCTTCAAGATGACTTAGAAAACCTGTAGCATAACAATAGCATAAAATTCAAGTGTATGCAAAATAAAGAAGAGAGCTCTTCTTTTATAGAGAATGAGAATCAATAGACGATCGAGATTAAGAGGCAAAAGACTTAATCAAAGGTGGAAAAAATAGAAGCTTGATCCTTGTGCACAAATATCTTCCAATAGAAAAATAAGAGTTGACTTTAGTGTCCATATGAGACAATATTTTTTCTCTTTTTATAAAAATAATACTTTATTTGTGCAACTTAGGGTAAAAGAAAAAGTGGGGGCTTTTTATTTAATAAAAAGGGGAGGAAATATTCTTTTTAATTAAATAAAGACTAGGATAAAATGATTTTATTATTTAATTAAAAGAGATTTTTATTTAATTAAAAGAGAGCATGTTCTCTTAATTAAATAAGATTTTTATTTTTATTTTTTTCTCTTTTAAATTAAATAAGGCTCAAACCTTAAGAAATACTGAATTGATTATGATTTGATTAAAGAAATTGATATAATTGATATTGTTGATATTTGAAAATATTGATTCAGGGATTTCACAAATTGTTGAATTGGGGCCCAAAGTTTAGGCGACCATTTTAAGGTGTATACATTTGCCCCTCTTTGACTAATGTGAGATTGATTTGGGATCACATGTAGTCAAAGAATGAAGTTGAAATTTGAGATCAATTTGGGATCACAAAACAACTCAGATGTGAGGTCGATTCGGGATCACATCTGGATAAAACATAAACAAAAGATTCTGGACATGAGGTCGATTCGGGATCATATCCAAAATAAAAGATAAGAATCTCAAGCTTAAGCGAAAGCTCACAGAAAGATAGCTGAATCAAGAAAATCAAGGAATCAATGATTAAAATCCAATAGGTATTGCCCCTTCAGAATCGAAAGCGAAATCAGATAGAGAGGAACAACAAACTGATAAAGAGTTGATCAAATCATAATGAAATCACAATCGAAGATAAATGATAACATGATAACCATTAGACAGTGAAAACATGCCCCAATGATGAATTAAAAGAAAAGAAGTGGGGTGAATGAAAGACTAGAAGTTTGAAAGACATGAAAAATGAAGAAATTTCATCAAAGATCAAAAAATTATGCCTGAAAAGGTCATTCAACTGTACAGAAGAGAATGAAATGTGATTTTGATGATCAAGGTGAATGCGGATTTCAATTTTGATCCTGAAATGAATAGAAAATGACATGATATGAAAGACCAGAAATTAAAGATATGATCAAGAAGAATCAAAAAATGAGCACAGTTGACCAACTAGTCCGTAGATGATAAAAAAAGAGCTTTCGCCATATGCAATATGCAGAAACTAAACTATGATGACCCTAAGAATGCAAGCTACTATGAAAGTGGTTGACTTGCAAGGTCACAATGCCTATAGACATCTAATTATCATCATCGAGTGTTAGGTAGCATCGTAAGATCATACAATGCACACTAGCATAACTATGTGGATATGAATATGATCTTTATCAGATAGAAATGTGGGAATCTCACCTAGGCATCAAAGACATGTAGGTCCAGATGACTAATATAGTGAGATCACCTAAATTTTGATATGGCGAGATTATGCTTGTATCAAGACATATGAAAGTCAGGATAGCTAGAAGCATGCACTCGCAAAACAGTCAAGGATAATACCTTGTCAATCCATAGTGTCAAGTAAGACCAGCATAAAATGCTCATGACAATTAGGACCAACAAAATATACCCACAAGCAGATAAAGAAAGAAAACATGTTCTCATACCCTTAGTCTTCTAGCTATGCATCATCGAAAACTTCTCAGGGAGAGACCACTCATCAAAGAAATCCTCATAGACAGCACACAAAGAAAAATAAAGTCAACATATCTCAAGCGAGTTGATTGTTTAAGTGCGTGTGTGTTGGTCATAGAGTCAGACTCTGGTTATCACATCTGTCAATGAGAAATATCGCATCATACTAGACTGGTGGGTAAGACATCTGATAAGTGTTAAGAAACACTTGATGCAAGGGTAGTGTTGAAAAACATTGTTGGGGTGGTGTTGAAAAACACCTGATTATGAAATGCCCCAAGAGACAAACGCATGTAAAGGACCTATGCTAACAGGTATGCCCCCTAGACAAAGATAAAGACCAATTCCAGACCAAGTCAAATAAGGTCAATGCATGATGGAGAAAGGCTAAGTGTTGAGAGCGCATGCTAAAAAACAAGGGTGCAAAGGTCTCAAGTAGCGCCTGTTTCCAAGTTTTCACCACTTGGAATCTTTTTTCATTTTTTGATTTGTTTTCTTTTTTTTTGTATTTTTGCTACCAAAGCGCCTGTTTCCAGATTTTCACCAAGGCACTTTTTCTTTTTTTTTTTTGTATTTTTTTAATTTTTGATTTTTTTAATATTTTTTCAGGACTTTATATGCTTTTTAGGATTTTTTCAGCATCATATATGAATTTTTTTTTTATAATTTTTTCAGGATCATCAAATATGTACAAAGGATGCCCCCAGACAAAACAGACATCAAACTCTTTAAGCAAGATCACATCGTGCAGTCTCAATGTCAAGCAAGGTGGAGAACAAGAGGGATGAGCCAGCTAGTGGAAGAGATGGAAGATAAGAGAATGAAGGAGAATGAAGGGAATAAATCCTCAAGAGAAAACTCTTCAAGATTACCCAAGCTAGAAAAAAATTGTCATGTAAAGCGCATTTGGACAAGCAATGAAAGGATAGCATAGGATAAGCCTCAAAAGTGTAATGAAAAAGAAGGAAATGATGCAGTCCAAAGGAGTAGACATGTCAAGAGGCTTCATAACATCATGTTTTACTCTTTTTTTTTATTAGATCAAAACCAAAGGGGAAAGGGATAGCGAAAGGCGAGAATGAATGAAGAAGAATAAAGATGAAGGCTAAACATGAATGAAATGAAAACAAGATCATCGTAAGATAGCCCACAAGATAGCCAAATATTCGTATATAGGCCAAGATTGTCAAGATCAAAGATGAGAAGATGGAATGGATGAAATATGTAGAAGAACTACATATGATGCTTGATTGTTAAGTTTTCATCATGGTACTTATCCAAGGCGCCACAAGGGAGTGGTTTTCACCATAAGACAAATTTATTTCTCTTTACTTTTTCTAGCAAAGCGCATGTTTCCAAGTTTTCACCATGGCACATTTTCAATGTTTTCATTTTTTGTTTTTTTTGAATTTTTCTATTTTTTTGAATTTTTTGGAAGAAACAAGCTTTTAGGTAATGCTTCTTGAAAGGATAAATCATTGATATACCAAGGAATTAAAATGATATGCTCAAAGATGCTAATAGGGAAAGGAAAATGGAAGAGAAAAATAGAGGATAAGGTTTTATGTAAAATGAGTGAGGTTGGAAGATAGGAGGAATAGGCAAATGAGGAAAAATGATAGAAGGTAGAAGGATAATGAATGGAAGGATTGTGAAAAGGTAGATGGAAAGAAAGGTAAGATCAACATCAATACACACCTTGAAGGGTGGAGGGAAAAATGGAGAAAACATAAACCATATTCTAATCCAAATGTGAACCATATTCTGGTTCATTATTGCTATCTGACTCTTTGAAGAGAGGATTGGTGTACTTGTTATAATTCTCAAATGTGAATGGAGGAATACGAGAAGGAATATGGCAAATGTGTATCAGAGGTTGTGGTTCAGGCGCATGGAATGGAAGAATATTTTTGCAAAAAGATGAAGTGGAAGCCTTTGGAAGTTTGAATGTCAACTTCACTTTTTGCTCAACATAAGACTCTTTCAAGAGAGACTTTGGAATCCATATAGCTTTAAACTTTTTATTTTCTTTTGATGTGTTAGAGAGAATATCTTCAATGATGGATTTTGGAACCTATACTTGTCTTGTAGTTTTTTTCTTAGATATCTTTTTTGACTTTATGCCTCCATGTCGATTAGAGGAGACATGGTGATCTTTTTTTTTTTTTTTATGGATTCTTGTATTGCTTCTTTTTCTTGTATTGAACATTCAAGTTACTTCCAAAAGACTTGGGACTTGTGGAAGAAGGAAAATACGATTGGTTTACATGGGTGGATGGATGAAAATGATTCAAGGGTATGTATCTATGTTGATCTTGAGGAAAGATAGGAGATGGAGGGACGTAAGGACCCAAGATGGATAATGAATTAGGAGATTTAAGAGGGTAAAGTGAAGGGACATAAGGGCCCAAGATGGAAGGAAGACGTGAAGCCCTTAGTATTGATGGAGGAGGTCCAAGGATGGATGTGGAAGATGCAAAAGGATAATCAATAAGTTCATCAGCATCTATATGACAACCAAGGACATCAACATCTTTAGAGTGAGCATTAGAGTTTTCAATAGGATCATGCACATCTTGAATAGAAGCACCTTCTTTGACAGTATCATTCGTAGCTTGCAAAGATTTAGGAAGAGAAGAAAGTGGAAGTGAACATGGAGTGGTAGAACAAGAAGATGGAAGACTTTGATCTTGACAAGGATCGTTGGGTAGCATAAGCATATCAACTTTCTTTCGATTTTCAATAGGCTTTACATCAGAAGTAACAACCCCATTTTTAATAACCTTAATGGAAGTATCATCTTTGGAAAGCGCAAGTGTGGTAAGGTTATTTTGATTATCAATAAGCTCAATGGTGTAAGTAGTAGCTTGATCTTGCTTAGGAGATGGTGGAATGAATGCGGAAGAGCGTAGAGGATCAAAAGAACCATGAAATGGAGGAGATACATCATGAAGAGAATTGGATGATATGGAAGGTTCCTGATCTTGATCTTTATTTATATTTTTTTCTTTATCATTTCTAGGGTCCTCTTAACATGGAGACACTTCTAAGGACAAGGAAGCATGTTGGAATTGTATGGAAGACTTTGGAGGAGATGTTGAAAGACTAGCTAAAATAGGCATTATAGCATTTAAAGGCTTAGGCTCTTTAGGTTTAGCATTATTGAAAGTATTTGCAGCCAAGTGAAGGTTAGCTTGAGTATCTTTAAGAGGTGGCCCTTGAGAATAACTATAGGGAATCACATGGAAAGTCTTAGGATCTTTGTTGGATGAAAGATTTATGAAAGATTTGGAAGACTCAGAAGCTTTAGGAGGTGTGTTGGTATTGCAGGAAGTAGAAGATGGAAGGGAACCATCACAAGACAAAAGTTCAACATTAATATGATCTTGCTTGAGAGCGTAACCTTTATTTTCAGCATGAGAACTTTTAGAGGAGAGATTCTTTTGACGTTTGAAATCAACGCGGTAGATTTTCTCTTCCTCAATAGGAATATTGTATTGTTCGCAAAAATCATCAATGAATTCTTTAAATTTAGAGTCATATGGATCACCATCACAGTCTACCCAATACGACTCCCCCTTAGAAATCATAAGTGTACCACGAGGATGATGCTTAGGAATAGAAGTTTCATGGGCATCACTACATTGTCCATCATCATAGTCATCATTGGTGGGTGCATCACTCTTTGTGGAAGAGACATCATAAGGACTATCACGTTGCTCTTTATGGTATGTCTTTTGAAGAGAAGTAAGACTCTTGGGAGAAGTAGAAGAAGAACGAGATTGTGAAGAAGAGGAAATTGAAGACTTAGTGGAAGAATAAGACTTGGATAATGAAGAATGTGAATAATGTTTAGAAGAGTCATGGTAAGATTTGGAAGATGAGGAAGAATGAGAAAACTTAGATGATGAAGAATGTTTAGAAGAAGGAGGTTGTGATATGATCATGTCTATGATCCTAGCAAAGACATCTGATTTAATCATCTTTTTCTTTATTTTTGCCATAAGTTTATCACCCATGAGATATTTGGAAGGACTATTGGAGGAATAAAGATACTCTTCAAATTGAACAATGAGTTCAAGATCATCTATTCTCAAGAGAGGTTCCTTAACAAGATAGTTGAAATTCATGGTTTTAGAAGAAGAGGAATCAAGCGTAGAAGAAATGAATAGATGAATAGAAGAAGGTAGACTAGAAAATAAGAGAAAAAGAATCAAGAAGAAGAAGAATTTCCCATGGGAATAGAAGACTTTAGAAGAATATGGAAAATGGAGAAAGAAGAAGAAGACTAAGAGTCATCTTATGCAATTGATACCATAACGTTCATTGAGATGTTGAGCAACATGACAACACCTAAG
This sequence comes from Chamaecyparis obtusa, assembly GCA_027943335.1. Lineage (NCBI taxonomy): Eukaryota > Viridiplantae > Streptophyta > Pinopsida > Cupressales > Cupressaceae > Chamaecyparis > Chamaecyparis obtusa. Next base: position 502,131 of record BSBK01003246.1, on the reverse strand, counting down.
ATCTGACAACTGGAGGTTGTTTCCTTTGACTAACTTGGTATCTTGTTGTAACTGATATGAAAGAAAGAAACTCTAGGTGATAAGTCAATCTCTCAAAGTGCCAATGCCAACCTAGAATAATTGAGATTCTCTATTGTCCAAAGAGAAAATGAAAAGATAGGAAATAAAAGGCATCACCAACACTGTCAAAGAGGTGCTTCAAATCAAAGGGTGAATATCCTTGCACTTTTAAATCAGGAGGTTGGACTTAGCCAAAACTCAAATCAAAATTGAGATATATGAAAATGATTTGGACAATAGCAGGATTAGAATTCTCCAAGGGTGTAATCAACAATTTTAAAGACAAACTGTTCACTAGGAATATCTCTCTAACTTGACAAATTATTTTCAAAGTAACCTTATAAATCAATTGAGATGATCCCTAGAAGGCTAAAATCTAAAATTTGCAGTCAAGACAAGTCTCTAATGACAAGGTTGGAAATCAAGCAAGTTGTGAAAAGTTGGTGTTTCAACTCAGAAACTCAGTTTGTTTTAAAAGATCAAGTAAGTACATCAATAGATTTTCATCATTGAACAGGCACACAAGACAACAATCAAAGAGTTCAAGCAAATAGTCTTCAAATAATGGGCAAGGGACAAAGCAACCTTGCGTATGAACAGAGATAGTGACTTAGTATTCCTACTCCTTAAAGGTTCTACTTATGTATGTTCTTGAAGATGTTTTAGCAGGCACTTAGAACACAACAACACCTTATCAAGCTGTCTACAAGGATATATATGGCTTTTCTAAAAAGTCCTCGATATACGCAAGGTACGTGAGGCCCAAATTCGTAGATGAGAAGAATCCAAAATCACACAGCCGGGGGGAGACGGTAACCCAAATCTCCTCCTTCACTTCTCAAAGGTATAAAGTTCTTTAAGGCTTAGCCAAGAGTGACATCAAACTCAATTCCCAAGAGAGGTGTCTTTCGATTCACCTCCCCCTATTTATACTCCGCCGGAACACAAGAGTTAAGGTCGTCCCTTGAGGTGGTGTGTCCCCAAGTAGGCCTTCTAGAAATAAAAAGTAAGTAATTCACTATCAAAAATATTTAAAGCACTAAAAGTGAAACACTTAACTCTTCAAGTAAAAGTGAAGTGAGTCCAAAAGTGGAACATTTAACTCTTCAAGTGAATGTGAAATGAGTCCAAAAGTGGAACATTTAACCCCTCTCACAAACTCAAAGTGAGTCCAAAAGTGGAACATTTAACTCTTCACACAAACTCAAAGTGAGTCCACACTTTAGAAAACTAATGAGATCAAGAAAGCATAAAAAGGGGAAAAATTTGTGGAACACTTAATGCTCTTTTCAAGTATACCCCTCCCCTATGTATGAATGCTGATATTGCATCCAAAGGGTGGAAACGAGGGGTGATTAGAAATAAGCAAGTCCAACAACCCAATTTAACCAACAAGATCAATCAAAAGTACTCTAAAGTTGCTTATCAATACTACTCACAAATGAAAAAGGGTTGACTCAATAGAATATTTAACTTTCCAAGAAAACATAGAGTGAGTCCACAAAGTGGTGCATTTAACTCTCCATGTAAACAAGGAATGAATCCATGCCCTTAATCACTCAATGAGATATTTGATATTGGAACTAAGAATTACTTTAAGGTTTAAACACAAGCATTCACTTACACAAACTTGTAAAAATAAATCTATGTTCTTTCATTTTCCATTAAGAGCATCGATTGAAATGTGTTCTTATGAAAGCATGTAAACACTCAAGCCAAACACATGAGAGGTTCAATTTTAATCCCAAGATCTAAATGTTGTAGAGATGTAACAAAATACCTCAAGTCCAACGCAACGCGCTTAGTAGATTTCACTTTTTTTTTGTTTGTTTTAAGCATTTTCCATGAAAGCAAGCCATGCACCTTCAAATGAACAAGACAAGCAAACAAGATATGCAATGTATATTCAACTTATGCAAACCCTAAGGTGGTTAGATCTAAAAATTAATTGTTAGGAGCAATAATAACCAGCAAATAATCTAAATGACAACTCACATCATGCATTGAACCATGTGAAAAATAAATGCATACTAATCATCAAATACCCTTTTTTTAATTTTGATTTTTAACCTTGTCAAAAAGATTGGATTTATACCATATGAATTCAGACTCTAAACCCAAAATGCAAAAAAAAGACCTCTATCAAAAAATAGAGAGCTTTCCAAAAATGTCAAAATTTTGACAAGATCTTTTCATTTGTGCTCTAGAGAGCTATTTTCTCAAAATAGACTAGTTTTTATAAATCGACCAAATGAGCTATGATATGACCTCTAAATTAAAAACACAATGAATGGACCTCTTGTAGAATTTCAAGAAATTTTTAGAAATGTAAAAATTTCTAAAAAATATGCTGATTTGCGTCAAAAATTAATTTTTTTTATGAAAAATAAAGAAAAAATTATAAAAAATACAAATTACCTCCAAAAATTTTGCAATTTTTTTTGGAGCTTCTTTGATATGTCGTCAACCTGCAAAAAATTTTTTAGACCAAAACAATAAGCCATTTGGGAGATATGATCAAATCTTTCAAATCTAAGGTTTTTCATCTCCAAACAAATCTGCACAAGGGTTAGCTCCAAAAATAATCAAAACCAGCATGCAAGAGGTGGGTTGCCCCACGGTGGGTGCCAAAAATGTATGGTAAAAATGTGACCACACTTCTATGAATCCTTGCATGTAAGGAAACTCAAGAATGAACCTTCACAAATCGATCCATAGCTCTTTATGCATGGAGTTGCAAGATTTATAAAATTGCTCTCAGCTAGAACTATAAACTCATGACCTTGCTAGTCAACCACACAATGAGAGATTCCAAATCAAAGACAAGGGAAAAAGTGTCAATATCTCCAATGAAATCAATATGAATGCAATGCAATGCAAACCTATATGAGAATGCAAATTAATCTATGAGGATGAAGATGCAATTAAGCTATAAAAATAGAAATGAAAGAGTTACAAACCCTCTAATTAAACTATGTGAGATTAATCTAAAACATGAAAGGAGATGATGCAACTATGATGCAAGCTAGGATGTAATGTAGATGCAAGATGAATGCCAATGATGCTCCAAATCTTCAAAATTTGATGCAAAAATGTCTCCAAAAGCTTCAAGATGACTTAGAAAACCTGTAGCATAACAATGACATAAAATTCAAGTGTATGCAAAATGAAGAAAATAGCTTTTCTTTTATAGAGAATGAGAATCAATGGATGATCGAGATTAAGAGGCAAAAGACTTAATCAATGATGGAGAAAAATAGAAGCTTGATCCTTGTGCACAAATATCCTCTAATAGGAAAATAGGAGTTGACTTTAGTGTCTATATGAGACAAAAAAAATAAAATTTCTTTTTATAAAAATAATACTTTATTTGTGCAACTTAAGGTAAGAGGAAAAGTGGGGGCTTTTTATTTAATAAAAAGGGGAGGAAATATTTCTTTTAATTAAATAAAGACTTAGGATAAAATAATTTTATTATTTAATTAAAAGAGATTTTTAATTAATTAAAAAAGAGCATGTTCTATTAATTAAATAAGATTTTTATTTTTATTTTTTCTCTTTTAAATTAAATAAGGCTCAAACTTTAGAAAATACTGAATTGATTATGATTTGATCAAGGAAATTGATATAATTGATATTGTTGATATTTGAAAATATTGATTCAGGAATTTCACAAATTGCTGAATGGAGGCCCAAAATCTAGGCGACCATTTTAGGGTGTATACAACAACAAGTACTAATAATATATAAATAAATATAAATTTATAATTAATTAATTTAATATGATTCTATTAATAATATAGTCTAAATTTTTTTTAAAAAAAATATAAGTATGTCAATATATTCTATTATAATATAATAATATAATATAACAAATATTTTAGAATAATATAATATAATTTATAATAATGAATAATCATGTGAAACTTATATATATTATTTATATTATATTTAAACTATTTATTAAATTATATTAAAATTTATAGTACAATTTATATATTAATTATATTATATTATTGTATAATTATATTAATATTATATAATCATATAAAAAATATATATATTATATTATATTTTATTAAATTTATATTATTATAATGTACTTAATACAATATAATATATAATGAAATTTGTAATAATTTATATAATAAATATTTATATATTAATAATTTAAATTGGTAATAAAATATAATTAGAATACAAAATTATTAATATAATAAATAATATAAAATAATATACTTAATATAAGATTTTAATTTTAATAGAATTAGTTTCTAAAAATCTAAATGATATTTTTTATAGAAATAAATGGTATAAATAATGGAGCAGAAAATTTAGTCTATAACAACCAAACTAATTTAACCAATATTTTATTTAATCACTAATTAACACTATAAACTCAAAAACTGATACAATAGTACTTGCTTAGCCTATCCCAAATATAACTAAATTTGAATCATAATATCTCGTGCCCCAGTAATTTTGCATTTTCATGTAAGCTCAGCTCTTGAGGTTAGGGTAAATGCAAATAAACCCTTCGAGGCCATTTCTCAGATCCCATTCTTGAATGAATAATTTTTGTGCAGATTTAACAGGTTTTGGAGCAAAGATCAACAACTGTGGAGCGAAAAAAATGATAGGAGGCGACGTCGCAGTCGTTGATTCTCCCACAGTCAGGATGAGGGAACGAGTTACAGCTACACTCGGAGAGAGTCCTAAGATGCCATTATTGGTGTCATTGTTTATATTGATCATATTTGCAGCTGTGTTTGGCGGGATTCAAACCCCCGACGGGAAGTGAAAGGCGGATGAAGTAGTTGGAATAGTCCAGACGGAGGCATTCCCATGAATTCTCTACCTTCCATTCAATGATTCAAAAAATAAACGCCGACAGATCTTACCATATGTCCAGGTACAACTTCTGCAAAGAACCGCCAATCTAGAGTTGTTTCACTATTCCTCCATTTCAAAACAATGAGTGGCGCTACAAAGAACAAGAACACTTACAGACCTGTTCCGGAAAATAAAAACAAAACAATTATTGTAAAGAAAATAAAAACAGAGAAACTCTTTTATTTATATTTTCTTCCAGAACAAACTAAAAATGCCACCCTAAACTAGATGAAATCCTGTGAAAGCTTAAAGTGTACTGGATTCTTTCTAAACTCTAATTCAGCAACCGAACCTGTTCAAGTACACATGATTGCCAACAAATTCTCTACCATGCTAATTTGGGCACCGGCTACGGTGCAACATATTTGCACCGTCCGGATGTCATGTACCTGGCGAAATTACTGACTTGTTCTTCAATAAGGGAAATTACTTTCGCTTTGTTATTCAATACGATTTGTAAACTTTTAAGAAAAAAATTATTCTATAAACTTAGTCTCATGTTTTAGGTTAATATCTCCTAGGTTCCCTGGCAGGGCATTACATGCAGTTGCTTGCTTTCTCTTCAAATGAGTTTTCTCTTCCAAATTTCCTATCTCTCCAACTCTATTTGTTGATGGAAAACTCTCACTTGCAAAACAACAAATGAAATGAGGATACACTCTTTTATAATTTGAGAGTGTCTCCTCATGTTCCCCAAAAGGTGCCTCTTCAAATTCTATTTCCTCTCCAAATTCCTCTAAAAAACCTAAAAACTTCCCAAAACCCAAAAAAAGCCCATTAGTGGGCATGCAAATAAAAAAAGTATAATGTCCATAAGGGAGTTTGACATTTAAAAAAATAAAAATAAAAATAAAATTTCATAACCCCCACCCAAGTTGGGTGCAGGGGCCCTGCCGGCAGGACTTGCCACAGGACCTCTTTGGCAGGGGCCCCCATGAGCAACCCCGTCGGTGTGGGGGAACTCCCTAGTCACGGGTCCCAATGCCAGGGCTCCCACACCCCACATGGCAAGGGTCGTGATTTTTTTTTATAAAAATCATACATGTGGCTTTTTTTTATTTTTATTTTGAACTTTTTTTTAAAACGAGCATTTGACATTTTGTTTTTAATTTTTTTTTAAAACGACCTCATGACATTTTCAACTTTTTATGGTTTTTGATTCTAATTTTTTGTTTTTTCAATGCCATTTGGTATTTTTCAATTTAATATTATTTTTTATATAATTGCTACTAAATATTTTTATGTATATGACATCTTTTTGGAATATGTCGTGCCTGTATCCTGTGCTCCCATTGTATAGACACCTTTCAGCATAATTATAAATGGCCAATTCAAATTAAATAAGATTAATTGAGACAAACACATATGTATTTAATATTTGATAATTAAATGTAAAATATTATATTAAATTTGTAGAATAATATCAATATAGACATTTTTTGTTAAATCTATTAAGAAAGCATAAAATAATTTCATAGAATTGTTCTCATTTATTGTTATCATGAAAACTATGAACATGATACAATTTGTACATAATCTTGAGGTAAGTTACTTGATATGATTTCAAGAGTTTTTTGTTTTGTTATGTTTTACCTCATTTCCATGACTATGAACATGACACAATTTATGCACAATCTTGAGATAAATTCAATTTCAACAAATTGTATTAAATAAATTAAAAAAATATTTATTTGGTAGTCTATATTTCTTCCACCTTCCATCACTTTTTAGTTTAAAAAAAATGCCAACTGATTTTTCCTTTCTTTCTTATTATATCTCTTATTACCTTAGTCAACTTGATCTCATGGACATTATTCAAATTCCTTCATTCATTCATATACCAAAAAATTGATGAGTTGAATTTGTGAGGAAACAAAAATCTTCTCTCCATGATCTAAAATTATCGCTTAACATTAGGTATAGAAGATGATTGTCGATTTATTCAATTGCTTGATCCGATTGTTTATTTTTTCATTGTAAATATTTTTCAATGTTGAACTCTTAGGTTTTATTGCAATAATGAGAAGGCAAGATAATTCTAGGGAAGAATACCCTATAGTTGAGCACCCTAACTTCATGGTTCTCAAAATCCTACATGGAAATTTCAAATCACTCATTTTTTTATAACAACTTATTTGGCATGTTTCTTGCTTAGCTAAGGTTTTAGGGTCACATCATATTGCGGAATTTTTCCTTTTCATTGAAGCATAAGAGTGGACAGTTAAATAAGGATGCTAATGCCTTGAGCTAAAGAAGAAGTTTGCTAACATAAGTAAGAGTTGAGGTACTTGGTTTTGATGATTTGAAGTGTTTGTATGAAACTAACGTTGATTTTGCAGAGCCTTGGAAAGCTTGTAAAGAACAAACAATGAGTGATAAGTGGATTGATTATTTCATTCAAGAAGACATGTTGTTTAAAGGAGTTTAGTTGTGCATACCTAGATGATCTATGAGAGAAAACATAGTAAAAGAGAAACATAGTGGTGGACTTGTTGGACATTTTGGGTTTGATAAGACTGTGAATTTGATTTCAAAAAGATACTTTTGGCCATAGATTTATAGAGATGTACATAGAATGGTTAGAGGTTGTAGATTTTGTCAAGCAGCAAAAGGAACTAGTCAGAATTTGGGATTGTATACACCTTTGCTTGTACCTGATAGACCTTGGGAAGATGTGAGTATGGAATTTGTTCTTGGATTGCCTAGAACTCAGAGAGTTAATGATTACATTATGGTAGTGGTTGACAGATTTTCTAAGATGGCTCATTTCATACCTTGTAAGAAGACATCTGATGCATTGCATATAGCTGAATTATTCTTCAAGGAAGTGGTAAGATTGCATGGTTTTCCTAAGTCTATTGTTTCAGACAGAGATACTAAGTTTACCGGTTACTTTTGGAGAACACTTTGGAAAAATATGAATACTGAATTGAAGTTTAGTTCTACATTTCACCCTCAGACAGATGGACAGATTGAAGTTGTGAACAGAAGTTTGGGAAACTTGTTGAGATGTTTAGTTGGAGATAAGATTGCTAATTGGGATTTAGTTTTGGCACAAGTAGAGTTTGCATATAATAATTATGTGAATAGAAGTACTAAGAGGAAACCATTTGAGATTTTTACTGGATTTCATCCTAAGGGAACCACAGAGTTGAGAGATTTACATACTAAGACAAGAAGAAGTGCTGAAGTTGAGGATTTTGTAGTATACATGAGAACTTTTCATGATGAAGTCAAAAAGGATTTGGAGGACAGTAATCTGAAATATAAACAAAGAGCAGATAAGAGAAGGAGACATAAATATTTTGAAGTTGGAGATAAGGTTATGATTCATTTGAAGAAGAATAGATTTCCAATTGGTACCTACAACAAGCTAAAAATGAAGAAGTTTGGACCTTGTAAGATTCTGAAGAAGTTTGACAGTGGAAACGCTTATGAAGTGGAATTACTAGAGGACATGAATATATCACCTATATTCAACATTGCTGATATATTTGAGTACTTTGATTCAAATGATGAGACTAAAGATGATCTAGATTATCCTAAGAAAAATAAAGATAACATTAAGAAGATCTTGAATAGTAGAGTAAGCAAGAGTACAAGAGGAAAGGACTACATGGAATACCTAGTTTAGTGAAAAGACAAACCAATTGAAGACAGTTCATGGATTATATAAGCTGAGTTGGATCTTTATGATTTAGGTCAGAATATGAGTAGTGCCTGATGTGGACACCAGTTCTTTATTTACCCCAGGTGTCTGATGCAGGAGCATCTTGGGTCTTTGAGCAATCTTGCATCAACCAAAAACATTTCCTATTTTATGTTGTTTACATTTTAATCTTTGCATTTATTGGTTTCATGTTGTGCAAAGATTACATGATGTTGATGACCTATTTTGGAACCTTCTCCTATGATCACATAAGGATTGGATGGACGGTTTCAAAGTTAGAGTTGTTTTCCTTACTGCCAGAGCCGTATTTTCCTGCTTTCCATGTGCTGATTGCGCATCGTGTAGCCGTTGATCCTTAATGAATCAGCCTTTACACTCTTATGAAATTTAAGAGGACCTAAAGTACTACCTTCACCTAAGACCGCAAGTCCTAATTCATTATGAGTTGAAAGTTATGATCGTTTTGCTCGAGTATCAATTTTCAGCCAATTTCACGCAAAACGTAGAGTTTTTCATCTTGCGCGGTTCCATGTGATGAAATGGGGCCTTGCGAAGTTAGGGACATGTTCTTGGATCATGTGTGGACCTAAATGTAACTTCACATTAAGTTTTGTTGATTCTTTCATTAGTTTTGGTTTACTCTTCCAGGCTGGACCTATAATGTATTTAAATGCCTGACTGGTCGACTTGTGGCTTTGCTGGCTATATATTTGGAGCTTGGATTGTTGTAGAAAGGGAGTTTTAAGTAGAGGATGGTAGAAACAAAGATAACATGCGAGTTGAGTCTCTGATTGCATAATTCTCATTATATTTAAGGTCGAAACCCGGAAGGCCTCACACCCGAGCATGTTGAAAGATTTAATATAAATACTTTGTTGTTGCTGCTAGTTGCTTGTCTCATATCCATATGTTTTCACTGATTTCATGTGGTATTCATATTGCTTCCGTGTGTAACTTTGAGCAGGGCCTGTTTGTTGATTCAAGTGGACTCAATTTTGCTTGATTATGCTTGTATCTACCCTGCCCCTGCGTCATATCATTAGCAATGACAACTTCAAAGTCACAACTATTGGTACAATGGTATCAAAAAAATTGAATTATCAACTACTATCACAACTATAAAACACACTCTGAATCCTTTCTCTTATAATAAAACATCTTAACTTTGCAACTCCCAAAATCTTATATGAATATTTCAAACCTCACAAAGTTTGTAGAGCAATTAACTTGTAAGTCCACTACGAATTCGAGTCCCATATAAATATGACATTATATCAACATGTTTTGTTTTATGGAAAACAAGTGCCACGTAGTGGCTAGTACTTGCCTTATAGTATTGTAAATGTTGAAATAAAATTATTTATCATGAATTTAGAGTTAATTAAATAATAGTAATTTTAATATAATAAATTTAATTTTAAATTATATATATATATATATATATATATATATATATATATATATATGTTAGTATTATAGTCAAAATATATACTTTTGAAAAATTTAATCAAAATCTAATAAAAGTTAACTCTATATTTAACAAGTGCTAATTTTATTTTATTGATATATTTTTTATTACATATGATTAATATTATTGTATTAAATATATTTTTAATTAATAATTCTAATTCAAATAATAATGTCATATGGTCAACTTTAATTGTAATTTTAATAGTTAAAAGTATTTATTTCAACTGTGGACCTAATTTAATTAAATATTATATCTAACCCTATTTTTTTCAATATAGATATTGAGAGAATTTTAAGTGAAGTTTATTTGAAAATTTTAAATTCATTAAATATTAATATTTAATATTTTATTTTGGCCCTCTTTTGTTGTTTATACTACTCTTGACAACTGTTATTTGTTGTAATGGTCTATCCTACTTTGTACTAGTTATTATGTGGTGAACTTGGTGGGTTGAGGTTCTTCTTCCCCACTCCTCCTTTTGTACTTCTCCTTTTTTGAAAATATTAATTTAATATATTTTAATTTAAATAAAAATCAATATATATTATAATATCACAAGTTTTATTAGTACTTGCCGATAGGCTAGGCAACTACTATTGCATCCATTTTTGGATTTCTTCCATTAACTAGTGATTAAAAAATCACATTTCTACTAGTTAAAATTATTATTTTTATCAAATTTGTTACAAAATTAATAATTTGTATAGTATAATAATTTTCGAGGCAATATTATAGGGGCAAATACTTTACCATGTCCTTAAAATAATTCATATTTATTTTAAAAATATGTTATAATATAAATGCATGGTTTTTTTGGTATATGTATTATAATTAGATGTTATATATTTAGATTATATAATATCGAATTATAATTATAATCTAAATATTAATAAACTTAAATTTTTCATTATATATTTTATATTAATTAACTTATGAATTAGTGATAATAATATCTATTATTTATAATAAATAATTATAAGTTATATTTTAAAATACTAAATAATATGATTTGACATAAGTTATATGAGCTATATAAAATATTATTAAAATTGTTCGATGTAATTTATTTTGATTTTAACAATTATTTTTTTAAAATAGGAAATTATATTATATTAGATTAATAATTTATGTGAAGTATTTAAATTTAAATTTATAGTTATATTTTTTAAATATCTTATAATATATTATATTGATTATTTATGTATAAATTATTTTATTTCAAAAATTAATAAATATATTTTAGAAAAATAATTTTATTGATATTTTTAATTATATATTTTTTGAATATTGATAATATATAAAATTTTAAAATTAAAAAATAATATAAAAGATATTACTTGAAATCTTTTAAAAAATTAAATATAATTTATGTACTTCATTAAAATAGATATATTCACTTACATTTATAAGGATTAATTTTCTTTTGTTTTTATTAATTTGATTTAAACTATGATAATTAAATATCTTAAAATTGTAAAACAAAAGAGTAAAATATTTATAATTTTAAATTAATATAAGACTTCACCTATTATATCAAATAGCTATAATATTAAACTCCTAATCAATTAATCAATCTAATTATAATTATATTTGTATGAAATAGCTATAATATAATTTGGAAGAATTTTATTATTATTATTTTATAATTTGGAAGAAATCCGTCCAATAAGACTCAAATGAATGACCATATTGTTCAACAAGTTAAAAAATTTGCATTTGTACTATAAAAAATATAAAATTTATAACAGAATATAAAATATGTTAAATTGTTATTGGTTCATACAATTAGTTTTAATCGTTAAGCTTAACAATTCAAAAATTGATACAATAGTACTTTCTTAGTATGATTCTATTAATAAAATAGTTTAAAATTTTTTTTAAAAAAATATAAGTATGTCAATATCTTCTATTATAATATAATAATGTAATATAACAAATATTTTAGAATAATATAATATAATTTATAATAATGAATAATCATGTGAAACTTATATATATTATTTATATTATATTTAAACTATTTATTAAATTATATTAAAATTTATAGTACAATTTATATATTAATTCTATTATATTATTGTATAATTATATTAATATTATATAATCATATATAATATTCAAAAATATATATATTATATTATATTTTATTAAATTTTGATATATTATAATATACTAAATATGGTGGTTACACCACTTTTGTCTAAAAAAAAAAATATATATATACTAAATATAATATAATGCAATATAATATCATATTGATTAATATTATATTATATTGAATAATATAATATAATATATAATGAAATTTGTAATAATTTATTATAATAAATATTTATATATTAATAATTTAAATTGGTAATAAAATATAATTAGAATACAAAATTATTAATATAATAAATAATATAAAATAATATACTTAATATAATCTTTTAATTTTAATAGAATTAGTTTCTAATATTTTTTATAGAAATAAATGGTATAAATAATGGAGCAGAAAATTTAGTCTATAACAACCAAACTAATTATCCAATATTTTATTTAATCACTAATTAACACTATAAACTCAAAAACTGATACAATAGTACTTGCTTAGCCTATCCCAAATATAACTAAATTTGAATCATAATAGCTCATGCCCCAGTAATTTTGCATTTCATGTGAATATCAGCTCTTGAGGTTAGGGTAAATGCAAATAAACCCTTCGAGGCCATTTCTCAGATCCCGTTCTTGAATGAATAATTTTTGTGCAGATTTAACAGGTTTTGGAGCAAAGATCAACAGCTGTGGAGGCGGCGTCGCAGTCGTTGATTCTCCCACAGTCAGGATTAGGGAACGAGTTACAGCTACACTCGGAGAGAGTCCTGAGATGCCATTATTGGTGTCGCTGTTTATATTGATCATATTTGCAGCTGCGTTTGGCGGGATTCAAACCCCCGACGGGAAGTGAAAGGCGGATGAAGCAGTTGGAATAGCCCAGACGGAGGCATTCCCATGAATTCTCTTCCTTCCATTCAATGATTCAAAAAATAAACGCCGACAGATCTTATTATATGTCCAGGTACAACTTCTGCAAAGAACCACCAATCTAGAGTTGTTTCACTATTCCTCCATTTCAAAACAATGAGTGGCGCTACAAAGAACAAGAACACTTACAGATCTGTTCCGGAAAATAAAAACAGAACAATTATTGTAAAGAAAATAAAAACAGAGCAACTCTTCTATTTATATTTTCTTCCAGAACAAACTAAAAATGCCGCCCTAAACTAGATGAAATCCTGTGAAAGCTTAAAGTGTACTGGATTCTTTCTAAACTCCAATTCAGCAACCGAACCTGTTCAAGTACACGTGATTGCCAACAAATTCTCTACCATGCTAATTTGGGCACCGGCTACGGTGCAACATATTTGCACCGTCCGGATGTCATGTACCTGCCGAAATTACTGACTTGTTCAGTAAAAAAACATTGTCAGAACTGCACACTGCACATAGTACACCGTATAGATTGTTTTAGGAATTAATATAATTTAGGTTTAATTATCTTCTTTTATTTTATTTAAATAAATTTATAATGATTTTGTATGTAATTTTTTTAATTTTTAAGTGAATTTATGTTAGATTGTTTTAGGAATTAATATAATTTAGATATAATTATTTTATTTTATTTTATTTAAATAAATTTATAATGATTTTGTATGTCATTTTTTAAACTTTTAAATGAATTTATGTAAATATTTTTTTAAATAAGCAATTAGTGAGTTGTTAAAGGGAAATCAAATATTATCACACCTACAATAACTTTGTTTTATTTAATGTTATAGTTTATTTTAATATTATTTTAATATTTTATTTGTTTAAGATATACAAAATAATAAAGAAAACAAATTTTTTTTAAAAAAAACATTTTTTAAAAGTGAAAAAAAAGATGTTGATTTGGGTAATCTAAATATAACAAGTTTGAAATAAAAAAGTTACTCCACTACATTATTCACTCGTCTTTATATATTTTGTATAAAATATGTTTGTAAAAACTATCTTATATATATTTATTTTATTGTTAAAATTATTTGATTTTGAAATTAATATGAAGGTATAATCAAAATTATCAGATTTAAACATAGAAATTATGAAAATATAATATAAAATATAATAATACATTGTTACTAAAATAATAATTTAAAAAAAAAAAAATTTAAAAATTTAAAATTATCTAAAATATAAATATAATGTAAACAATTTTTTTATTTTTTTAAATTCATTTAAAATTTTGGAAAAAATATATCATAAGAAAAATTATAAATTTCTTTAAATAAATGAAAGAACATATTAAATTACTATATAATTCAGTTTAGATAATTGATTAATATTTGATTTTTCCTTAACAATTCATTAATTACTTATTAAAAAAAATAAAATTGATTAAATAAATATATTTTCAAATTAAAGAAACATTATAAATTTATTTAAATAAAATAAAAGAACATATTAAATCTAAATTATATTAATTCGTAAAATAATGTATGTCTGATATTAAATCTAAATTATATTAATTTTTAAAACAATGTATGTCTGGTATTAAATCTAAAAGTTAAAAAAATATTTACATAAATTCACTTAAAAGTTAAAAAAATTACATACAAAATCATTATAAATTTATTTAAATAAAAGAAAAGAAAATAATTAAATCTAAATTATATTAATTCCTAAAACAATCTAACATAAATTCACTTAAAAGTTAAAAAAATACATACAAAATCATTATAAATTTATTTAAATAAAAGAAAAGAAAATAATTAAATCTAAATTATATTAATTCCTAAAACAATCTAACATAAATTCACTTAAAAGTTAAAAAAAATTATATACAAAATCATTATAAATTTATTTAAATAAAATAAAAGAAGATAATTAAATCTAAATTATATTCCTTCCTAAAACAATCTATACGGTGTACTATGTGCAGTGTGCAGTTCTGACAATGTTTTTTTACTGAACAAGTCAGTAATTTCGGAAGGTACATGACATCCGGACGGTGCAAATATGTTGCACCGTAGCCGGTGCCTGCTAATTTGACCTGGTTTTTATCGGCGTGTACTTCAAGATAGGCTTATTTATTTTTTATTGAAATTTTGCCAAACCCCAAATATACGCTGCAGTATTTGGTAGTTAAATATAATAATAAAATCTGCAAGAAGGCCGTTAATCTTTAAAAATTGCAAGAGAGACAGATTCTATTTATTTTTTTGTGGAACATGATTTGAAAGTGAAAGCGATCGCTACCTGCTTAAAAAAATCAAAAGATTTCTCGTATTAAATTCATTTTGGTCAATCAAGAACATGTCCCATTTGGAACCTGAGGATGCAGATGGCAGATGCCAATTAGAGGAGTCTCGTTCCTGTTTCAGTACAAAACGCGTATTGACTCTCGTAAGTTTCATCGTTTGCTTATTTGATTAAGAATATCGAAAAATGGCTTCAGCGCGCCTGCGTTATGTTCCTGTTCTATTTGTGATTGTGCAGGCTATTTCGGCACAGCAGGCTTACGAAGCCACATACAATCTAAATTGCTTGAACACACAAGATATAAATTACGGGTATAAGTGCAATGGAGAAGCAAGGTCATGCCAGGCCTACGCAGTCTACAGGTCGCAGACGGGTTACCAAACCCTCGCTAAGATCAGTGCCCTCCTTAATTCTAATCAATCACACACGGCCAACATCAACAACTTGTTGCAGAATCAAATTTTGGAAATAAATATAAAAGTTATTGTGCCCGTTGACTGTTCCTGCGTGGGAAATTACTCACAAGCCAAAGCAAGCTATAGTGTCCAACAAAATGATACTTATTTTAAAATAGCGAATGATACTTACCAGGGGCTCTCCACCTGCCAGGCTCTTTCACAGCAAAATTCTGTGGCTGCCACCGCTATCCAGGTCGGTATTTATGACCGATGTTTAATTTTTTTAGGTCAAAATTGTTAGAAGGTTGAAAATTTTGAATTTTGTTGGATAATGGTTTTTTGGAAAGAACCCTGCTGTAAGTTTCTCCTCGTATGGGTACAAGATTTTAGAGAATTTTGCAGAATGTGCATTTCACCGTGTAAACTGTTAGTCCTCCTCTGAGATTTACATCCAAAAGTTATATCAAACAAAAATTGGAAAAATCCTCACATGGGGAAATTCTTCTTACAAATTTGAATAATGCAATACGTACATTGTAGCTTCCTCTTTTTGACACTCTGTCAAGGTCTCCTGCATGATGGGAAACCTTGCATCTCCTCATTTTAAATTGCAACATCAGTCTCTGTTTTTTATGTGGCGACTCCTGATTATATTCTTTCTTGTTTTTCACATGGCATCAATTCAATTCTGCGGTGATTTTCTATGTGGACAAGAACTTTCTTAAATTGTTTTTCTTTTCAAATGTTTTGTCCTTTCTTCCTGTTCATTATGAGTTTAATTCTTATAGAAATAAACTTGGACTCACACCTAAGATCACCCATTTGCTTCTGGAATGTTCCACCGCTTAGATACTCGTCCTGAATTATTTCAATACATTTTTCCCCCCGAAGAATCTTCAATTCACAAAAATTTGTTTTTCCTAACGAAGCTTCCTCACCTACATCAAAGCTTCAATTCACATAGACCTGCTTTACCCTAACGAATCACAAACTTTGTTTTCCTCATTCCTTAGAGAAGCTTCAATTTAGACACCCTGTTTTACCTTAGTGAGGCTTCAATCCACACGCACCTCTATTGAAACTTCAATTCATATAGATAAACCGTTGCTTATCCAGGACCTCCCATTTGCTTCTTGAGCATACTAGCACTTAAAAATCAGATACTATTCCGTGTTGTCCAGTATTGTTTCTGTTCTTACCCCTCGCAAAGCTTCAATTCTTTCCCCTTTTGCCTCTTTCAAAATGTAGATAACAATGATCTTCAACCACATGCGTTCGGCAATATACTCAGCAATTTGGCAATAAACTCAAGGAGCAATTGGGATAGACAACTGAATTTTTGAACTTTTCAGCACCATCTTGAAATGTTTATTGCGAGATGTAATATTAATTCGATTGAAATGTTGAATTCTGCTTTACAGTCTCCTTAAAATAACTTTCTTTTGGGTTTTTGGTGCTCTACAGCCTGGGATGAAAATATCAGTTCCCCTGCGGTGCGCCTGCCCAACGAAAACCCAGGCTGAGAACGGGACCAAATACCTGCTATCCTACACAGTCCGGTCCGGAGACACATTGTCCGCCATTAGAGACCTGTATAACGTGACACCAGAGAAAATCAGAGACGCCAACGGGTTAACAGGTAATGATATTTTCCCTTTCACAACATTGCTGGTGCCTCTAACCACTGCACCCACATCTTCCCCACAGTCACCTCCTCCTCCGCTGCCACCACCACCAAAAACCACCTCTGCTTCCACAGGGGATGGAGGTTCCAAGACTGGGCAGCATATAGGCATTGGCGTAGGCGTGGCGGCTGCAGCTATCACAATGGCTCTAGTGGCAGGTGCCTATGTTGTTCTAAAAAGAAGGAAGAAAAAGACACAAGAGCTACCTGAGAAGCTCCTGGACTCGACCCCAAGCCCTACTAAGGCTAAAAATGCAGACCTGTTGGCGGGAATGGCCGAAATGGGCCATGTGCTTCCGCAGTATAAATTCGAAGACCTGCAATCCGCCACTGAGAATTTTAGTGCATCCAACAGAATCACAGCGTCTGTTTACCGCGGCTTGCTCGGCAGTGATGGTACCCCTGTGGCAATTAAGCAAATGACAGGGGACATCTCACAGGTAAAATATATTTTGAGCATAGTGAATTATAAGCTTCTGCAGAAAAACCTGTGATCAAATTTGAAAATCATAGATAAGTAGAGACGGATATTAATAAAAACAATTGTCTACAATTTTGTTCTCATTCTTTGATAGCATGGTCGATGACAATAGCTTGTATGGGCTGATCTGAAAGATCAGAATTAGTTTCTTTATGGTGAAATTTGAGTACTGTAGAATTTTGTTTCTATTATTTCATTTCGACTTGATAACTCTTCAACAAAACTCTACCTTATTTCTTTTAGAAAATAGGCTGATCTAAAAGATCAGAATTAGTTAATTCTCTGGTGGTCGACGATGCTTATTAAATTATGTATAATTTTTTATCTATATTTTAAATCACATTCCACAATCTATCATCAGACTAAATAACTTTCTATTATTTTAATAATAAATATGAAACTGGTACACTTTCTATTATTTTAATAATAAATATGAAACTTGTACACAATTTGATCCAAAAACAACAACGATCAACTGCTTTCTAAAAAATCACAGATGTTTTATATGATATTTAGTTAATCAATCCATCGTGTATTGAATTAAAGATCAGAGCTTCTTTGCAGTGTGAAAACTTTAAGGTGTTTACAATATTTTTCATGTCTTCCAATTGACAAGATTTGCCTACCATTTCAGGCTCTGAGGATATACAAGTTTTCACTACTTGATTCATGTTTTACTCTCTGTACAGGAGCTCAACATTCTTAAAACCCTCAACCATTTCAACCTTGTCCAACTTATCGGCCTCTGCAAAAGCGAGGGTCATTTTTACCTGATCTACGAGTACGCAGAGCACGGCTCACTGGACGCTCTGCTGCACGGCCCCAGGGTCGAAACCGGGACGTCACAAAGCATCTCAGTTTCATCCTCCATTTGCTTAAGCTGGAAGCAGCGAATACAGGTTGCCTTGGACGTCGTGCACGGGCTTCATTACTTGCACAACTACGCCAATCCGCCCTACGTACACAAGGACATAAAGAGCAGCCACATTTTGCTGGACAACAATTACAGGGCCAAAATCGCCAATTTTGGGCTTGCCAAATCGGCAGAGGGTTATGCATTAACCAGGCATGTTGTAGGTACCAAGGGTTACATGGCGCCTGAATATCTTTCCAGTGGTCTCGTCACGCCAAAGCTGGATATCTTTTCTTTTGGGGTGGTTCTGCTGGAGCTCATGTCTGGCCGAGGAGCTGTCTCGGAGGATAATAATAGCGGTTTCGAGGGACGGTTCCTTTGGACTGAAATTGGAGCAGTGGTTGGGGGTTCGAATCCCGAGGAGAGCTTGAAGGGTTTTATGGATCCTAGTTTGAGAGATGCTTATCCCTTGGATATGGCTCTGGCTCTGGCTCAGCTAGCTGCTAAATGTGTCGACAAGGATTTGAACCGCCGACCTGCAACTATGGATATTGTTTTGAATCTTTCCAAATGGCTTTCTGCCATGTTGGACGCTGACACTTTTGACAGTGACGCTGCACTGCCTGGCCGATAACCAAGCTTTTACCAAGGTGTCTGCACACAAAATGTACAATATAATTATTTTTAATGAATAAGATTGCTATTGCGTCCTAGAAATTCTTTTGACAATAAATCTAAAAATTTGTACAATGTTGTACTTAGATGCATAATATGTTGTTTAAGTGTTAGTTTCTGGATTCAATTGTGTATTTCTTTTTTCCATCAACTTTCGGATCATACTACATGATCCATCATCACGATGCTAGAGCGAAAAGAGACATGAATATGTTCTTTTGCAATCTGAAAGAAGAACTTTCATTTGGAGTGCAATGGCTAGTTGGGCAAGTGTTTCTATAATTGAATTTTTTAGCCTTTTTAGGCTTTGGGTTTTTAACTGGTTTAGCACTTGCTGCTATGTTATGTTCTTTGATCGCTTCTGATAACAATGATAAGTTGTTATGTTATTCTAATGGAGTTCTTTTTGTAGTTGTTTAATTTAACTAGCATTTGTATTTGAAGGTGTAAGAGTTATGCCAGTAGACAACAATATATAAATTAGTATGTCAAAGAGTATAATTTTATATGTGCACCAATAATATATTAATTAATTTATAATACAGTATTTTTTTGTTTATATAATTCTCATATAAACTCTAAAGTGAGGTTGATGATTTGTTTTCAATATCATTTTTAAAAATGAATTGTGGCTCATGCTTCTAGTGGTGTGTTTTGTTTGATTAACAATTTGATAATTTTACACAAAAAAGGTTATTAGAAGAAAGATCTATGTTATAATTTTCAAATGTTAAAATGTAACGATGAATAATTTTAAAATTGGTTAAATTATTAGTTAGAAATATTTTTAACAATTTTAAGAATCTTCAAAGGATTACTTTGTGGTACATATTAATAGGCACAATCCTATCAATCTAAATAATTAATAATAAATATTGAAAACAAAAGATTCACTGTATATTTTGATACATATTTTTGTTTAAAATGAGCTAAATTATTCATCCCACATCCTAACTTGATTCTTTAATTTGTACATTGGATTTCGTGTAAACTTAAGCTAAAAGAAAAGTAAGTAAACAATAGCCTTTCGTGCTTTATATTATCATTCCTTGGACTTCACATACTTTAATGTTCCTCTACTTTCATATTCCACATTAATAGGAGAAAAGACTTGTAAGTGAGCATGTTGCACAATTGTTATAGCACTTGTTGATATAATGTCCTATATTTTTAACATTATTGCACCAATAGTTATGACTTTAAAGTTGTTAGTATTGATGAGTACTAACCATAATTGTTTGGAATGTATTCTTTAGATCTAACAAGCAACAAATCATGTGATGCCACATTAGTGTACGAATCAAACATGCCTTAGTGCACAAGTATTGATCTCATTTTTGGGGGGCCTTTATGGGCACCTTAGAAAAAGGCATGTTGATGTGGCATCATATATGATGATATGTTGTTGAAACCTTAGTTATAAGTAGTAGTGGACTTGTCAAGTAAGCTACTGCAAAAAATTAGAAGTGATTAAAAATTTTCACATATAATTTTGAAAAACATGAAGTTAGTGTGCTCAATTACTAGGTCACCATGACTATAAGTTGTTTTATAATTCTACATGATTTACGATGTCACCATGTTTCATATATTCCATGATATGATGCTACTTTCGTGCTATGTTGTGCTTATGCTTACAATGATTACATGCTTATTATTTTTATCATTTTTCTATCCTTCATTTTGGTGATGGTTATTATGCTTACACATTTTGATCTTATGGCTTCATATCACATGATCCTTATCATATGATTTCATGTTTATCAATGCTTTACATTACTTCGTCGCCATTATTATTTATTATGTTATGATCATAGAAGCCTTATCATGCGATAATTATTTTTCTTGTTATGTTGCCATTTATATGTTCAAAGTTTTGAATCACTCTTCTAGAACTATGTTATTGTTTGAAATTATATTAAGGCATCATGTGTCTTCCTCATGATTACTCTCTCTCTCTCTCTCTCTCTCAACAATTTCCAAGCCTGTACACACTTGGTCCTACTACTCAATTATTGGAATTTCACCATTTGCTTTTTCGTAAATTAAATGCAATCCACAAAAGCTCAAATGTTTTAATAAGTTTTCTATACTATTTCTATCATAAATGTTGCATGTCACTTCCAATTGCATTAATGATTTAGTTGTCCAACGGTTAAAAAATCATGTTTTACAGTAGGAAAATAATAAATATTAATGCTAATTTTATTCTCACTTTGCTTTATCTTCGTTGAGATGTCCTCTTTCCCATTATTGCTACTTAGTTTATTATTGAATCTAATTTTTCCTTCCAAGTATATTGGCACATCTATGCTAGAGAACATCTTTTGTTTCCTTAATGTTATCACTACAAGTTCCACTAACTAAAATAAACATCTTTTAAATTTTTTTAACCACATTGCAAGTGAGAAACATAGACCCATACTTATCTCATAAAAATATATCATTTTGCTTATTTTTATCAAATTTTTTTTTCCTACTTTTAGATTGATAGTGACCATATTAATATTGACACTAAATGCTTGATTTGTCAAATATTTAATTACCTTTATTATTTATGTTGCCCCTTCCTCTCCTCAACCTCTTATAAATATTCTTCCTCTATATATATATATATATATATATATATATATATATATATATATATATATATATATATATATATATATATATATATATATATATATATATATATATATATATATATATATATATATATATATATATATATTTGACGAGGATATTTTCTAAAATTTTAATTTTTTTCTTGTATATTTTGATTTTAGTTATTTTATGTGGTGTCCTTATGGAATTAATTTTCTAGGGAAACAAGTTAATATGAGGGAGCATGCCATGTGAGTAAAATCAGGATTTTTGTTGAAAGGTGTGATACATTGTATCAGATGGTGTTAGAGACTACCTAGTTTTCTTATAATACATGTTCCTGTAAGAATACCTTGAACAACAATGTTGGCCATTAAATTTCTACTACCGTAGCTCAAGAAAACATGAAAGAGTTAGTTTTCTAAAATACATATGAGATATGTATATGTTATCTTAACAAAGGGTGTCTGGAAGCTATTCTCTATAACCTTTTTCCTGATTTCCCCCAAAAAATCATGAAAAAAAATGTGTCTCATGCATTAGCTCATTGTTGGAAAATCATATGTTTGATATGATTCTTTCTGCAGTTTTATACTTGGGAGTGTGAAAATTCTCTATTGCAGTCACTGGTTATTAATCTCCTATCTTACAAAGATTATTTGAATAACTAAAAATAACACAACTGCAACTTCACCAAAAAATACAGAAAGAAATATGCCACACAATGACACAATATTTTTGGACAAATCATCCCTGGAAAAACCCCGAAGGGAAAACCAGTACTGCAGATGAGAAATATATTAATCTTCAGCAAATTAAGAGATACAAAATTCCTTGCCTCTTACTGGTAGAATTCTAACAATCTCCCAATTTCTCCTGCTGATATTCCTCCCCTGCTATCCCCAAACACTATTGTATACACCTAAAAATGGTCACCTAGACTATTAGCCCCTTTTGCTAAATCATAAATTTTTTATTCTTGATCAAATCCTAGTTCTATCATTTATTCGATTATTTTCTATGGGCTAACCATTTTATCCTAAGTCTTTATTTATTTAAAAGGAATATTTCCTCCCCTTTTATTAAATAAAAAGCCCCCACTTTTCCTCTTATCCTAAGTTGCACAAATAAAGCATTATTCTTATTCTATAAAAAGGGAAAAAATACTTTTTGTCTCATATGGACACAAAAGTCAACTCTTATTTTCTCATCGAAGGATATTTGTGCACATGGATTGCTCCTCTTTCAATCTCCACCGTTGATTAAATCTTTTGCCTCTTAATCTGCATGGTTCATTCCTTCTCATTTCTTATAAAAGGAGAGCTCTTTTCTTCATTCTAGATCCCCAACTTTTTATGCTAATGTTATGCTGCAGGTTTTCTAGGTCACTTTGAAGCTTTTGGAGATTTGGAGCATTCTTAGATTTTTGCATCTACATGTTATCATAGTTTCATTTCTTGCATTGTCATGGCATTCATAGCTTCATACTTAGCTTAGTTTCCTTTATGCTTTAGATTAATTCATCTAGCTTAACTAGGAGGCTTTGTAATACTTGTATCTTTCATTTTCATAGCTTAGCTTGCATTTCCATTTCTAGCATAGCATAGCATTGCATTTTCATTCTTGATTCTTGAGGATATTGGCATTCTTGCCCTTGTCTTCATTGAATCTCCCATTGTATAGTTTACTAGCAAGGTTATAGGCTAAATAGCTCTAGCTAAGAGCATTCTTAAAACCCTTGCACTCCATGCCTAGGGAGCTATGAATCGATTTTTGAGACCTCATTCTTGAGTGTTCTTGAATGGAATGATTCATAGAAGTATGACACAATTATAGCACACATTTTTGACACCCACCGTGGGGCAGAGTAGATTAGCTTTGTCCTTTAATTCTGCATTTTCCGTCAAAATTTTTGTCAATTTTCGGCTTTATTTTCGGTCTCTAGTTTTTCTGTCTCAGAGTGTCGCGCGACATTTTGCCAGTGTCATGCAATAATTCTTTATATAGCGGCGTGACACTTTACCAGTTAAAAGTGTTGCCCCCTTTGACAGAAAGTGTCGCATTGTTTGAGGAGTTCTGTTGCCTGCATATAGCGCGAACTGTCGCCCAGAGATAAAGTGTCGCACCCGTATACGGAAAAGTGTCGCATGACATTTCTGGTGACTGTGTTGTTGCTTGTACCTCGCAGTGAGCTTATTTTTAGCTTTTTTTATTATCTTGCAAGTTTCAAGTTCTCTGCTATCTTTTTAAAATTTTTTGAAAATTTCAGCGTTTTCAAATCCGTGCCTCTGGAAAACGGGCACCCATTTTTTAAAATTTTTTTTCACAAATGGTATCAAAAGTTTAAGTGTGATATATCATTGGAAAGGTCTTTCAGAGCCTAATCCAACCATGCTAGTTTCATTCTCAGATTTTACCATTTGATTAGCTGTTTTACTTGCTGATTATCTAATTTTTTGATGTGCTAACCATTGTGGAGCTAACAAGTTGAGGTTGTAGGTGCACTTGCTTCAGATATTTTGCCAAAAGAACGCATGTCAAAGAGGGCTACTAATGGTTTTTGCAGGGCTGCCCTAAGCATAAAAACCAAATCAAGTGCTTGTTTAATTGCTTTATTTATTAAGTGCGGCATATATTAGTTGTTTCATTTCATAGGCACTTAATATCTTGTGGAAGGAATTTTGAGGTGGTAGGAGAAGTATGCTCTTCACCCTTGTGGTGAACCGGAAAATCTTGACCCATCTTGGGATTTTGGAAGCAAGAGAGTAATTGAACTCTTTGCTTGGTGTGTTTGGGAGAAGTTTTTGAGATAGGGGAGTATGCTCTTCACCCTTGTGGTGAACCAAAAACCTTGAACCTCAAAAATTGATCTACTCTTTGTTTAGATTTAGAATCCTTTAGCGGGCCTACTCTTGAGCAATAAAGAGGAACGACCCAAGTGGGGACAAGCTAATACCGAGCTATTCCAACCCACTATAATCTCAAGGCTATCGAGGACACAAAACCTTGGTAGACATAAGACTTTTCTTCGCTTGATGTGAGTAGCTCATGGGATTGCGACCATGGGGAAAGCATTGAGCAAGAATGCTTAAGGTACTCTTGAGGCCCCGAGGTCCTAGTCCTTTATGAGGAGCAAGAGGGGTGTTATGAACGGAAGCCCTTACTACGAACCATTAGTTAGAAGCCACCTTATTTTAACCGCTTAGCTTCTTGGTGCAAGGATTGATCCAAGTGGACTTACCCGGATCACCCTAAGACACTCACCATATGTGTTCCTTTGGTTGTGTTTTTGACACTTCCATGACAACGCCAATATCTCTTGTGGGCAACCACTTGGTGTGAGGCAAGGGAGCATCAAGTTGTGGGCCATGTTGCTAAGTAATGAGCCTTGTCCTTCTAGGTAGTAATTTCTTGAATTATCTTCGATTGTGCTATACCGGTGTAAACGTTCTTAACATTCAAACAAATGGTAGCATTCATAAGATTTTCTATTTTGATATCACAAGTGCTTGTCTTGGCAAGGTTGCTTTTGCCCTTGTTCCAAGTGTTTTATGACATGTTTGATCCTATACTGTTTGCAAACCTATCTTTTATCTATTGTTACTGCTTGTCAAACTAAGAAATTGCACTATCCAACCTTTGAACTTGATCAAAATGCTTCAAAACTGAGATTTTTATGTTCACTGGTCAAAGAGTCGTACGACCCTGGAACAGTGTTGCACCCTATTCTAAGAAATATTGTGCGACAGTTCGTCCCTACACAATTATCACCCTGCTTGCCTGGAAAGTGTTGCCCGACCTTACTGGAAACTATCACTTGGCTTAGGGTGAAGTGTCACCTTGCTATAAACTATCACCTTATTTGCCTGGAAAGTGTCACCCAGAACCTTTTTGCTGTCTTGTTGCTGTTGCAATCTGGAGCTGCTAAACTTGCATTTTAACCCGTCGTAGAGTGTCTTTTTCTATTCTTACCTGAAGGTGGTCTGTTATCTGCATGCTTAGACTTGTTCTAGACTGAAACAAATGAGCTAAAACTATTGGATTTGAGCTTAATGAATGCTACTCTTGATCACTTGTCGCATCACGGTTACCTCTCTAGCTACTTGCTTATTGAGCTTTTTGCTCGCTGCTTAGCCTTAGTTAATTGATTGTTGAAAGTGCTTGAGCACTTTTGACGAGCCATCTCTCTATTGTTCTACTTTGACAAGTGATCTTTATTAGCTTTTCTTATCTCAAATCTGAGAAACTTTATCTCATTCTATTAGTCAACCAACATCTCTTTTCATGCCGGTTACAACTCGGTCTCAATTTGAGCAGGAGAGTCATCCTCCATTCAGTTATACATAGTTACCTTCTCCAACTAGACGCTCACAAGCACCCATTAGCAACAACAGTTCTAGTTCTAACCAATCTGAGGATTCTAAGGCTACCCCGTGGTACAAAGGAGGTTTCCTCTTTTCCGCATTCAAGACCCCCAAAAATACAGACAGTGTCTCACTCACTTTGACTGAACAAGAAAAATTCCAACGCTTGCAAGAACACTTTGAGCATAAGGATAACCAAGTGCGCTTAGACAAAGAACACAATCAACAAAGGATGGATGCTGCTAGGCACATGGCTTATAGAGGAATGTCTTATGAGCAACCCGAGACTAGTAACTATTAGCATAGACCTCTTTTTAATGGCAACAATGGCAACAACACGCCACCAAG
This sequence comes from Chamaecyparis obtusa, assembly GCA_027943335.1. Taxonomy (NCBI): domain Eukaryota; kingdom Viridiplantae; phylum Streptophyta; class Pinopsida; order Cupressales; family Cupressaceae; genus Chamaecyparis; species Chamaecyparis obtusa. The sequence goes on along the minus strand of BSBK01003246.1, from coordinate 475,350 downwards.
ATCACCTCCAAAATAGACTTTTGAGATTCCTTCTTCACCTCCTAGACCTCCTCCCTCTCAACATGAGGCAGAGGCTAATGATGAGATTTCTAGTGAGGATCTTATGAGATTTGAACAAGATGTGGTCTCCCAACGAATGATGCATAAGCTTTTAGAGCATAATGGTGACCAATATTTCCAATATCTGACTTCTAGAGGATACAAGCTTCCTCCAGGCTATGATGTTAGAAAAATTGTCCAACAAAGAGTACTAACTAAATTGGAAGTCCTTCAGGAAGAACTGCGTCAGACAAATCAACGCCTTACCCAAATGACAATAGACAGAGAGCCTCCAAAGGTCTCTTTTGTAGAATCAATTTTTTCTCTTCCCTTTGATAGGAGTCTATACATGGTCCCATTTCCTAGGGATATTGAGGTTCCCAAATATGACAAGTATGATGGAAATGGTGACCCCCATGACCATGTGCATCACTTTTACGCTCTTAGCATAGACTTCCTTCATGAAGACACATTTCTTCTACGATTGTTCCCTAGAAGTTTAAGAGGCCAAGCTTTGGAATGGTTTGCAAAATTGACACCACCTCTTAAGAATTTTGATGAGTTGGCTCAACTATTTACCTAGCATTATTCTTACAACATCCAACAACCTATCACCATGATAGATCTCGGTAATCTAAGACAACATCAAGGTGAGCCATTTGCAACTTACTTACAACATTGGAGGTCATTGTATTCTAGGTATCCTCGTCAGCTACCTGAAAGAGAAAAGATTGACATTTTCGTCAACACACTTGTGCCTGAGCTATTTTATGATCTAAGGAAGCAACTGTTCTCCTCCTTCCATGACATGGTTGAAAGCGCATATAGGATTGAGGATGTGGCCATTAGAAAGGGGGATATTGTTATTAATAAAGATACTAGAAACAATGGCAAGGACAAAAATAAGTCTTGGAATAGAAACAAGTATGTTGTTACTAATGGGGTTGTTGATGCTCCTAAAGCTAAAGACCCTGCTTTCAATCTCTCCAATGCTATCTATGCAGCAAAACAACAAGAAGCTGCCAATGCTCACAGTGCTCCTAAACCTCAATATGCAGATAAGCCTAAGAAGTCATTTCGAAAGCGAGTCTATACCAAGTTGGCAGAACCTTACGATGTGATCCTTAAGACTTTGGTTGACAATGGATATCTTACACTTCCTGATAAACCTAGTAACTAGGATCCGATAAATAAGCCTGATTGGTGGAGAGAGGATCATTACTGCCATTATCACAGAAACAAGGGACATCCGACAGACAATTGTTTTAAGCTTAGGGATGATATTCAAGACCTCATTGATAACAACACAATCTCCACTGATGGCTTAACTAAACATTTTTATCACACAACTTTCAAAGATCCTCTACCTAAGCATGACAAGGGGGAAACCTCTCAAGCACATAAGAAGAATCATGATGCTAAGATCAACTATACATATACTTTTGATACACCTGTGATCAACATGATAGAGCCCGTTGAGAGTGTTCTAATGATGAGGTCTCAAGATGATAATAAAGCCAATCATGGTAAGCCAAAGTTGGTCTTGCAAACACGTGGTAGTTCATCTTCCCAAAGTGAGACACTGAATGCTGTTACTAGGGGGCAAGCCAAGATTGTCCTTAAAACTGCGCAAGATCCCAAGCAAGCTTTGCCTTCCAAACAAGTGGCTCCTTCAGCCACCCCTAGCTATGATCTTGTCCAACATTTGCAAAAGACACCAGCACAGATATCTATCCTTGATTTTCTTCGGTTATCCCCTTCGCATAGAGAGATTCTTGATGAGGCTCTACGTACAACACGTGTTCCCAACGACATTGATCCTGATCGATTCTAGGCTATGGTCAACCACATTTCATCTCCACTATCTCTCTCCTTTTCTACAAAAGATGACATATCTATTGCTCACCCACATAATTTAGCTTTACACATCGAAGTTCTAGTCTACCACACCCACGTCTGCTGAGTCCTGATAGACAATGGTGCAGGGTTAAATATTGTTTCTTTCAATGTCATACAACAGTTGGGTTTGTCAGAATTCACTATGGATTCTAAGAAGAAGATTACTATAAAAGCTTACGATGAAGTGGAAAGATCTTCCAAAGGTCTTTTCATACTGCCTGTCTGAGTAGGCCCTGTCACGAAAGATATTAACCTCCAAGTATTGGACATCCCACTTGCATATAACGTTGGGTCATCCTTGGATCCATGACATGCAAGTTGTTCCTTCCACTTATCATCAGTGCGTCAAATTTCCATACAATGGCACTGAAGTTGTGATTCCTGGAGACCATACTATTGCTATTAATGCTCTTGCTGTTGCTAAAAAATTTGTTCCTCACAATAAACCTTCTGTTGATCCTAGTACGTCTCTAGTTGCTTCTGAGAAATCACTTAAGATGATGAGCCTTGGTATGGGTGAATATATGCTAGATTCCTTTGCGTATATACCTATTTCTCCTAGGTCATATGGGAAACCTTCTGATAAGATGAAGCCTTCTGCTTCTACTATGATGATCTTTGATACTTTTGTTCCTTCTTCCGTTCCTTTAGAAGCAGAAAGAGAAGAACAAACTGTCCAAGAGTGGATCTATAGAGAAGATGAGGGTAGTACGATAAATGCCCTCCTTGATCATTCCAAAAATACTCCCATGCTCAGTAATTCAGACACAGATACAGATGTGTCACCACTACACACTATGGCTCACATGGGAGATGATCTTCCTTCTACTTCACTTCTTTGGGGAGAAGAATGTATATCTACTGATGATATGGCTGAGGCCTCTATGTCTAGAACCTATGTTCCTAAAGAATCATTGCACTATGATAGACAATGTCACAACATTGCACGGCTGCTACAAAGAGGTGATCTATCACATAATGACATGAGTATCTCTACTTCTCGGCATCTTAAGCCTCTTCCAGAAGATTCTTCCATGATAGATATGGATGTTGATATAGTTCATACCTCTCATAACCCACTCAACATAGTTGATGAGTCTCGTGCAGGGTCTGATGAGTTTGTTCCCCGTATTGCCTTAGTTGACTATGTTGGTCCTTCTATGAAAAGTCTAGATCTTAATGCTTTTGGAGCTTACCCTATAGGCTCAACTTCTCTTGTCACCAGAGATGACACCCCTCACATAAATGTTGTTGAACCAATCACTTCATTTCATCTCGCATCAGTACCTGTTACTTCTTCGACCAACAAACTAGCAATAAAAAGGACTGAATCAACAATCAACTGTCACAAGCATCGAATCAAAAGAAAATAGCAATGGTTGGATGGTGAAAAACACATTGTGGTGGTATCCGCACCTCAGAAAAGTAAAAATAAAAATTTGTTCAAAAATAATGATTCTCAAATAAAAGATGACAAGCTGATTCTCTACAAAGAAATGGTACACTACTTCAAGCATGATCTCATATCTGTTATGCTTCAGCCCACTCCTAGAGCTGAGAACAAAGTTGCTAATGCCTTGGTTACATCGACATCCATCTTACAAATGAAAAAGCATAAATCTCACTTCAAGTTCCTGGTGGATGAATTACGCTATCATGCTTACAAATCCTACAATCCTGCCATCTTTTCATGTCTTCCACCTCATATTCTTCCTGAAAATCCACCACGCCATTCTTTCCGCCATCCCTTACACTTTGCCTTTGTCTCTGGTGACTTGTATAGGAAGGGTCTAGATGGAACTCTCCTTAAGTGTCTAGAAATAGAGGAGTCAGAAAAAGTGCTAGCTGAAATCCACGATGGCATATGTGGATCACATTCTAATGATCCTCCACTAGCTCAGACATTGCTTAGGGCTGGTTATTATTGGTTGAACTGGTTGAGACCTCCTATCATCATAGTTGCAGCATTTGGGCCTGGGGCCTATCAGTTCTCTACATCTGAGGAAGCAAATTCTTGATGCCCATTTCTGTCTGGGGCATTCTTTGTACATATTTATTGATCCTGAAAAAATTACAAAAAAATTCATATATGACACTGAAAAAATCCTAAAAAGCATAAAAAGTACTGCAAAAAAAAGAGCATCCTAGTGAAAACCTAGCAATAAGCGCTTTGATGTCTCACCAAAAAAATCAAAAAATTCAAAAAATAAAAAAAATTCCAAAAATTAAAAAAAATTGAAAAAGTGCCTTGGTGAAAACTTGGAAACAGGCGCCTTGGTAGCAAAAATACAAAAAAATTATAAAAAATCTTGAAAAAATTGCAATAAATCTATCAAGTGGTGAAAACCTAGAAATAGGCGCTACTTGAGACCCTCTGCATCTATGTCTATTAGTCTTGCATGGTGCTCCTTCACTCCACTTCTCGCTTCACCTCTCTTGGCCTGGAATTGACTCTTGTCTTAGTCTAGAGGGCATACGTTGTTTTAAGCTTATCTTGGGTCTCTTTGTGCATTTGGGTTTCTTAGGCACCTCACAAATGGTGTTTTTTAACACCACCCCAACTGTGTTTTTCAACACTACCCTAGCATCGAGTGTTTCTCAACACTTATCAGATGTCCTACCCGCAGTCTAGATGATGCGATATTTCTCACTAGCAGATGTGATACTCAAAGTTTGACTCTATGACCTACACACACACACTTGACTTGCTGAAATTTGTTTGACTTTATTTTTTTGTGTGCTATCTATGATGATTTCTTTGCTGAGTGTTCTCCCCCTATGATCATTTTCGATGATGCATAGCTAGAAGACTAAGGGAATGAGAACATGTTTTATTGCTTTTTCTGCTTGTGGATATATTTTGTTGGTCCTACTTGTCATTAAGAATTTATGCTTGTTCCACTTGACATTGGGATCTACAAGGTATTATCCTTGACTATTTCGCAAGTGCATGCTTATAGTCATCTTGACTTTCTTGTGTCTCGATGCGAGCATAATCTTGCTATATCAAACTTAGGTAATCTCACTGCACTAGTCATCTTGACCTCCATGTCTTTGATGCCCAGGTGGGATTTCCACATTTCCATCTAATATAGATCATATTCAGATTCACATAGTTATGCTAGTGTGTATTGTATGATCTTGCGATGCTACCAATAACGCTCGATGATGATTATTAGAGACTAATGGCTTTGTAACCTTGCAAGTAAACCACTTTTCATAGTAGCTTGCATTCTTAAGTTCATATTAGTTTAGTTTTGCATCTTGCATATGGAGAGAGCTCTCCTTTTCATCTTACATGGACTTGTTAATCAACTGCACTCACCTTTCGCTTCTTCCTGATCATGTCTTTCGCTTCTTGTCTTTCATATCCCATCATTTTCTATTCATTTCAGGATCGAAACCAAAATCCGAGTTCACCTTGATTATTCCCACCGCTGTTCTCCTTCTTCCATGCAGTTGGCTAACCTTTTGAGGCTTGATCCTTTGATCTTCGCTGGGGCATTCTTCACCTCTTCATCCCCATCTCTTTCCAACTTCCAGTCTTTCATTCACTTTCAAATCCCAAGTTCAAATCCCCCTCCGTGGTGTTTATGGGTTGAGGGACCAATAGGTTCATGCCCCGTGTCCCATGTGTGGGGCATATCTTCACTGCTTGATGGTTATTCTGTTCTCTTTCTTCGATTATGATTTCTAGTGATTTGATCATGTCTCTCTTGCTTCTGCTTTCCCTCTACCTGGATTTCACTTTCGATCTTGAGGGGGTAGACACATCATATCTTATTGGCTATCTCTTTCCTAAGTGTTTAGTACTATCACTACCAGGCTGACCATGTCGGATTTGCTATTTTTCTACACTTCATTCTTTGGAGTCAGATCGCTATCTGCTTTCCTTCTTGGCTATCTCTTGCTTTCTTGGCTGATCTGAGTTGCTTTGTGATCCCAAATCGATCTCACATTTCAACTTCATTCTTTGACTGCATGTGTTCCCAGATTGATCACACATTAGTCAAAGAGGGGCAAATGTATACACCTAAAAATGGTCACCTAGACTATTAGCCCCTTTTGCTAAATCATAAATTGCTTATTCTTGATCAAATCCTAGTTCTATCATTTATTTGATTATTTTCTATGGGCTAACCATTTTATCCTAAGTCTTTATTTATTTAAAAGGAATATTTCCTCCCCTTTTATTAAATAAAAAGCCCCCACTTTTCCTCTTATCCTAAGTTGCACAAATAAAGCATTATTCTTATTCTATAAAAAAGGAAAAAGCACTTTTTGTCTCATATGGACACAAAAGTCAACTCTTATTTTCTCATTGGAGGATATTTGTGCACATGGATTGCTCCTCTTTCAAGCTCCACCATTGATTAAATCTTTTGCCTCTTAATCTCCATGGTTCATTCCTTCTCATTTCTTATAAAAGGAGAGCTCTCTTCTTCTTCTAGATCCCCAACTTTTTATGCTAATGTTATGCTGCAAGTTTTCTAGGTCGCTTTGAAGCTTTTGGAGATTTGGAGCATTCTTGGCTTTTTGCATCTACATGTTATCATAGTTTCATTTCTTGCATTGTCATGGCATTCATAACTTCATATTTAGCTTAGTTTCCTTTATGCTTTAGATTAATTCATCTAGCTTAACTAGGAGGCTTTGTAATACTTGCATCTTTCATTTTCATAGCTCAGCTTGCATTTCCATTTCTAACATAGCATAGCATTGTATTTTCATTCTTGATTCTTGAGGATATTGGCATTCTTGCCCTTGCCTTCATTGAATCTCCCATTGCATGGTTTACTAGCAAGGTTATAGGCTAAATAGCTCTAGCTGAGAGCATTCTTAAAACCCTTGCACTCCATGCCTAGGGAGATATGGATTGATTTTTGAGACCTCATTCTTGAGTGTTCTTGAATGGAATGATTCATAGAAGTGTGACACAATTATAGCACACAACTATCATTGTGCCTTTGCTAACATTGCAAGACTACCCCTTGCTAACTCTGCAAGACTACTCAAGCTTGTTCTTGCTAACACTACAAGACTACTCAAGCTTGTTCTCAAACTTGATCTCAAACTTGATGTTAACTTCATTGCCTCCAAATGCCCCTTGACCCCCTTTTATACTACTCCCATTGTTTCTAGTTGCTTCTAGTTGCTAGAAGTTTCCACAAACTAGAAGTTTCTACAAACTAGAAGTTTCTAAAAGGAGTCAAATAATTAGTAAATACAATTATTTACTAATTATTAGAAAATGGATGAACAGCTGTCCAAGCTACCAAACTAACACTCCCTCTTAGCGAGGAAGCTGTTCTACACAACACCCAACTTATCTCTGAAGAAGATGAATTTTGCTTTCCCCAATGCCTTTGTTAGAATGTCTGCTACCTGCTCCTCTGTAGGTATGTACTGTAGCTGAACAATCCCCCACTGTACACAATCCCTGATGAAGTGATACCTGATGTCTATATGTTTTGACTTATCATGAAACACTAGATTCTTAGTCATCATGATGCAACTCTGATTGTCACAATGTATCATCGTAGTCTCAACCTTCTGACCAAACAAGGCTACTAGAAAATTTTGAAGCCATATGATTCACATGTCACCATGCTAGCTACTATGTATTCTGACTCTGCTGAACTCAGAGCCATGAACTTATGCTTCCTGCTAAACCAAGAGACAACTCCTGATCCCAAACTGAGAAAACACCCTGAAGTGCTTTTCTTGTCCATTGTACTACCTGCCCAATCTGCGTTAGTATAGCCCATCAACTTGATTCATTCACCTCGAGCATATCTAATCCCATACTTGATTGTACCTCATTAATACCAAAACACATGCTTTGCCACTGTCCAATGTACTCTCTTTGGCTCAACCGTGAACTGACTAAGACAGTTAACTGCAAGAGCTATATCTGGCTTGGTGTTGACCAAATACATGAGAGAACCAATCAACTGCTTGTATAAGGTGGGATCTACATCCTTCTCCCTGGATGTATTTACCTTCCTCCAATTCATGATCATAGGTGTAGACATGGCTTTGCAATCCTCCATCTTGAATCTCTTTAAGATTTCCATGCAATATTTCCCTTGCCCAAGGAAAATTTCTCCATCTGTCTGCCACACCTCCATACCTAGAAAGTAGTGGATAAGTCCCAAATCCTTCATCTCAAACTCTGTTGCAAGGTCCCTCTTGCACTCATCTATGAGCCCTAGTGAACCTGTTAGAAACAAGTCATCCACATATAGAACAAGAATGAGTAACTCACCCCCAACCACCAAGTAGTAGAGGTTAGCATCCACATCACTCTTCACAAAGCCCATTTCCTACAAGTAAATATTCTATGCACTCATACCACGCTCTGGGAGCCTTCTTGAGTCCATACAAAGCTCTCTTCAATATGCACATGTGAGTTTATTTGTTGTGTGTTACAAAGCCTTCTGGTTGTTCTATGTATACCTCCTCCTTGAGCTCACCATTAAGGAATGTTGTCTTGACATCCATTTGATGGATTTTCCATCCCATCTGTGCTAAAATCGAGATTACAGCTCGTATAGAAGTATACCTGGCTACTAGAGCAAATGTCTCCTCATAGTCTATTCCCTCCTTTTGAGAGAACCCCTTTGCCACAAACCTTGCCTTGTATTTCTCGATGCTACCATCTGCACCGTGCTTAACCTTGTAGATCTAGCATGATCCAACCATTGCCCTATCTGTTGGTCTAGGCACTACCTCCCACACACCATTCTGCATTATTGAGGTATACTCCTCAACCATCGCATCTTGCCACACTTGATGTTGTGTAGCCTCCTAATAGTTGGAAGGCTCACTGTCTACCAACTGGCCGACTAAAGCCACATAGTCATTGAGCTTGACTAGTTGTCTTCCCTCTCTAGTAGTCTTCCTAGGAGTTCCCACAAAGTCCTGAGTATCCCTCTATGTTTTTTGAACCTCACAGTTTCTGCTACCAACTGTAGAAGATGAGATATCAAGCTCCATATCTTGTTGATGCATTTCCTGCTGCACTAGTTGCTCCATACTATGCGAACTCTCACCACTTGAGTCTATGCTAGTATTGGTAACTATACTTGATCTTTTCTTCCCTTGACTCGGTTGAGTTGTCCTTGGAGCTTCTATTGGCTTCTCACTCTAATCATCTGCTAGAAAACCTCTGGACCTCCTGAATGCCTTATCTTCCATGAACTTGACATCACGCCTGATAATAATCTGCCTGGTTCCTGGAATAAATATTTGATATGCCTTTGAGGTTTCACTGTACCCCACAAAGTACCCTCTCTCTACAATCTGATCTAACTTGGTATGTGTATCACCTAGAATATGACAATACGCAAAACTTCCAAATAGCCTGAAGTGACTGACATCTGACTTCTTTCCTGTAAAATCTTCCTCTGGTGTTATCTTTCCTAGCACCTTATGTAGAACCTGATTCTGTATGTACACCGATGTACTACATGCCTCTATCCATAAATAGCGGGGCATTTCCTGATCATGTAGCATAGCCCTTGCTACCTCTAATATAGATTGATTCTTCCTCTCAGCAACCCCATTCTGCTGTAGATTGTAAGGAACCGTCCACTCTCTCTTGATTCCTTCCCTAGTACAAAACTCTTGGAATTCATTACTCTTGTACTCACCTCCATTTTCTATCTAAAGAACCTTTATCTTCCTTCCTGTCAAGTTCTCCACAAGAGCCTTGAACTCTTGGAAATGACTGAAAACTTCATCCTTGGTCTTCAAGAAGTATATCTAAGTCATCCTGGAGAAATCATTAATAAAAGTAACATAGTACTCATATCCTCTGAGAGACTTCATTAAGATTGGCCCACATACATCTGAATGTACTAGATCAAGAACACCCTCAGATCTGGTGTCACTTCTTGGAAAAGATGCTTTCACAGACTTCCCCAACACACACCACTTACATACATCATCATGCTCTGTGCTCACCTCTAGAACACCTATCACTATCTCACAAAGAAATTTAAGTGCTCCATGATGTATATGACCCATCCTCCTATGCCATATCTCTCCAAGATCTCTAGGATTACTACTGCTTATCAATGCCTTAGGAGTGTCAAACTGCAACCTATAAAGGCACCCACTCCTAACTCCAATAGATACATGTGATTTCCAATCCTTGTGATTGATCAACACCTGCATCCCTCTAAAAAGTACATTATACCCTTTATCTTGAAGAACATATACATAAATCAGATTCATACCTAATCCTGGCACATGCAACACATCCTGAAGAGGAATCACCTTTCCATTCTCCCTCTGAAACTGACAAGTTTCCCATAGAAATTTGGATACTAGTTTTCTCCTCCTTATAATTGGAGAAATACTCTCTAACTCCTGTCATATGAAATGACGCTCCTCTGTCTATGTACCATACACTTTATGAGGTTGAGCTAACCATACAATTTATGAGTGCAAACTCATCCTCCAATCTACTAGAGAGATCCTCTGCACTTGCTGGAGCTGCCATCAGATTCTTGCCCTTCTTTTCACTCTTCTTCTTTTGCAAGCAATTGCTGACATAGTGGCCAAATAAGTGACATCCAAAGCACTTGATCTTAGACAGATCCTTCTTCTTCTTCTCGCTTTGTGGATTTTATCTTTTTCTAGACCCCTTCTTTGCTTTCCCTTTTCCTACTAGGGCAATGTTCTGTTGTTCTACCTCACTTTTCTGACTCTTGTTGTTGGCTCCATTAACAAGACTTAGTCTAAGCTCCTCCTGAGTGAAATCACTCCATAGCCAATCCCAACTAGGTAAGGTGTCTCATCCACTAACAACTTGAACAAATACATCCCACTGCTTAGTGATCCCATTTAGGGCTATTCTTACTAGCTCGTCTTCAACTAGCTTATCTCCAATAGCTGCTAACTCATCCTTGACAAGTCTAAGTCTAGTGAGGTAACTTGTAACGTCTTCTCCCTTGTTCATCTGGGTATTCTTCAACTTTTCTCTGAGAATCAGCTTCCGGTTCATGGTAGCATTTTGGTACAGATTCAGAATGGTATCCCACATCTTCGTCGCTGTATCTAACTCTGTGATATGTGGAACAATATGATCCTTGACACCATCAAGGATTATCCTCCTCGCCTTGGTATCCTCCTTCTTGTATGCTGCAAGTTGTGCTATATCTGTAGATATAGCTACAACATTGGTAGCATATTCCTTGATACCATTCTCTTCCAGTAATAAAGAAATTCTGGCTTTCTAGACACAAAAATTTGAGGCACCATCCAATCTGTCATGATCTCTTAAACTAGCTGAGGCCATCTCAAAGAAATGAATAAAATAACAATTCTAAAGAGGTCAAACTAGACTTTATAAACCCTCAATTTCTTTCCTCTGCCTAGGGTAAATTCTTTCTACCCTCAACTTGGCTCTGATACCATGTGAAAATTCTATATTATAGTCACTGGTTATTAATCCCCTATCTTACTAAGATTATTTGAATAACAAAAAATAACACAACTGCAACTTCACCAAAAAATACAGAAAGAAATATGCCACACAATGACACAATATTTTTGGACAAATCATCCTTGGAAAAACCCCGAAGGGAAAACCAGTACTACAGATGAGAAATCTATTAATCTTCAGCAAATTAAGAGATACAAAATTCCTTGCCTCTTACTGGTAGAATTTTGACAATCTCCCAATTTCTCCTGCTGATATTCCTCCCCTGCTATCCCCAAACACTATCACTATGCCCTTGCTAACATTGCAAGATTGCCCCTTGCTAACTCTGCAAGACTACTCAAGCTTGTTCTTGCTAACACTGCAAGACTACTCAAGCTTGTTCTCAAACTTGATCTCAAACTTGATGTTAACTTCATTGCCTCCAAATGCCCCTTGACCCCCTTTTATACTACTCCCATTGTTTCTAGTTGCTTCTAGTTGCTAGAAGTTTCTAGAAGTTTCTAGAAATTAGAAGTTTCTAGAAACTAGAAGTTTCTAGAAGCTAGAAGTTTCTAGGAGTCAAATAATTAATAAATACAATTATTTACTAATTATTAGCAAATGGACGAACAATTGTCCAAGCTACCAAACTAACAGGGAGAAGAGAGTGTTTTAAAGACATTCAATGAACTATTTTTAAAGATCAATCTGCATAAAGTGATGCAAGTTAGGCTAGTATGATATCATCATTATCAAGAAAGAACAAAATCAGGGCTTTCATGGAGAAATGGCTATCCATACTTTGAGTTAGAGATGCCATTACCTTGAAAGTTTGTTTGTGCTATTTGTGATTAAAATTTAACATGCATAGATGGGGAATATCCTCTTTGCATTGGACGTCACGACATAGCAATTTTTCAAATAATATAATTTATCATCTCAAAGGGAATATATTATCATTAAGGATTTGTATCTCGCTAATACATGTTGGTGTTGACCAAAATATTTCTTTTCCTTGTACTTCTGAATTAGCTCTATAGTTTTGAAACAAAGATTCCTTAGTATCGACATATATGTTATTAATTATTAGTCTAAAAGCACGTTGGGTCAGATTTATATGATTTGTAGTGGTTTTAAGAAAAAATCATAGATTAAGTCCTAGGTTAATATCTTCCAATATCAACTTAATTTAACTAATCTGAAACACAAACTGATGTACAACATAAATTAATAATTTACTTTAAAGTTATCAATTACATCAGTTTAATGCTAAACTGGAATTGACTCAATTTAAAAGAAAAACAAAAGGAAGAGAATTAGAGTACTTGGAAATGTAGCAAATCAATTATTATCATTTGGATGGAAGAGGAAAAGAGGAGAAACTCTAAAAAAATTTAAGTTGTTGTGATCATTACAGGAAAAATTACAAGGACTTGGGCTTTAAGGTAGATATAATTGCACTAGGTGAGATACTAGAGTTAGAGCTTGGTGTTATTGACCCACAAAAGATGCTTGACAATAAAAACACTAAAATAAGATTTTGGGATAGAAACATGCACTAGAGACCCTCTAATAACTCCTACAAGGCTCCTATGTTGGAACAAGTTACGCTTTTTTATAATCTTCAAACTATCCAGAGAAAATATAGATAGGTGTCAAAGTCTTTTATCTTCTAAGGCCTCCAAAAATTATTTTGTATTTTTTATATAGTTTGTTGATCCCAAATATGCTTGTGGATTATTTGCATTTACCACATATCTCTTGATATCTAGACTTCAGGCTGTGGGACAAGAGGAATGGATTGACTATATATGATACTACCTCACTTAGTCTCCTATTTGATATTTTCAACCTTAAATCAATTATGGATAAAAATGACATGTGTTCAATCTTAAGGTGAAAAGTTGATGTCATTGTGTAGATTAGGTGATAAAAAATACCCTAGAGCATTACATTGTGTAAAGTGGTGTTGGTGTGTGTGTGTGGAGTAAAAAGGGAAAATGTAGAGTTTGAACTAGTTAGGGATGGATTTAATGATAAGATGTGAGGCTAGAGACGCTAATGAATATATGAGAAGAGACTAGGGAAATTTGGGGTTTGATGGGAGGGAAAATAAGAAGGAAGAAGGACAATAGGGAAGGAAAATGGGATGAGCAATCATAGATCAACAATGAGAAATGGAATAAAAATGTTAACAAGGATAAAAATTTTCATAGAATTCTCAAATATTAGGACTCCAAAACTTTCTAGCTTGCTGTTGTAGAAAAGAACTTGGAAAGGAGAGGAGAAAACATAGTATCTAGATGCTTCTGTAGAGTCACCATATCTAAAATAAATAATCCTTGTCTTTATTTTGAGTTTAATTCAAAATTATTATTTGAGTCTAGACTGGGGCAGCAAAACATTATGTTTTTGGTATCTGAATCTTGGAATCAAGTAGAAACCAATTTAGACTATTGTTTCTAGGCGCAACATGTGTTTTGGTGCTTGAATTTAATTTGTCATGAAACTTTTAGGATTTCTTTTTCATGTGAAAAGAGGTCTTGGGGTCACTACGAGTCAGTCTAAAAATTAGAGTAAGGTTAAAAATCAAGGAAAATAGTCCTGGCCATACCTAGGGGAGTGATTGCTAGAATGTGTGTAAAACCTATTGGATGTCTTGAGGAGGTTGTTGGAAGTTTGGTGAGCATGTCAGAGCTTGGTGTTTGTGTGTGCTGATATTTAATGATTTGTCATTGATGTCAACATCCAAATTGTTATTGCAGACAGTGTATTTAGTATGTTCAGTGAATAAGATTTCAGTTGTTCAGATGCCACATTGAAGATCTTGTGTTGCGATCATAAGGTATGGTTCAGATATGTCTGTAGTTTATCTACAGGGGTTTGCAGAAGTTTGGGTGACAATATGATCGATTTGTTGGTTACTAGTGTTACAATGTTCCTATGTGCAGTAGATGAGTATTTGGTTTGGTATGTCTTGAATTTGATGTTTCAAAGGTTGTGAAGTAGGTATTTACATTGTGTCTACAGCTAGTGTTTTTCATGATTCAAAGTATGACAAGCTATCTTTTGTTATGACAAAGTTTGGTATTTCAGTATTCCTGTTAATCAGTGTTGAAGATGAGTTTGGATTTTGAGTTGGAATTGATGTGAAGGTTCTAAGGGTATTCATGTTTCTTGTTGGTGTTCTTGGATCTTGCGATGATCATGTTGTTGGTCCGCATTGATTGAGGAGATCAGATTTGTTGTTTTGGTGATGTGTTGGCATTTATTTATTTAGGTCTTAGTCGAATGGGTGAAGTAACATGTTTCTATTCTTGGAGGTGATTTGGCAAAGCTGTAGCATATTCAAGGATAATATTGTGGATCCTAGCTAAGTCTTGATTGACTTGATTTGGACTAATTTGTGGTTTTTTGCATAATGTTTATGTCTTTTATTGTAATAGGTCTTAGCCAACCTAGTTGATATTTTTGTAATGGGTATAAAAGAAGAGATCTATTAGTAGTTGAGAAAAGGGAGTGAGATATATGTGTGAAGGTGATATATTGGTATTTGTATTCTACATTAGAGGAAGAAATTGTACTTCATTGGAACTATATCAATATTGAGGATGCTATCAGTTAGTTCAGTTGTAATGGATTGTATTTCCACCCTGTTGTAATCAAAGCTAGATTAGTGAACTTGACTGAGGGCCAGATCTATGATTGTATTGTGAGTAGTGAGCTCTAGGTAGTGGTCCTGTGAATGCATTTGCATTCACTTTTGTTCTCTTCATTTTCTTTTAACCAGGTAGTACTTTTAATAGAGTACATCTATCTAGTGGGTATCATCTCCACTTGAGATTTTCCCTTAACTTGGTTTCCTCGAGAACAAAAAGTTGGTGTTTTTTGTTATGTGTTATGGATCTTGGTTCATTGTTTATATTTTAAATCTTTAATTGGTTAAAGTGATTTTAGGTTTACTAGTTGGGTACACAACTGATTCACCCCTTGTCTGTTGCGCTTGCTTCCTTTTGAGCCTAATAGTTGATATTAGATCTAAGTCCTTTTGAAGAAGCTTAATCGCTTAAAGGTGACTCGGCATGGAAAGAATAAGGAAAGAAAGCCCTAATTTTTATGGAAGAAATTACCTGATATAGAAGGATCATATGACTAATTATCTAATATGCATGGGAGATGAATATTGAGATATCACTGATAAATCTTACACCATTCCTAAAGACATGTCTAAGGCTATTGCCGATGAAAAGAAGAAATTCAAGGAGAACATGTTAGCAAGGGAAGATTTGATAAGTGCCTTATTAGACACATAATATTCACACATCTATGGAATGAGGATAGTGCATGAGGTATGGACTAATTAAAAATTATTTATGAAGGTGACAACTATGTTAAGCAAGCTAAGTTGTAGAGTTTTAAAGGAAGATTTGAAGATATGAAGATGAGTGAAAGCGAATCTATCTCAACTTATTTATAGAGATTAAATGATCTAGTTTGTGACATCAGATGTACTGGTGGTACCTTGAATAATGATAAAGTTGTAAGAATTTTTTTGAGATCTTTACCTGCATGTTACAGTGATACAGTTGCAGTTATTGAGGAATTGAGAACTATTAGAGACATTTCTTGAGAAGCTTTGGCTAGTAGATTCTATGCCTAAGAGATGACTAGTCTTAGCAAGGAACTTTCAAAGGTTGAAAATGCATTTAAAGACAATATAACTAAGTATGAAAAGGGAGAGAGCTCCCCTAAAGACAACTTTAATCACTATGCTAAGAAATGGGAAGAGATCATGGAAGAGAAAAGGAAGATTGTTGAACTTGAAGCCTTGATTGCAAAAAGGCTACCTAAGGGCTCCGGTAAGTATGATAATGCTTTAACTATAATAAGTTTTGTCATATTGCATCTAGGTGTCATAATAAAGTTTTTAAGGAACCTAAGTTCAAATCTAAGAAATTTCATCCTAAGTATCATAAAAGCTTTTATGCTGAAGGTGTGACTGATGATGAATCTGGCGATGAAGAAGAAATTGTGTTTATTGCTATTAAAGAAGATAATCCTAAAGAAGAGAAATATTTGGTCTCGCATGTTGATAAAAATAAATGAATGGATCATTGATAGTGGATGCTCACATCATATGACTGGTGATAAAGATAAATTTATGGAGCTTGAAGATTATGATGGTGATGTTGTCAGGTTTGGTAATAACAATCTTTGTTTTATTAGAGGAAAAGTATCTATCACTCTTGATTATAAGAATAGTACTATGATGTTCTCTATGTTGAAGGCTTAAGAAATAACGTATTGAGTATTGGATAGTTATTGGATAAAGGCCACCGATTTGAATTCATGGAAGGGAAGTGTAAGATCATTGGAAGCACAAGAAATCTAATTACATTTGGTACATAGACTGCAGGTAATCTATTTCATTTGAAAACTATTGAAAATAAGTGCTTGGTTTCTAAGATTGATGGCAGTTGGCTATGGCATAGAAGTTTTAGTCATTTTAACTTTGATAATATGGTAAAGGTTAGCACTACTAATGCTGTAAAAGATCTACCTAAGCTGATGAAGCCTAATAATATGTGCAAAGAGTGTCAATTGGGTAAGTTGGCGAGATCTAATTTTAAGAATAAGATATATTCTTCAAGTGGATTGCTAGATTTGTTGGATACTAGTTTATGTGGTCCTACTAAGACAAGAAGCTATTATAGAGACAGATGCCTTATAATATTTATTGATGATTATTCAAGGATGATGTGGATTACCTTTTTGAAAGATAAATCAAAAGCCTTTCCAAAATTTTAGATATTTAAGAAGATGGTAGAAACTGAGTATGGACAAAGATTGAAGTTCCTAATATCAGACAGAGGTGGAGAATTCACATCCGGTGAGTTTTATGCATTTTGTGAAGAAGATAGGAGAAAGAGGAAGACTTATGCTCCACAAACCCTACAAAAAAATGGAGTTGCAAAGTGAAGGAATAGAACTATTATGGACATAACTAGAACTATGATGATTGAAGGAGATGTTCTATAGATCTACTGGAGAGAAGAGGTAAGCACTGTAGCATATACTCTGAATCAATAATTTTCTTCTCTTTGTAGGAAAGTGGTTGTTAGACCTTAATATTCTTGTGTTTTGTATAATATGACATAACCTATAGAGAAATTGGGTTTCGATGCTCAAACTAAATGATTTTGGAAAAATGAATTCAAGGACCCCTACAAAAATGAAAATGCTGAATTTTGGTATGGTCTAGAAGCTCATTGTTTTCTGGAAAAGACACTAGTTGCAGTCAAAGATGTTGATCTGCGGAGATGGAAAACTATAGGCAGATACACTGCTGAAGGTTTTTGACTGGTCAAATTGAATATTTCATCAAACTTCCATAGAGGTGAAGATGTTGTTCTACTTAGCGCAAACACTGATCTGTGTAGACATGGATCTGAATAAATGTTGGTCTAGAGAAAAGATAGATTTTCAATTTTTTTAGGGTTTGACCAAGTTTGAATCTCTATTTGGACTGATTTGTAGGGTCAGTTTTATGGCAAGAATAATGACAATAGACATAAACATTTAAAATCATGAAATGTTTGAGATTAAAAAAGTTTTTCAATAAATTGTTTTCACAAGGATAACGTGTGACAAACACTTTCTACTGAGAGGCAATTGGCTACAAGTTAACACTTGTAAGCCCATAGGAGAAAGCTCCAGGCTTGGTATATCAAACCCTCATGTGGTGTGTCCCTCTCAATATAATAGGTAAGATGATGTAGAGATGAACAAAAAAAATGCACTTAATAAGACCTTTAAGGGGTGGATGAATAAGGGATCCTCAACTTTCAATGATGAAATCCAAAAGCCTTCATACCTCACGTCTAGGAGTATACATATGATGAGTAATTTCAAGGAACAACACAATCCTCTTGCATTATAAGTGTTAAAATAAGGATAATAGGTGGGCTACTAGTTTGGCTTTTAGTCAGATCCGTAACATCCCCCCAATCTATTTGTACGTGTGTGAGACAATAAATTCTCCAGTTGACCATGATGGCTACTTAGGGATACTCACCTGATCTAGACCATCATCAACACGCTTCACCCAAGATTTGTGGGATAAGATGAGAGTTTTCTTAGCATATTGTTTATATAATGCTTGAGGGTGTTTATCAGTTTGAGGTCATCCTTTGAAGGGGAGTGCTGCCCTCCAAATAGACCTCTCTAGAGGAAAAGATAAAAATGAATTTCTCTTACACCCAAGATCCACGAAGGCGAGGGGAGAGGATACGCCAAATCTTATCTTTGCATCACATAAATTAATGGGATTTATCCTTAACTACACAAAATTGAAGACTTTGAATAGAGTACCTCCACCGACAAAGCCTTCCAAGCATGAAAGATATGGGGTTCTTTCCAAATTTGAAGCTAAGTTGAAGCAGCTAGGTACAACTACTCTAACATAAAATA
Source organism: Chamaecyparis obtusa (assembly GCA_027943335.1). NCBI lineage: Eukaryota > Viridiplantae > Streptophyta > Pinopsida > Cupressales > Cupressaceae > Chamaecyparis > Chamaecyparis obtusa. Next base: position 456,509 of record BSBK01003246.1, on the reverse strand, counting down.
ATCCCACAATGATTTTAAAAGTGATTAAGGAATTTAAGTGTTCATTCCTCAAAACATGATATCATACTTTATAAGAAAGGGGTTCATTCCTTTAAGCATTTATTCTAAGAAATATTTAATCAAAACATAAAAAACTCTAAGGAAATTTGTAAATTGTTAGTATTTTGTATTCTTTAGTCTTGGACAATCGAATAAGAGCTTCACCATTGGTTATTTGTTAGGAAAAATAAGGAAAAATTTAAGAAATCTGTGGGAAGGCAGAGAGACTGAAGAACATATGAATACATTAATTTTCATAGATGCAAATCAATGGAGACGATAGTTCTTTTAGCCAATTGAAAGTCAAAATAAGAAAACCAAAATTAAAGCACGTGTTAAAATACCTGAACTTACCTAGAAGAGACAATGATTTTGGGATTGCAAATGCTAAAACTCGACAGATGTTGATTTGTAGAGACATTGATTCAGCCCATGGTTAGAAATTTAAGAAATTTTTTCGATCATTTTGTTTTAGAAAATCAATCTCTGTCAAACAATTGAATGCTAAACAACTGAAAATCCACAAGGAATCGATTTAAAACAAGTTTTTAAAGTGAAATGGGTATTGGAAGTATTGAGGCAGAGATGAAGATCCATATCAGAGGCGTTGATCTGCATAGACACCGATGCAACACTCCCCAATTGTGCACTCAAAACTTGTCAAACTTTTATAAAAAAAGGTTGATTTTCTAGACTTGGGGTCCCACCAGGCATGCCAAAATGTATGTGTGAATTTATACCCCATGTAGTTAGGCTTAAACACATAAAGTGTTAGAGGGTTAGCAATAAATAAATAAAGACATGTAAATATAAGAAAAAAAATAGAACAAGAGAAGCCACACAACCTCTGATAGAGCTGAAATAAGTGCACCCAAGGCTTGTTTGATTTTCTCTTTTTAGGAGGTGTGGTTGTGCTTTTCAAACACAATAGATATCCCTAATGGAAGCTTTCAAAGATGGATTGATGAACTATAATGCAAGATAATGGAGATCAAGAAGAATGGAACGAGGAACTAGTTGCAAACGATGATCCAAAACATAGGCAAGAGATATGAATGTAAGACACGAGGTTTAAACTAACAACGATTCAAGCTACAAATATCTAACATGGCATTCATATGCAACATTAAGCTATAAAAATAACTAACATGTAATTTATAAATGCTCCAGAACTCTTAGAATGAAACTAGCATAATAACTATACATGCAAAAGATGGATGAAATGCTCTTTGCAATGCTCATATTTATAGATTTTTGGAGCAACTTGAGGGACTTGGATGAGGTGGCACCTATGTGGAATCCACATAGGAGACACATGGGAAATAAAGACGACCATGCAAAAGTCAACCTTGCTCACACATGTATGAACAACTTGAGACAAGATGGGTATTTGAGGTTTGAGAGGATCAAGGTTGCTCACACATGTGTAAGCAACCATGGGGAAAGGAGTGAGGGACAAAAGTGTAAGAATATAGTTGGATAATTTAAGGAATTTGGTTGGATTCTTTGGGAATATTTTCTCACACGTGTGAGAAACATATTAGGCACTAATAGTCAAGAATTACCTTTTTAAGGGCCTAATCATGGATTAGTCTAAAAAGGTAGCTTAGTGAGTGAAGTGATGCATGTAGACTAGGATTTTAGGTTAGGTTTAGGATTAATTTAATTCAAATTAAATTAATCAAGGTTTAGAAGAAATAATGTAAATGGGAGAATTAAATAAATTTAAATACTTTAGGAAATTAACCCAGCTTAATTAAATAAATTTAATTAAATGAATAGAAGAATATAACATATATAATTAATTAATTAAAATTAACTATAGAGCTAAAGGGAGAATATTAATTAAATCAAATTTAATTAATAAGTGTTATAGGAAATAGGAGAGTTAAATGGCATCCCTTCTTATTGGATTGATAGTGAGAAACAAATTGGACTCGCATTTAATTAGAAACCAATCTTATTTTGGCTATTAAACTTGGATTACATTCACCAGATAAGGGCTATTAAAATTAAAGTTAGGAAACGTCTAAGTTATTGAAACCCTTGACATACTAAATGAATTTGTTGGATGTGAGAAAACCCTAGTCTTTTACATTGGAATTGGGAGCATAGTTTTTAGAGATCTGTATGTTGGCATCAGAGTTATTTTTGAATACATTATGTTTGAGCTCCTTTACTTTAGGGCCTTTGAAATCCGAGTCACCTGCTATGGATTTGTCATTTCTCACTATTGTGTGAGTACAATTTTTGGCAGCTGCACTTGTTTACGGTGAACAAAAACAAGGATTAGAAAGTGTTTACAAGAATTAGGAAAATGAAACTTGTTTCACACGGCAAACAAGTTTCCAATGAAACCCCACTCTATATAGCCTATCGATTAATTATTAAAATTATATTAGAACATATTGTTTTATAGGAGAAATAAGAAAATGTGGAATGAATATGTAGTAATGAAATAATATAGGAGTGGTAAATAAATTAATAATGTAATGATAAAACCATAATAATAGGGTGAACTGAGTTTGTATGATAAGGATTCAAAGATCTAAATTCGATTTTCAATTTATATTTTATTGGTCATTGAGAGGTTCTTAAATTAAAATTACATCTTTAATTAATTTATATTTTTGTGTTTCTTAAAATATCATTTTTAGATAATTTCTTATTTTCTTTCCACAATGAATGTTTTCATTAATTTTATTAAGGATATTTGTAAGTAGTGCATTTATAAAATTTGGACTTTTCCCCCTTCTACAACATGCTTTATATATATTTTTGATCATCCTCTATGATGGGTTGTACAAGGTAGCTATTTTAATAAGAATAAGAACTTTGAGTGGTACTTTGTGTCTCTAAATTTTCAGAAAAGCTTGAATAATAAATTTTAATCCAAACTGACCAGTAAACAAATTGTCTATTTGGAGACAAATAATGAAATAAAGAAGAAAATAAAATGGCTATTTAGAAGAGGTATGAATATGATTTTATGATACTCCAAAACAATTTTTTTGAAAAATAAGAGTCTATATCAACATTGCAATGCTATTAATACAATTCTTACAATAATGTAAATAAAATATGATATATAATACTACATTGATAAAGAATATTCAAGAGGTTTGAAAATTAGAATAAAAAACAAGAAAAGTGTAAGAATGAATATGTAATGACAAAATGGTGCAATTCAAAGCTAAGAACTCAATGGACAACTAAATCTAACACCACACACATAGTTGTTAGCCAATTCAAACCTAACAATACCTTATAGCATGTTTAAATATGCATTATAGGCATTAACAAAAAAATACTATTTGGGATTGGCCATCTACATGCGTGGGAGGTCAGGAGGCCACTGAGGGCACAAATACTCATAATTTCAATGAATACTCAATTTTTTGGGCATTACCTTTAGTTCTCAACATCAAAGGCAATTTGGGGTTTTTTGAATACCAGACAATGACTGTTTCTGATAGAGACACCATGGGAGGTGACATAGTCAAGGTTGAGCTGAACATGCATGATGATTTAAAAAATAATGCCACTGTCTAGCATATTTGTAAAGAAAGTATGGCTCAATACATTGAAAATATGACTGGCCATGACGAAAATCTATCAACCCAATTTTCTACATCCTAGGTTGATCGTAGGGTTTCTATGTCGGGAATCTCCTTTGAAGTTAATGAATATTTGATTGAAAAGGTGATGATTCTTTCCATGAATGGGAGGAAATGGAATAATATGATCCACGTTGCAAACATTGAGAGATTGAACTAGCTCTTATGTGAGAATGAAGCACTAGTCAAACACCATGCGGGCTTGAATGTGAGAAATTACCTAATCCTTGGGACCAAGTATTCTTAATGATAATGAGGTACTTTATGCTCAAAGACATATTTAGGGTATATTTCTTTTATCAGATGCCTTTTTTGAGCCATTTTTGTAACCACAACATTATTTCATTCTCATTCTTTTTATTAGATTCCTTGGAAATTTTTTTCAAGGAAGAAATGGTAAAAAGATAATTCCCTTGCACAAAGGTCTCATTATTAGGCTTTATCACTTTCATTTATCCCTTTTCCCACCAAGGCCCATCATTGTTCAAGAAGCCCCAAATTCTATGCCCCCTCCCTTTGCTAGTTTGTTAAACTTAGCTAGATTGATCAAGAAGAAAGGCATTAAACATCCTAGCCTTAAATCTCAGTCGGGAAGCCTTGAAACCCCCACCCATCCTAGAAATGTGGGGGAAACAAAGGATAACAAGTGAAAATCCCAACCCCTAAACAAGATGAAAGGGAAGGCACCTAAGAAAGCTAAATTCACTATTTAGGAAATTGATTTTGACATAGAGGCCACTAAAGAAGCCAACACCCCAAGTTAGTTAACTCTCTCTTGGGTAAGGGGAAGAAACTAAAAGTAGACATAGATTCTAAAGAAAAAGTTGATAGTATGAGTGAGGAGAAGAAAGATACTAAGAAGGAGGTGGAGGAAGATAATGAGAAGAATGAGGAAATGGTAGATAGTTTTGACATGACCAATAGCTCTTACCATGTTTCTAAAAGCATAAAATAGGCCCTATAGACATAACCAATGATATGGTGCTTGAAAAAATAACTACTTCTAAGCCTACTGTAGTTGGAAATCTTGGTGACCACCTGGCTAGTAGTTGTAACAAATGTGATGCAAGAGTCTTGGAGCTTGAAATAAAAATTGGTAGTATTTCGAGATTCTCCATGAGGGTTATGCATAGCTCTACAAATTCCATTTATTTTCTGTAGAAGAAGATGTTGGGAAATGATGATGACGATGAAGTAAATTATTAAACTCTTCAAGTTCCTAACTCAAGATTGGTTTTCATCCTTGTAGAAAATTTGATGCACTTACAAAGGAGCTCACTAGGGACTGTGTCCTTTATTTTGGATATTTTTGTTCTCTGCAATGCTAGGTGCCACCATGGGCACAATATGAACAATATTTATACTTTCTTTGTTTTAAGCTAGAACATTAGTACTAGATGTTTTTATGTTTACTAGGATAGCCCTTGGTAGCTTCTTTATCACACTGATAGTATTTTAGATAGTAGACCCAAAGGTTTTAGCTCATTTTTTATGTTGTGGATATTCGGTATTAGCTAATGTTAGTTTCTAGTTTTTATTGTTAATGTATTGTGATTGTTAATATTTTGATCATATGCCTTTGGTTAGTTGTATTTAAGTGACAACACCCTCGTTTATGTTACTTTAATATATAAAAAAAACATTATTAAATCATCTGAATTGTTAGGGTATATATTATTTATTATAGCATATTTCTTACACATGATGTTAAATCTAGTAAGATATCATAGTTAGAGCTAGTTAACTCACCATCTTTTTCTAGTTTTGAGGGAGCTAACTTATCACCAATCTTTGTTAGTGAGAGTCGATTACCTAGTCATTACTAATAGTGTTGGCAATTACTTCTTTCCTTTCTATATACATTTCTTTTTTTTGGTTTAATGAATATGTTGATTCAACCAATTTTGTGTTCTCTTTTGCATTGAATTATTTGTTTTCAATCGCTTTGAGAGGAGTGTGTGCTTGTGAGTCTTGTGTGATTCAAATTTTATATTAGCATTCAATTAGAGATTCTATAAAATTATACATTGTATAATAGTGGATTTTTAATTTTGTGTTTGTTTGATTCATTTTTTGTGTTATTTTATTGAAAACATTGTGCATACACTTGGTTTTGTTGTGTGTTCATCTACATTTTTTATACATTGGCCTAGGAAAACTTGTGTGAGGTCATGGAACTAAGAAAAGAACCTTCAACATTTGATTATTTAGTAGTAGATCTATTTTGTAGATCATGGATGTATTACCAATTCATTTTGTCAGTTTTGGACCTTTGTATATGGCATTTTTATTTTGTAGGCCATAGAAAACTGATATTTTCTAGGCCATCTGAATTGTTAGGGTATATATAGTATTCATTAGTTTTGGACCTTTTTATATGACATTTTTATTTTGTAGGCCTTTCTTGACACATTTAGATCCACAACATCCATATAATTTTTTTTAGTGTAGGTTTTGTATTTCCCTTAGGGTGTATTTATTTTTCCTATTTAAGATTTCTTTTGCTATTAGGAGTGGTTGATATAAAGGCACATGGTGAAAGGGTTCAACTGCATGTCTCTCTCTCATACATATCTAGTTAAGTTACACACTCTCTTTGAATTATTGTGCTACCTCCCATAACCACTATTTTATCTTTTCCTAAGTAGGTTATGGGGTAGTTAGGGTTCCAACCCTCTTTTGCCTTTATGAGCTACCATTCATAACTCTTTTTTTTCTTCACTTAAGTTGGTTATGCAAAATGTTTATTTATTAAGTAGGTAAAACATCCCTTTTATGAGAAGTGGGAGTTAATGTACCTCTTAGATGTATATGACCTTATTTTACTGTATACACATCACCCTCCTCTCACCTTCACAAGTTTAGCTAAGTATAGTGATATCTTAATCATAATATTAAGAGTATTTTGTAATGTCTCTTGCTTTATCTATATTTTCTCTCATTTCAAATTTCTCTTCATTATTCTATTTTGATCTTTGATCATATATTGAATAAAGTTGCATGTGATCTATAATAAACATCAGATCCTAGCTTGATTCTCACTTCTTGTAGAATCTAACATGGTATTAGAGATGTTCTATTTGGTATAAATCATTGTATTTTTTGATTTTTTTGAGAGATTTGAGCTAATAGATAAATAAAAATTTCCTCAAAAACCCACTATGTTATTCTCCCACATCCTTATATGACCTGGAGAATTATAAAGTTTTAAAAAGAAAAATAAGCATATATTTTATCAGGTTTAGATATATGTATTCCTATGAGATATGAGTGATTGCAATCTCTCTGTAATATTGAAGGCATTCACAGCATGTCTAGAGCTCCTAGAAGGGTTGAGGAAGTCAATATTGACTTTTATTTGTACAATGTTCAAAAGGTTTTCATTTTTGCTTTAGAAATCCAAGTTCTACTCATTGGTAAGAAAAATGATTTTTGGGTTTTGTTCCCAAGGTCAAAAAACCATTTGGGTATCCAATAATGTTTGCATTTAGTTAGTGTGAGTCATTTCTAATATAAAAATTCAATATATTTTTTCAAAAATTGCATAAACTTTGCCTTTGGTGTTGAATTATCACAAATGAGTACTTGACAAAGAGCTAAAAATGAGCACTTTTCATCCACAAAGATCTTCTTAAAGAATTATATCATATTTAATAAGATATTGAGGGTTGAAGTTGCTAAATTTTTTCTCTTCAACATGCCATATCTTTTTCCTTTGAACTCCATTTAAAAAACAAAAAGGTGTTGGAAAGCTACTGAAGAGTAACACACAACTACATGGATTTTTTAGATTTTATTTTGAAATTATGTTGATCCAAATTTATAATGTTGGCTAAATAAGGCCTAGCAAGCATTATAATTTGATAAAAGACCTTGTAAACACACTAGTTAAAAGTTCCAACCTTGTAATATTTGGGTGGGAGGAGGGTAGTTTCTAAGACTAATGGAAATGGAAGGTTTCTTATGTCTCTTTTTTGGATTATGAAGAGGGGACGAGGTGGGGGGGTGAGGGGGGTGAACCAATAATCTTGATCTCAAAATACCTTAAAATATTTTCTCCAATTAAGTTAGTAACTACTCGGTAGAAACATAGTTCTCTATTTACCGACAACATTAAATAAACTATTTCAATCAGTATAATAATCTCATAGATTATTCACAATGTATAACACCAAGTTTAACATGGAAACCCAGTTATGGGAAAAACCACTGTGGGAATTGTCACCCACTAAGAAATATACTCTTTTGAAGTACGCCCGATTAAGAGCCAATCTTGTTAAAGATTACAAAACACATTGTTAGGTGTGACCCAGTTAGGGGATTAACCTTAGATCTATTAGGATCTTCACCCTGTTAGGAGTGGCCTTGTTAAGGGGCTTTAAACACTCTTTTTGGAATGTCACCTTTCTCAAGGATTTACAATAAGACTATTAAGTCCACTCTGTTAAGAGATTTCTCTATTACAAATGCTAGTAAGAAACAATAATTAAAATGACCTGTAGATGTGCAATTATCTTTTCTCAATCAGATGCTTATGAGCTCTTACAATCTTCACTTCAATTCTTCATCTTCCACTAGTATCAACACTTCATCAAATCACTATTTTCCTACTCGAACTCATTGTTCCTTCTCCTCTACAATATTTGGTAGCCCTTCAACTATTTAGTTAGCCAACCCATTTTCCATACAAGATCATCCTTTATATAGACAGTTTTTGCCTCTTAATCTCCTCTATTACGTTTTCCTTTAATCAATCTTGACTATTCATTTCATTATTCATTGGATCTAGATCTTGGTAACATGTTTCCTTTTCACCTAGGAACTTGAACTTTTCTAGAAACTTGTTCCACTTCTTTTTGCCCCTTAGATATTGCCATATATATTCATCTTAAATTTTCATAACTGTAGATCTCTGTAATTGACTTTCCTCATCAACATTATCATCCATCTCATCATAGCTAATCATTAAATGTAGATTCTATCCCTATTTAATACCTTTTTCTTTTTCAGTGTTCTTCATTTAAAATTTTTGTTACATCGCTTGGTGCCTAAACCTTTCCACTTTACCAAGTGACCAACTTTTTACTTTTACCTTACCAAGTGACTTTTCCATCTCGATAGCCATAACAAATTTACGTACCGAGTTGTCAAATCTTTATCACCATAATTTATCGACTTAACATAATCATGTGTAAGGTAGAAAATAATCATACCAACATAATCAAATCATTGTCCAATCTGTATCAATTTCCCATTTATGTTCTACAACTTCTCAACTTCTCATTTCCACTTCTCCTTAACTCTTTCATCTTATATCATTACCGAATGATATTGCAACGTAATATAAACTAGAAATTAATTGCTTGACATCAATGATAAGATTATAACTGATCTAATCATTCTACTAACATCATGTATGCCTCTGATCTTGGTCATTCTTCATCATCAGCTCCATTAGATAATCAATCATCAACATTATTATCAGTTATGATAACAATCTCCCATTTTGGCATTGATGGTAACACTAACAAATTCAGTGTTCAATTGATGATGGTACAATTCACTATCATTCATATTCTAAAATCCCTCTAAGTAATAACTTCTCTTTTCTGATCTTTCATCTGTAGTCTTTCTCTTTCTCTTTCTAATTTTGTCAGCAACATTCTCTTATGTTAGATAACTAAGGGGGGGGGGGGGGGGGGGGTGAATCAGTTAATTCCAATTATCCTATAGTCCCAAATACTCCCTAATGTATTAAAAAATCCAACATAAACTCTAAATAGCTCAATAAATTTTTTTTGTGTCTTTCTATTCATTAACCGAATACCAGTAAATTAACTAGTGTATCTACCGATCAAACCAGTAATTGTTGTGTAAAGTAAAATAAAAAATCATCACATCCATACACATATAAAACTTTATTTTTAATGTGGAAACCCTGTTAGGGGAAAAAGGACCTGGGACTAGTACTCGAAATAATTTCACTCTTCTAAAGTGAGCTCGGTTAATCTCCAACCCTGTTAAAGGTTACAAAACACACTGTAAGGTGTGATCTTGTTAGAGGATTTATTAGTAATAGTTCTCTATGACCAAACACTCACTCGAGGTCAACAAGAAAACAATCAACATTCATTAAATGTCATAATGAAATAAATACTCTTAAGTCACACTAGGTTAAGAGATTTATCTATAGAAATAGTTAGAATGAAACAATAAATGATTTGACTCAAATTACAACTTTCTTTGTAGATTTTTAGATCTATGCTAAGCTCATAATACATTTGGCCAACATAATCTCTTCAATTTCCTCTTATCCTCCAACTCTGTTATGCTCAATTCATTCCTTTCTTTGACACTCGGTGTGGTTTGTAGAATTTCTCCATTCTCTCTTCAACCTGTCGGACCAGCTTCACATGAATGCAATCTTCTCACGCACACTCTCATTTTGAATCTCTTGTCTCCTTAAATAGACATGATAAACCATTTTCTTCTCATCCATAGATTTTTCCTCTTAATCTCCTTTATTGATTTTTCCACTTCAATCTTCCTCGGAACTTGTGCCTCAAACACATTTCATTCTTCATCATTTGATCTTCCTTGAATTTTGTCAGTCATTTGATCTTCATAACAAGCTTTATCTTTAACCTTAGAATCATCCATATTTGTCTAGCTCATCATCTTTAGTAGGAAGTCACAAATTCCATATTATTTCTTTCACTCAGTCAATACTGTGATGTGTCAGTGACTTCTTACTCAGTTAACATTGTACTTGGTATACAGCACACTTTCTCAGTGTACAATGTATCAACTTGGTGTATACTAAGTTCTTCATTTACTAACCACATAAACTTGTACATTCTTGATCTTCAATTCTTAATAGAATCATGTAATACAATCAAATCACTAACATAATGTAATAGACCCATCAATAAGTTACCCAATGAATACCATACTCATATCCTTCTCATACATATCATCTTCATGTTAATATCTCATTCCTTTACCATTATTACCTTTTTCAAATGTTTGCAACTATCATGATAAGTACTGTCAAAACTAGTTGATATCAATGACAATAAAATAAATGATTTAATGTCTCACATATACCTTTCCAGCTCGGTGATTACCTTCACATTCTATTCTTCCAAGTAATCAATCAATTGCTTTCTGTCAATCTCTCCTTTTAAAGTATTCAATCAGTTGTAGTCTGTCGATCTCTCCCTTTGGCATTGATGGCAACATAAACACAATATGAAATATGCCATAGAATACAAAACATCTATCTACAACTCTGTATATATGTTGTGACTTGGTAATGCATTCAATATGTTTAATCACTACACAACATCAATTGAATAGACTCTCCCTTCCGGTTAACTTCATTTCTAACATGTATCTCTCTCCAATGTTTCCTAATTCCTAAACATCTCTCTCCCTTATTCCATTTCTGTATATTTCATGATTCTCTCTCCCTTTGGCAACGATGCCAAATAGAAATCAACTCTTTTAGTAGCCAAATCAGTATCCCTATTGTTCAGTTTAGATTCTTGTACCTTTCATGTATAGATATGTAATTTTAGCTTATTTTCCATCTTCATCTTCTTCTTCACAACCTCAAGAATCCCAAAGTGTGAACATCATGCATCAAAATCATTAGATCTTCTGATAAAGTACAAGTTGATGCAACCTCATATCACCTCAGTGACTGTTAGATAGGGGATGGACCCCTAGTCTACTTCTCAAGTATTCAAATGTATCCTTTGGTAAGGGTTTTGTGAAAATATAAGCAAGTTTCTCTTGTGATTTTTATATTCCATTCTGACTTGTTTTTCTTGAACTTTATCCCTCAAGTAGTGATACTTATAGATATGTGCTTTGTCTTTGCATGCATCACTGGATTCTTAAAAATATTAATAACACTTATGTTATCGCAATAAATTATCACTGGATCAATGATCTCCTCATTCATACCTTCCAATAATTGCTTTATCCATGCAATATTTGAACAATTAGTAGCAGAAAAAACACATTCTTCTTCCACAGTGGACTGAGAAATGTATCCTTGTTTCTTACTTATCCATGTTACCAATCTTTCTTCCAAAAAGAGTGCTCCTCCAGTAGTGATTTTTCTATCATCAATGTTTCCAGCCCAATCAGCATTAGTGTAAACTCTTAGTTCAAAATTTCCTTCTTTCTTATATGACAATCAATAATTTTCAGTGTTCTTCAAGTATCTCAAGATTATTTTCACAACAGTCATGTGTGACTCTTTAGGATTAGCAATGATCTAGCTACAATTGCAGTTGCATGTGCAATATCTGGTCTACTATGCACAACATACATCAATTTTCCAATCATGGATCTATATAAGGTTTGATTTACCTCAGTTGATTTGTCATCCTTTGTCATCTTTTATCCAGTTAACATAGGTGTACCAACTGGTTTTGAGTCTTCCATACCAAATGTCTTCAAGACTTCTTTGATGTACTTAGATTGTGTGATGTATACGCCTTCCTTTTGTTGTAGTATTTGCAATCCAAGAAAAAAATTGATCTCACCAAACATCGATATTTCAAAATCTTTCCTCATTTCATCAACAAAAGATTTACATAGGTTATCATGACCTCCAGATATGATATCATCAACAAATATTTCAACAATAAGAATCTTATCATCAGTCTCACATTTCAAATACCAATTATTGTTGTCACTTATTCTAAAAATCTAATTCTTATGAGATAATAATATAGTCTTTCATACCATGCTCTCAGTGCTTGATTTAGTCCATATAATGCCTTATGCAACTTACATACCATATTCCTCTTATTAGGATCAACAAAACCTTCAAGTTGTTCAATGTATACCTCTTCTTCAAGTATCCCATTCAGAAATGCAAATTTCACATCCATCTGATATACCTTAAATCCTTTATAAGAAGCATATGAAAGTAGTATTTTTACTCCTTCAAGTCTAGCAATGGGTGGAAAAGGCTCTCCATAGTAAATTCCTTTTTCTTGTGCATAACCTTTACAAACTAGTCTTTCTTTGTTCCTTGTTACATCTCCATTCTCATTCAATTTTTTTATGAATATCCCTTTTGTGCTAATCACATTTTTGTCTTTTGGTCTTGGTACCAATTTCCATGTTTTTTTTTTTCTATATTTTCTCAATTTCTTCATTCATAGCCTTAATCCATTCATCATTTACCAATGCATCTCTAATAGTTTTAGGCTCAAATTCATAAACTAAACATGTATTGTTCCTTAACTTACTTCTAGTCATCATTCCTTCTCTTCTGTCTCCAATTATCTGATCTTGTGGATGGTGTCTTCTCATATACTTTGCTAGTACATGTTCAGATCTTTATTCTTCAATGTGTTCTCCACTCGGTGCATGATCATCATTGTCATTAGTAACTATTTGATGATGCTTGGTCTATATAGACTATTGCTTGGTAGCATTATTTTGTTTCTTGGTAACGCCAGACTATTGCTCGAGTAGAGTTTTAGGTTCTTCAATATAAACAAATCTACCATAGTCTTCCAGTTCTTTCTTGCTTTCTTCATCATTCTTTTCTGCAAACTCATCAACTCTCACATTTTCACTTTCAATCATTTTGTTAGTAGCCTTGTTCAAATATTTGTAGGCCTTACTTTTAGTAGATTAACCTAGAAATATGCCCTCATCACCTTTTGAATCAAAATTTCCATTTCTATCATCTTTCAGAATGTAACATCTACTTCCAAATATTGTAAAATAACTCATATTAGGTTTGTAACCATACCATATCTCATAAGGTGTCTTATTTGACTCTTTCTTCAGTTGAACTCAGTTCAGTATGTAAACAATAGTACTAACATCTTCTCTCTAGTAAATTTGTGCAATATCCTTTTCAATCATCAGTGTTCTAGCACAATCAATAATTGATCTATTCCTCCTTTCAACAATCCCATTTTGTTGGGGTGTCCTCGGTGTAAATACCTGTCTCTTTATTCAATACTCATTACAAAAAATAGTAAACTCATCAAAAATAAATTCACCACCTCTATCTGACCTTAAGCATTTTAGTTGCTTACCACATTATTTTTACACTCTTGCTTTGTATCACTTAAACATTTTGAAAGCTTATGATTTTTCTTTTAAGAACATGAAAGTCATCATCATAGAGAAATCATCAACAAATGAGATAAAATATATGTCTCCATAATAACTCTGAGTTCTCATTGGACCACATAATTCAGTATGAACTAACTCAAGAATAGAATTATCTAAGTAATGTTTTGTCTTGAAACTAGACTTTAACATCTTACCCATTTGACATTGTTTGCACATTACATGGTCAGGCTTGGATATGCTCGATAAACCTATAACTTTCATTTTCTTACTGATCTTAACCATCGTGTCAAAGTTCACATAACATAATCTCTTGTGCCATAACTAGACATCTTCATTTTTAGCTAGCAAACAAGAAGTTTCAGCATTGTCCAGATAGAATAAATTACCTTTTGATTGTTCACTAGTACCGATTAGTTTTCCAACCTCATCATAGATTTTTACCTTTCTATTCTCAAATGCAACTCAGTGACCAGTGTTATTCAGTTGTGCTACACTCAATAGATTATAATTAAGTCCTTTCACCCAATATGCATTTTCATATCTGATCTTATTTTTCAACAATGTAGATCCTTTACCTTTTACTTGACAAGGTGTATCATTTCCCATTTTCACACATCCACCATTATAATGTTCAAGATATTTAAATTTTTCTTCATCACTAGTCATATGATGTGTGCAACCACTATTAATAATCCAAGTATCATTCTTGCTAACCTTAGAAATAAGTGCTTTTTCAACATACCTTTCTTCTTCTTCAAAATCTTCCTTCAATGCTACAAATACCACTTCTATGTCTTCATCAGTTTCGGTCTTGGTGTCATCATCTTCATCTTCAACTAGGTAGCTGTAATACCTCAAAATTGGGACCTTACAATTCTAATCAATTTTGGTGCATTCCTTCAAATTTCTACATCATCAAAGTCCTATTGTACTAGGCAATTCTATCTCCTAATTGACTTTATTTGATTTGGTGTCAAATGCAAAAAAAACCTAAACTTGCATTAATCATACACTATATTTAATTCCTAAATATTCGGCATTTATTGGCTAAATAATCCCTATGATTAATTAATTTAATTCTAAAGTCCTAGTGCTTTTAATTAAATTAATCCCCCCCCCCTTTCGCTAATACACATCAAAGGAATTAAATGTTATTTGGTTATTTAAATGAATTACTCTCATTTAGATTTAATAATTCAAATAATTCGAAAAGCCACCCATGTGGAAATAATTCATTTTCTTAATTAAATAATATCCTTCAATTTGTCTCACCTTCCTCCATGGAAATGAAGAGTCAACCGTTTCTTTCCAAGAAACTCTTCATCCTTCTCTCGGGCTCTTCTATATTATGGACTCCTTTTCTCTCATTTGAGAGGCAATTTTTGAGAGCACTAAAACTATAGCGAATTTTTGTCTCACTTTGATATTTCTCAAGCTATTTTCTCATTGCAACTTAGAGTAATTTTCATTTATTAGTATAATATTGCATACTCATTTTAATCTAGTTTGCTTACTATATGCTTAGATTAATTCTCATCTTTCATTTTCAAGCTTTAGATTAAATCTGCATCTTCATATTTCTTTCAAGTTTATAGTTTAATTTGCACAATCATTCTTAGTTTAATTGCAATTCATCTTCTTATGAGTTTTAAAATCCTCCATTTTAGAATTGGTCTATGGTTGTTGGGCTCTCATTCTGAGAGTAAATTCAAACACCCCATCTAAATAGGAGGTGATAGGTCGATTCAATCGATATTGCAAAGTGAATAATTCATATTCATTGTCAGAATTCATACATTTAAGAAATGACTATGTCATGTCTATGGTTGAATTAGAGGTCAACATTCAGACCATAAACATTTTGGCACCCACTGTGGGGCAGAAAATTGATTTTTGGCCTCATTGATCTCAAACTTTTTTGAAAATTTTGCTCTCTGTCGTACGTCCATACTTCACTATGTACGAAATCTCGTGCAAGTTTTTTGAGCATGCCACGTGAAGTTTTGATTCCATTAGCACTTTCTCATGTGAAAAAGCACAATCTTATGCAGGTCCCTGCACTTTCTCGCGTGAAGCCAGGCAATTGCTCGTGCAAAGCTTGCCATCAGAATTTGAAATTTCTCAGTTTTCTATACTGTTCTGTTGCTTTTTTCTGACATTGTTATTTTTTGTGATTTTTATTATCTCTATTTTTCTAACAGCATAACAGTGGGCTATAGGATGCTTGAGCAAGACATAAAAAATTGCTGACAGTTTTCTTGCAGGACGGTTGTCGAAGACTATTTTAAAAATGTTGTGCTTGTTTATTGTTTTTACTCACATAGTATAACTAGGGCCTTGTTAAAATTTCTTAAGGGTCTTGATAGCAGGCTAGGGTAATAGGCTCTTCATTACATGGAAGTGATGCCCATGGATGAATCTGAGACCCATATCTTGCTAGCATGATAGATACATGGGGAAGCAAGGAAAGGTAGTGAATCTTTAGCATGTCTACTTGTTAGGGGATTATGTTCTTCTCTCTTTGAGAGAACCAAAAACCCAAAAGCTTATGGATTGGTTGAAGAGGAACTAGCTCAGTGATAGACATGTCTTGTGTGTTTGGGTAAGGTGAAGAGGTGGATAAGTATGCTCTTCTCTCTTTGAGAGAATCAAAAAATTTGACCCTTGGATCCAAGCCAAAGTCTGTGTCACCTTTAGAGGGCCTATCAGAAGTTGAACCTCTGGGAATGACCCAAGTGAGTACACACCTATTGCTAGTGATTCCACCTCACTATAATAAAGAAAACTTTGTTGAGTCTAAAAGCTCCAAAGCCATGTTAACTTCTTTCTCTTGATTTCAACTATCATCTTGAGAAAGCTTTGTCTATTGTACTGAGCGGCGCTGCTCCTAGCCCTGCTTGCGGGGGTGTATGACTTTCGGGTGTTGGTGTGGCTATGAGGCCCTAGCCTTGTATCAGGGGCACTGAAGGTTAGTGTGAATGGAAGCCCCATAAACACTTTCTTAGTTAGTTTCCTACCTAGATCACCTCTGAAAGGAGACATAATATTTGCATAGGGAGGGGGAAGAATCTCTCCCCTAGATTCTCACCAAAGGCATGCACCTAGACATTTGAAGGTGGTATATGACACTAGCCCCTACTTCAAGGGTAACCTTTGAACATATACTATTGAGTCCTTGGAAACACCAAAAACATGGGTGCCCTCTAGGGGGTGACATGGCTGTGTGAGGTGAACACATCTACGTAAGCTGTGAGGCACAAATTTTTTATTCTCTACCATTTTGTTTTTGTAGGGATAACAAAGTGATTGTTTCAAGTCTTAAACTATCCATCATGATTAAACAAAGATTCCCATGATTCTACCAAGTTGCTTTGTCCTTGGTAGAACTATTTGCGACTACTTCTTGTGTCACTATTGCCTGATCTAAAACTTCATGCTTGTAAATGATTGCTTGCAACATTCAAACTGAGATTGCTGATTCAAACTATCCTAAAATTGTTTGAAAACTAGAAATTCTATCAGATAATAGTACATGTTGTGTCTCTAAATCTGACTTTTATCTCTAAAACTGTGTCGATCTGTTGAAACTTGGTCTTTTCTCGCGTGAGCTTTTAGAACCTGTACATTTCCTTGCGTGAGATTTCATTTTCTTGCACGCAGTCTGGCATTTCCTCACATGAACCAACACTTCCTCGCATGAGCCTGTACCTTGATTTCCAAAACAATGAGCTATTTCCCATTGACTAGTGAATTTTCTACTTGATCTAATTTTTGTTTGAGGTCTGTTCGCTTATTCTCCTATTGTTCACTATCTGAAACTGAGTGTCTCAAGCTGCAAACTGAATGATTACTACAACTCATGTTGTCTCTTTGTTATTTGTCCTATCTTATTGTTCTTTTGTATCTTGTGATGTGATAGTCACATCTCGGCTGTTCTAGCCATACTCTTGATGATTTGTGCTGGGTGCATTTCACATCTTGGCTATTCTAGCCTCTTATATCTCCTTTTTTTCTATCCTAGAGATAGAGTTCTAGAATAATCCTGAGTCCTCTCTCATTGCATTTTCATCTATGCCTATTATGATTAGAAGCAGCAACACATTCCCCATCCGTGGTATCAGACAAGGTAGAGGTAGATCTCGTAATCAAGGAAGAGGTCATTCCGAACCTATTATCCAATTTGAGAGTTGTGAGGGATCCTCAAGTTCCTCTTCATTGAGTACATTGAAAGATAGCTCATCTTAATCCTCATCTCCAGTATTCCAGGATTTTTATAATCCTTTCTTTCAAAGACAACCTGAATTATTGTTTCAAGAACAACATAACCCACTGTTCCAAGATCAGTGAAACTCTGAAGGGTCACTTTCTAGAATTAATCCTATTGACCCCCTTGAACCTATCAACCCTTTCGATCTTGTTAATGCAACTAGGTTACCTTAGCCTCACCCTTTCAACATTGTTCATATCATTTTACGGAGTCTGCACTCGCTACACAATTCCACATTAACAAGATGGGAGACCCATTTCATGTTGACTTCCAACTGGGCCAATACAGCAAGACTCACGAGAAATCTCAAAACAACTAGCATCCTGGTCAATCTTGAAATGATCAATGTTATGATCAATCCCAAAATGATCAGAATCAAGACCAATCTCAAAAAAAATCTCAAGGCGATCGACAACCATATCACTATCGCCCTCCTCCACATGACCATAGTCAAGATCAATTCTCGAGCATTTATGAGATCCTTGGTGATGATGATGAGATGATAACTTAGAATAACATAGATGTTGCAAAAGCTAGCAAGAGTCTTATCAAGATGATGGAGATCCTCCTTCTAGAAGAGAAGGAGAAATACTTTCTTGAGCTGGCCAATTAAGGGGCCAAATTACCCCTAGACTATCAAGTCGAAACGCTTGTGGCCAAAGAAGAAGAAACTGAGACCACAAAGTTGCAAAACCAAATAAGCCAACTTGTGAAGGATAAGGATAAACTAGTACAATAGTTCACAATAGAAAGCATCTGTTCTTTCCCCTTTGATAAGAGTCTTCACATGCCACCTTTTCCCAAAGGTCTAGAGCTACCTAAATATGACAAATACTTGGGTACTACTAATTCCTAGGATCACTTGAGGGAGTTTGGCACACTATCCATGGAATTTATACATGATCAGACTTATCTTATGCGCCTCTTTCCTTGTAGTTTGGGTGGGTCATATATGGAGTGGTTTTCTCAGTTACCCACTGGAATCAAATCTTTTGATGAGATCACTAATTTATTTATCCAACATTATTCTCACAATATTGAATATCTAGTCAATATCCGAGACCTTTGTAATCTGAAGTAGTGATAAGGGGAGCCTTTCTTAGCATTTCTCCAGAGATGGAGACAACTATGTACAAAATATCCTCACAAACTACCAGAGTCTAAGAGACTCGACATCTTTTTGGATGATCTTGTCCCAGATTTTGGATATCAAGTACATTTACAAGGTCCCCTAACCTTTGACAACATGATTAAGAAAGCTGTGCACATAGAGGCATTTATGATCAAGAAAGGAGAGTTGACTTTGCAAAAGCATAACAAACAAGGGTCTTCCACTTCAAAAAAAGATAAAGGGAAGTTTGTCAACAAGAATAGAGATGTTGTAAATGATGGAGTGGTTGACAATGTGATCCTAAAGCCTGTGAAATCTATTTTCAATCTTTCCTCTAGTATACAGGCAGTCAAAGCCACTGAGAAGGCTACAACGAACACTCAACAACCTTTGAGATTCACTAAAAACAAGCCTTGGGCATCTCGACCCAAGCGTGAGTTCACATCCTTAGGAGAGCCACTTGATGTGGTTTATAAGACTCTTGTGCAAAACCAAATACTCACTCCTTTGGAAAAGTGTCTCTATGATCCGCAACTACGACCCCATTGGTGGAACAACAATGCATACTATGATTATCACCAAAATAAGGGTCATAAAACTTCTAATTGTCTCTAGCTGTGCCATAAGGTCCAAGATTTGATTGACAATGGTGACATTATTATGGACAACCATAACAAGAATTCAGAACATCAGGCATTTAAAGATCCCTTTCCTCCTCATGAGAAAGGTGAATTTTCCAAGACCAAGAACACCAATGCCAAGGTCAATTACATGTACACTACCAATGATAATGTCATTAACATGGTTGAACCTATTGAGGTTGAGTATTGCGATGTGATTACTATTAAGGGGAGTGAGGATGCCCCTAAGCCTAAGACTCCATTTGTCTTGCAAGGCCCTGGGTCTCATTCTTCCAAACATGAATAATCTCAGGATTGAACAAACATTGTTACTCGCTCTAATGCAAAAAGCATCATTAAGGGTCCTAACTCTTCTACATCCACTCTGAAGCAACCTGTGGATAAAGATGCTATTGGTCCTACCAAAAAAAATTTGAAATCAGTCCCTACGCCTAGCATAACTAATTATAGCATTCTAGACCAGCTACAACATACCAATGCTCAGATCACTATCTTTGAGTTGTTGAAGATCTCGCCTACTCATATGGAGATTCTGGATAAAGCCCTCACCAAGGCAAACATCCTAGAAGATTTGGATCTTGATCGGTTTCAATCCATGGTGGGTCATCTAACCTCACCCCACTATTTTTTCCTTTTCTAAAGAAGATGACCATTCGCTGAGCCATCCGTATAATGCTCCTTTGCATATAGAAGTCATGATAGGTCTAAAACACATCCACTGCGTCCTCATTGACAATGGTGCTAGCCTCAATATTTGCTCTACTAAGTTGTTCACCCAATTAGGCTATGATGAAGATTGCATATATGTCTATAATAAAATCACCATTAAGGCATATGATGAAGAAGAACACAAATCCAAAGGTTTGGTTGTGCTGCCAATCTGAGTTGGACTTGTTGAGAGAGATGTCATTTGTCAAGTTCCAGATATTCCTTTGGCATATAATATACTATTGGCTAGACCATGGATCCATGAAATATAGGTAGTTTCATCCACATATCACCAATGTATCAAGTTCTCATTCCATGGAGTAGAAGTGACAGTACCTACCAATACCAACTATTCTTACAACACACTCGCGCAATTTGTAGATAGTCTTGTCCCAACTAATAGAGATTCCACTAAATTCTATGATGCCAAACCTAAAGAAATGGAATAGAATCTGAAAATCAAAGATATAGACATGGGAGGGTATCAGATAGAACCTATGCTATCATTAGTAGCTCTACCTCTGTCTCCGCGTTCCTATGGGAGACCCTCTGAGAATAACAAACCTTCTACTTGTTCTCCCCAAATAATCTATGATGGTGCCTTTGTTAAGGCCACAACACCACTAGAGGATGAAAATGAGGAAAGGGCTATTACAGCTTGGCTTTGCAAAGGAAAAGAAACATCTAAACATATCACTCTTGCTTGTGACTTAGAACAGGAACCATACAGTGAAGCCTTCAAAATCATGAAGCACTTTGGTTATAAAGGGAGTGGACCCATAGGGGTGAATGGAAATGGTTTTCTTAAACAAATTGAAGCCACAAGTCATCATACCAAGGAGACCACAGGTCTAGGCTTCAAGAAAATCCCGTTTCATCTAGGGATTAACAAGTTTGTACCAGAGCCAAAGCCAGAACCAGAACCAGAATTCTGGCCAAAATTTGAAGATATTACCACAACTGATAAATCAGAGAACAACTCTGACAAGGATACTTTTCCATATCCTATTCCCCCAAAATTTTTTGCACTCTTTGTAGAACCAGATGAACCTATTATACCTATCCATCTGGTAGAGACTGATAGTAATTTTGATGTTTTATCCACTTCAGTGTATCGACTCACATATGACCAATGGAGAACAATACAAATAGCTAATCCCAATTTTCAAGGTGAATGGTACATATCACAACATTTCCAATGGTGGTTTGAACAAGATCAACTTCAAAAAACCATTAATACTATAAGAAATGAAGATGAGTTAGATGGTATAGCTAGTTTTGATGGAATTCCCATATCAAGCATCACTGATTCACATGAGTATGAGTTTGATTCTATGTCTGATGCAACTTTTGATAAAGATATAAATGCTATTCATGTGTATAAAAACCTTTTCAAAGTAGGTGAAGGGTCTAGTGTTAGGACGACTGAGTGTGAATTTACTAACGCTGACATTCCCTCTACTCCACTATGAGGTCTTGAGAGGAATCGAACACACCTTTGGATGAGATCGCTCTAGGTCTTGACTTACTCATCCACACTTTCAATGGCTATACTATGAATGCACTTGAACCCTCCACTTCTCTTTCACTCCGCCATCTCGAACTCATCAACTGGAACTCTCCCTCTCCATCTAGCGAAGTCCTTATGTTCCAGAATGACTACACTCTTGCCTGTTATCTTAACACTGTCGAACCTATAATTTTCTCCACCAGTGAAGATGGTATCAACATGACTGAAGCTAATATCAAGTATCTTAGTCATTAAATTAATAGAAAAAATAATAGATGCTCTGGTGGTGAAAACTACATTATGGCAGTGTCAGAGCCAAAAAAAGTAAAAATAAAAGACGTATCCAAGGGTGAAAACCTCTCTGAGGCACCCAAGGATGAGATACTTGATACATTTCATAGTCATTTTCAAGAGAGATCATCAATATTGATTGAGCCAACACAACTAGTGAATTTGGGTACAGACGCTGCACCTTAGGTTATTCATTTAGCACAGTCTCTATCTGCAGAAGAGAAAGAAGAGTTCACCAGTTTCTTTTGAAGCAAGAAATTTAATTTTGCATGGACTTACTCTGATATGCCTAGATTGGATCCCAATCTAATTATGCATCATCTTTCTATTGCACCAGGCATTAAGCCTATCAAACAAAAGCTTCGAAAGATGCATCCACATGTGGCACTTTTAGTCAAAGCAGAGCTAGAAAAACTTCTCAAAGCTAGTTTCATCAGATCTATCAACTATGCAAAGTGGATCTCTAATATTGTTCCAATTACAAAGCATGATAAATCTATCTACATGTGCACAGACTTCAGAGACCTAAATAAAGCATGTCCTAAAGATGAATTTCCATTACCCAACATTGACATGATAGTGGACATGACAGCTGGCTACCAAATGTATTCTCTAATGGACAAATTTTTTGGTTATAATCAAATAAAAATCATGCTAGAAGACTAAGAAAAGATAGCCTTCACATGTGCTTGGGGAAATTTCTGTTGGAATGTCATGCCCTTTAGACTGAAAAATCCGGAGCTACATATCAAAGAGATGTCACTACTATTTTTCATGACATGATGCACAAAACAATGGAAGACTATGTAGATAACACTTTGGCTAAAAGCATATAGTGGAAGACACATCTTGCAGATCTAGGTCCTATATTAGATCGAATGAAACAATTTAGTCTAAGGCTCAACCCAAAAAAGTGTGCATTCGGTGTCACTTCTGGCAAATTGTTGGGTTATATCATATCTGCTAAAGGCATAGAGATAGATCTTGAGAAAGTTAAAGCTATCATGGAGATGCCTCCACTAAAGAACATTAGTCAAATGAGAGGACTTCAAGGTAGACTACAATCTATTTGATTCTTCATTGCACAACTGGCCGATAAGTCACAACCATTCACCAAAACTCTACATAAAGGTGTGACTTATGAATGGAATGAAGAATGTGACAAAGGGCTCACTCAAATCAAACAATATCTTGCAAATCCATGAATATTGATGCCTCCTATTCATGGGAAGCCACTCATCCTTTATATTTCAGCTACAAACACATCTCTGGGTTCTCTGTTGGCTCAAGAAGACCAAAATAACAAGGAAAGAGCCATTTATCACATCAACAGAACTTTGGTCTCTTATGAAATGAACTATTTAGTCATTGAAAAAGCTTGTCTGGTGGTGGTGTTTGCTTGACATAAATTACGGCACTATATGCTTTCTCACACTACAAGAATTATTGCTAAAATTGATCCATTAAAGTACTTACTCAGCCAAGCTGCCCTCACAAGCAGACTAGAAAAATGGGTCATGATACTCAGTGAGTTTGACATTGAGTATGTAGAGAGAAAAGCTATTAAAGGACAAGCTATTGCAGATCAATTGGAAGAAGCTATTCTCAAGGATCATCAACCATTGAAAATTGAATTTCTAGATGAGTCTATAATGCTTCTTACACATCAAGCATGGAATATGTTCTTTGATGGCTCATTTACCCAGCAGGGGTCGGGTGCAAGAATACTATTTGTCACACCATAAAGATACTCTTTACCAAAGGCATATAAGATGTTGTTCCCTTGCACAAATAACATCGTTGAATATGAAGCTTTAATCAATGGCATGAAGATAGCCATAGAATGGTGTGTGGATGAGCTTAAGGTCTTTGGAGACTCCCAATTAGTCATCAATCAAGTTAATGATGTCTATCAAACAAAGGATGAAAATTTGGTGCCTTATAAATGAATGGTTGATGATTTGAGAAAATACTTTGCACACATTACCTTCCAGTAGATTCCAAGAACAGATAATAAAATAGCTGATGCCATGGCTACTCTTGCCTCCATGCTACAGATGCCAGAAAATGACTTCAGACATGAATTCCTAGTGGAGACATTATGCTACCCATCCTACAATACCCCCAAATCCAAGATGATTTGTTCAGTCATTGGACACGATTCATCTCGCTACCATCATATTTACTCCTACCTCCAGGATCAAATTATTCCAGACACTTATACCTAGAACAAAAAATGCCACCTAATCCATAGTGCTTCATGATATGTGATTGTAGCCAATGACTTGTATAGGAAAGGTCTAGATGGTAGCCTCCTTAGGTGTCTAGAACCCAATGAGTCCAAACATGCATTAGCTGAGGTGCATGGAGGCATCTATGGTTCTCATTCGAGTGGCCTTACATTAGCTCGTAAACTTATTAGAGCTGGATATGGAAAAAGAAGCTATACAATATGCTAAATCTTGCAAACAGTGCCAATTACATGGGAATCTGATTCACGCTCCTGCCAAAGAGCTCATTCCCTTCATCAATTTTTGGCCATTTCAACACTGGGCCTTTGATTTGGTGGGTCAGATACATCCATCTTGCTCTAGAGGGAACAAGTTCATTATCATAGCTATAGATTATTTTACCAAATGGGTTGAGGCAGTGCCTCTAACTATAGCTGATGGAAAATCTATCGCAAGGTTCATACTAAATTACATCATTTGTAGATATGGTGTACCCTCCTTAATAATCACTGATAATGGGGGGTAGTTCAAGAACAAGGATCTAAAGGAATTATGTACTAAGTTTAGAATCATCCAGCATTGGTCCTCCATCTATTATCTCTAGGGTAATGGATAGGTAGAAGCTTCTAACAAGACAATCCTCAAGATCCTGCACATAATACTTCACAAATCTGGTAGAGATTGGTACCTCCAGATTAATCTAGATTTATGGGCCTATAGAACAAGCATTCAAACTCCGATAGGGGATATGCCCTTTGCCTTAGTCTACGGAGTAGATGTTGTGTTGCCTATTGAGGTTGAGATTCCTACATTGCAAGTCTCTTTGAAGAACCTCATTATTGATGAAGACATTAGAGTATCTCGGCTACAAGAGATAGAGTTACTGGATGAACGTCAGCAAGTGGCATTCGATCATCTAAGGGTATACTAGAAGAGAATTTATAAGAGATACAATAAGAAAGTTAGACAAAGGGAATTCCAAGTGGGTGATCTCATCCTGAGAGAAAACCCCAAGAATCAATAGCAACGGATCCAAAAAGGAAAGTTTGAACCAAACTGGCTTGGTCCATACATTATCACTGCAACATTTGGGTCAGGTGCTTACCAACTATCTACTATTGAAGGAGAACAACTCAAAGAGACGATCAATGCTCTACACCTAAAAAGATTCTACAACTGAGACATTTTCTATGTGCTCATGTACATACTTTATTTTGAAAAAATCCTAAAAATAGCAAAATGTCCTAAAAAATGATCATCTTAGTGAAAACCTGGTAAACAGGTGCTTTGATGTATCTATTATCCTAATGAACACATGGTAAATAGGTGCCTTGATAATAAGAAAAAAAAAATGAAAAATTCAAAAATACAAAAAAATGAAAAATTCAAAAATACAAAAAAATGAAAAATTCAAAAATACAAAAAAATAAAAAAGAGAAAAATACAAAAAAAATTGAAAAAGAAAAAATGTGCCATTGATGAAAACCTGACAAATAGGCATCATGGTAGCAAAAATAGAATCTTTGCCAAGATGGTGAAAACTTGGTAAACAGGCACCTCTTGTTCCCTAATGCTATACGTACTGCAACACTGCTTGGCTCTTGCTTTCCTGCTTTAGTTTTCTTTCCTATTTCTTGCTTTAGTTTTCTTTCCTACTTTAGTTTGCTAGCTCATGCATTCGATCTCAGCTATCTTTGAGATTTTGCTCAACTCTACATGGATTGAAACTGGTCACACTTGGGGGAACCTTCCTGATCTACAGGGCATTGTCCTATCATTTTCAGAGGATTTTCTTTCTCTTGCATCAGTCACTAGTGGTTCTCACTATGTCTTCCTATTGATGCTTTGATACTTTTAAGATTTCTCTCCTTGAGGATCTCTCGTATCGGTCGCCAGTGGTTCTCACTATGTCTACCTACTTATACCTAGCTATCTCTTGGATCTCTCACCTTGAGGATCCCTTGTACATCAGTCACCAGTGGTTCTCACTACGTTTGCCTATTGATGTTTCATTCGCTCTTAGATCTCTCTCCTTGAGGATCTCTTATATCAGTCACCAGTGGTTCTCACTGCATTTGCTTGTTGATGTTTTTTTCACTCTCAGATCTCTCTCCTTGAGGATCTCTTGTATTAGTCACTAGTGGTTCTCACTACGTCTGCCTACTATCGCTATCCTATTGAAACTTCTCACGCTATATACTTCCAATCCGACATCAATCCGCTAAAATTGAAACTAAAAATTGACTTTGTAACTCTCTGAAGCATGCTAAGCTTTTATTTTGTGTGTTTGTCTTTTCACTTTATCATTCCTCCTCGAGAAACTCTAAGATGTCTTTCTAGAAACTCTAAGATGTCTTTCTTGACCGAGAGAAGTGAAGACTGGGGGCATGGTCTTTCCTTTGCTTTTTTTTTGTCAGTTTAGCTCCAATGATCTAATGAATCTATATAAGAGGGGTGTCCACTATGAGAGCCTTCATCATGTGTTGGATGGCCATGTGTACCTTGACTCCTTTTATATGGAAACTTTGGTGAGGTTGGTTCTTCTCCTTGTTTGTTTGGGTGACTTCTTTCTGCTGTAAGTGAAATTGCAAACGCTTGTCCTGCGAAGTGAACATAAGGGTCACTATGAGCACCTTTGGTATGCTTATCATTCACTCAGGAAAAGGAAGAAACTCTCACGTGTCTGTATGCAAGCAACATTCAGGTCATTCTAGAAACTATGCTTTAATGCTTATGTTAACTTGCTAAATCAAAAGGTATAGGTGTTCATGTCATTCTGGCTTCGTGTGCCTTAATGCTTACACCTCATTCCGACAAATCTAAGACTAATGTCATATTCACATTCTCAAGATTGCAATGTCAGTGAGGGTTGTATGACATCTTACGACTGTCTGTTACTAAAAACTCTATGATGATAATAAAATGGGTCCAACAACCAAGTCCTAGGGTTTGCATCTAGTTTAGGCTTGCATTTTCATTCTAGGCTTGCATTGAGACAGTGTTTCAGTGCTCTCTTTATTGTCTTCTTCTGGATCTATTCATTGAAGGTTCTCATCTTCAGTCTTGGGTTCATCTTGAATGCACAAGTGTCTGATCCTCACTCTCAATCTTCAAACATTCTTTTGGTTAGTACCTATCATGTATTGTGACATCGTGCATGAGATGATTAGTACCTTTTCCATTTTCATTTTCATTGCATCCATAAAATCATGTGCATACATTCTACATTTACATATTTATATCCATGTTGATTCATTATAAGCATAAATCAAATCGTACATTGCATTTATTCATTTACCATCTATCATTGCATTCCACATTGCATACTCATATAACATCAAACATATGCATATTCATCCGCATATACATATAAGGAATCATGTGCATCTCATATCTAATCCATACATCTAATCATATAGGAAACATCTCATAAACATCAAAATCTCAAGCAATATACACATAAGTACAATGATACCAAAAGTTGAGCTCATATATATCGATCGATCAATGTCAGTACAATCAAAAGAATGGTGCTACTCGAGCACAATATATCAAAAATGGGGCAAATACATCAGTATATATTGTGTGTCCTAGAGCTAACTTTTCCCTAGTGGAGGTGGAGATGGTGGTCCCTCTGGTGCCTATGGAGGTGCCTATGGAGGTGGTCCCTATGGAATGACTCATGCCCCAGCATACTTTGAAAATGGTGGAACTTGCTCCGCTAAATCTGACACTACCCCAACATAAGCTACATAATAATATACTGACTGTGTAGTGTCATATCTCACCTCAAGCTATGCCTGAGCTAGTGCCTCCTAGAGCCCTCTGATCTCTCGATCCTGCTCTGCTACTCAGGTCTCCTGGATGATGACCTGAGTGTGAAAGTCATCCCAGTCTTGCTGCACCTGTCTAATCTTATCTTGGCACTTTTGGAGAGCCTCCTGTAACTATGGCACCCACCCTCCTGTAGGTGGATCCTACATGTCTGTATCCTCACCCTGTGCCCCCTTGTCAGGAGGCATCTTCTAAGAGGTGTCACCTATCCTCTGCGTGGTGGACCTATCATGGGTCCCGCTACCACCAACACCTACATCTGACCCCATCTTCCTAGGAGGAATGGGAGTCTGCCCAGTCCTCAGTCTCAAAACCCTCTACTACTACTACTGAGCATCCTGCTGCTATGTAGGCTACTACTATGCTAGTACCTACTGCTGTGCAAGCTGCTGTTGTGCCTATTGTTGCTGCGTAGGCTGTTGCTATGCTTGCTATTCCCACTCACCCATGCCAATAGGATCTGTGAACCTAGGGTATGGGTGTGACAAGATATAATCCCTGTATGCAGGTGTCATCCCTACATTGGTCACATCCACCATATAATCCCACTGAGCTGGTGGTATCCATCCCTTGATCATGCACCTATCCTGGTCTAGTCTTAGCTACCAACCCTTCTTCATGTCATCGATGAATCAGGCATAGGTGCAGTACTCCTGGGAGACATCCTATGGTCTCTCAAACTATCGTAGGACCAATGTGAGCGGGAAGTGCTCAATGATACTGATGGTGCATTCGATCAGAGGATGTGAGAAGAACATGTGTGAGAGCTCCTACTAGGTGTCATCCCATATCTCCGTAGCTACCTATGGTCTCCATATAACTACAACCATGTTGTTTAGTTTCCCTCACCACTGCTCTATCTTACCCAGTGCTGGCTGGGTCATAGGACCTACATATCTATATATATACAGCTCTAAGGGCTACCACATATCATGGAATACTGGCCTACATACGGGGAGATGCTCCCAGACCCATATCTGCAAAATGAAGACACTTGCGGCCATGGTCCACGCACTCCAATACACAATCTCATGCATCTCATGGTACATGTGCATGAGCATGCACTCGCCCCATCTAAACCTCACAACTAGCCTATCTAGCATCTGTTGTAGCATGCACCCCTAGCCATACTCTAATCCATGCTATCCTTGATCTGGTGCTAGGTAACAACTCAGAAACATGGCTAAGATCATGGCTAATCTATGACCAGCTCCATACCTACTAATCAAGTCCTCCCACAAGATGGCTTGACCCATCACCAACTCATCCTAAAAGATGACCCTCAGTGCCAGTGTGCCTACTCTCTACTAAATCTCATACTCCACGTAGGCCCCATGGAATGGTATCCTCAGAATCCTATAGATATCATTAGGGGTGACTATCATCTCCCCCATTGGCAAGTGGAAGGTGTTCATCTCCGAGTGGAAACGCTCAACCAATGTACCTATTAATCCCAGATTCACTTGAATGTCAAGCAGATCACGTAAATAAGATAATCCCAGCCCATCAATGTGGGTACCCTCAGCATCGCTCAATCTCTGTACTAACTCACCTTTGACTGGGTGGTGAGACCAGAACACAATATCTGGGAAGTCAACCTACAATGCAAGTGACAACATTCGATTAGTATCTTAATCATGATGTTTTGTCAAAGCAATAACAACAACTAGAACTATGCATCTATCCTAAATATGACTCTTGGACACTCTAATTGGCTGATTTTATGTAAAATTGGACATAGACTCTAAAATGTTGCAACAGATTCTTGCGCGAGATTTCCCTATCACGTGAGACAGGATCTCTGTTCGTGCAAGAGTTCATCACTGAGGATGATACTCGCATGACATTGCTGGGCACCTCGCGTGAGCTCACGGAGGAGCCTCGTGTGATAAACCCCTAACCTTCGAAAGGAAACCATTTCCTCACATGAGAGGTGACCTGGACCAGCATGAGGAAGCTATTTCCTCATGTGATAATGAATGAACTAAGCCCTAAAAGCATTAAAATCTAACCTAAATGACCTAAAAAAGCATTAAAACTTGAAATGCAAGATGGTTTATCGACTACTCACAGGTGTGTCATACTTTGGTGGCCAGTTGTGTCATCAAGAGTACTCAAATTGATGCAAATGCATTGGCACATTCTCCATCTCTCTCAAAGCTCTCAAATTTGCTAAAGACAAAAGTGAATAATGAATGAATTGAAAATGACCCCTCCGAGCCTTGTATAGCTTTTGACCTAATTTTCAAAAGTGCTTCATTTTGCGTGAAAACTTCACCCTTGGCTAAATCAACTGCTCTGAATCTATTTTTGGGATTGAAATTGAAATTTGACACTCCTAGATAGCTCAAAATCATGTTTTAAATTTCTAGGACCATCAGGATCAGATGCTTGTGTAGTCAACCTTCTGGTGGTGTTTTCTTGCCAGAATCTTATCTCATCACCATTTTCTTGAGATCTTCAATGTTTTCATCTAAAGTCAACTCTAGTCAATTATAGTTAATCATGGTCAAACTTGGTCAATAGGACTTCTAAATCACGCTGAACCACTTTTGCATCCTCTTAATGCTTCCTTAATCCATTCCAAGTTCCTCTAAATCTCTGATTTTATCTATACCTGTAACCTTTTTCTATCAATCATCTTTATGACGTGTCATCTTCTAATTTCTCTCCTAAGGGGGTAGGATGATTGCATCATTAAATCTTATCGAATCATTCTTGAATCAGTTTGATCTGAATCAAAAGTTCTCATCGCTTGGGGCATCTCATCACTAGGGGCATCTTTGTGCCTCGCATCTTGTTATCTATCTTTTAGGTATCTGAGAAATCTAACTTGGATCCTCAAGGATCAAGCTTCATTCTGGAGATGGTTCTTGAAATCTCATTAGGTATTGAGGAAATCTAACCCTAATCCCTGAAATGAAGCTTCATTCTGGAGATGGATCTCAAAAACTCTTTTTGACTATTATCTAGGCAATCTAACCCGGGTCTCATAGGACTAAGCTTTATTCTAGAGATAGTCCTAAATCTGCATCAGTTATCATCTAATCAACGAGTATTGGGGCAATCTAACATTGATTCCAGTCTTCTCTCATGTGGTAATCTGACCATTGTTTTTGCAATCTAACTTAGACTTGGGAGAACCATGCTTCATTTTGAATTTAGTTTTGCATCTCGATCTGATCGGTGTCTTGGTGATCTAACCTTGACTTCTGAGGGTTAAGTTCTATTTTGGGGATAATCCTGAAAACCTCATCATTTGTCACATCAGACTATTCTTTGAATCAACGCGCTACTCACACATCAATTCAAAGAGGGGCAAAATGTAATACCCCAAAATTGGCACCTTACAATTCTAATCAATTTTGGTGCATTCCTTTGAATTTCTACATCATCAAAGTCCTATTGTACTAGGCAATTCTATCTCCTAATTGACTTTATTTGACTTGGTGTAAAATGCAAAAAAAACCTAAATTTGCATTAATCATACACTATATTTAATTCCTAAATATTTGACATTTATTGGCTAAAGAATCCTTATGATTAATTAATTTAATTCTAAATTCCTAGTGCTTTTAATTAAATTAATTCCCACCCCTTTAGCTAATACACATCAAAGAAATTAAATGTTATTTGGTTATTTAAATGAATTACTCTCATTTGGATTTAATAATTCAAATAATTTGAAAAGCCACCCATGTGGCAATAATTCATTTTCTTAATTAAATAATATCCTTCAATTTGTCTCACCTTCCTCCATGGAAATGAAGAGTCAGCCATTTCTTTCCAAGAAACTCTTCATCCTTCTCCAGGGCTCTTCTATATTATGACTCCTTTTCTCTCATTTGAGAGGCAATTTTTGAGAGCACTAAAACTATAGCGAATTTTTGTTTCACTTTGATATTTCTCAAGCTATTTTCTCATTGCAACTTAGAGTAATTTTCATTTATTAGTATAATATTGCATACTCATTTTAATCTAGTTTGCTTACTATATTCTTAGATTAATTCTCATCTTTCATTTTCAAGATTTAGATTAAATTTGCATCTGCATATTTCTTTCAAGTTTATAGTTTAATTTGCACAATTGTTCTTAGTTTAATTGCAATTCATCTTCTTATGCATTTTAATATCCTCCATTTTAGAATTGGTCTATGGTTGTTGGGCTCTTGTTCTGAGAGTAAATTCAAACACCCCATCTAAATAGGAGGAGATAGGTCGATTCAATTGATATTGAAAAGTGAATAATTCATATTCATTATCGTAATTCATATATTTGAGAAATGACTATGTCGTGTCTATGGCTGAATTAGATGTCAACATTCAGACATAAACAGTAGCATGCCTTCTTTCCTTTATCTATGTAGTCTTGGTTGTCTTTGTTACCATACTATCAGTTACCTCTGCGATCTTGGTAATTTCTTATGTCATTCTTCCTTTCATTAGATCTTTCATTTATTTTTTCATCATCTTTCCTATCAAGACATCTTGCAGGAATATGACCAATTTATTTACATTTTAAACATACCAAGGGTAGTTTACCTCTAAAATATCTTTGACACAGTCAAGGATGGTGGATCCAGTTAAGGACAATCCAAACCTTGCATCCAAAAATAAACACAATGAAATACTCAACAACACAACAACAAATAATTGTTTAGCTTCTGATTTTCATTAACATGCCCAACTGTAAGGCCTTTCGGGTTAGGGCCAATTAGAATCAGAAATAATTTTGTAAGATCCACACAGATCCAATAGAATCTCAACTAGTTCAGCTCTAAAAAAATTAGCAAAAAATGGAAACCCTAAGGCAGATCTGAACTTGAGCTCACAAGCCTCCAAGCAATCTCCTTGTCTCCAAGTGTGCAAACCACTAGCTCTGCAACTACAAACTATCATATAACAATCTGATCTACAAGATCATGCAATATCTTTTCCACAACTTCACCAACTCCAGCTTTTAGAACCTCAGATCAGATTCACTAAGTATTCCAAGTCATGAACTTCTAATGATCTCCCTGATCATCCTAAACATCTACCCAAACATCCTATAAATACTAATCATCAGCCACAAGTTGGCTAGATGAAACCATTAACTCCCCC
The DNA here is from genome assembly GCA_027943335.1 of Chamaecyparis obtusa. NCBI lineage: Eukaryota > Viridiplantae > Streptophyta > Pinopsida > Cupressales > Cupressaceae > Chamaecyparis > Chamaecyparis obtusa. The sequence continues at coordinate 423,042 of BSBK01003246.1, read as the reverse complement.
AGCAATTATTAAATTCAATACAAGTTGGCATCAAAATAGCCTTACAAACATTCAATACAACATGTCGACCTGTAACAATAGCTACCAAAAATAAATGCACCAAGTTGGCCCAACAAATCACACAAAACTCTAGTCGATAAACTAGAACTACCGAGCAACAGTGAAATAACAGAGCATGCCAGGCATTGCTGAGCACCAGTGTTGACCGAGCACCACAAGCATCGCCAAGTAACATTTTCACCAAGTGCCAGAGATTATCAAGTTCCTTCAGCGACTGAGCTTCCTTCAATGACCGAGGCCATCAGTCAAGGCTGCAACTGAGTAACACTAGCCAAATAACACACTTCCCATGCAGATTCATCAAGTACCCTAGAATGCCCCTGCATCAGACACCCTAGGTTTGAAAAAATGCTCATATGTGAGAAGAACATCTTTTGAGATTTAGCACATAAACCCCAAATTGGTTCTTCTCGTACAAGTCCTCCACCTTTTCAACTTGCATACTCTTCCACTTTAGCTTTCTCTGTCTCTTCAAGTCTTTCCTTGACAACACATAGGTCTGTTCTCCATACTAATCATTCATTTTCTCTAGATCCACCAACTCAACCTGGCTACCAATACTCAGGCTTCTCCTACTGAGCATTGTATCCAACAAAGGCATCAGGGAAAACTTCTTGTCCTTCTTCTCAATAGAAAACACATTTCTGACATAGTCATACATATCTCTGCAATCATATTGCTAAGGCCTACCAAGCAATATATCACAACTATTCATCCCCATAATGTCACATAACACAAGATCCTTACATTGGCCAATCTAAATATCAATAAAGTATTATTCTCTTACTTCTAGAGCATGAACATCTTTCAACAAGCTAATCCTATAAGGAAAAGGATGCTTCATTCTATTCAACACAAGTTTCTAAACCATGTCCTCAACAACAAGGTTATCAGTACTACCGCTATCAATAATAACATCACAGAGTTTACCTCTAGAATTGCATCGGGTCCTAAACAAGTTACACCTTTGACAAGCTTCCTCCTTTGTACCGAGCAATGTTCGTTGAAGTAGCAAGTTCTTAGATTTAGGTTCATTCTCATTCACCATAGTAGTTCATCGGTCACCAAGCTTCTTCTGTGTACACTCAAAAGAATGGTGTCCTTACTCTCCATAGTTATAGCAAGTACCCTTAAAGATAACTCTACCTATCTTCTTCTTCGGTTCCATAGGTTTCTATTCATCTTCTACATCAGTCAGTTTATCCATCACCAAGTGATCAATCGTTTCCTTCCCTTGGGGATTACTATGTTGTTTCCTCTTCAATTTATCTTCTATGTTCAGAGCATACTAATAAGTATCTTCAATAGAATCAATCTTCAGCATACCAAGCTCATCTTGAATATTGAATCTCAAACCATTCACATACCGAGCTACCTTTTCCTTACCAAGCTCTCAGTGTCCAGACCAAATAGTAAATTTGTAGAACTCCTTAGTATAATCTTCAACAGATAAATCCTTCTATTTCAGATTCTGCAACTTATTAAACAAGTCAAGCTCATAGTCAAAAGTTATGAACTTAGCTTTCAATTTTTTCACCATCAACCTCCACTGATTGATCTTCATTTCACCTTTATCTTCCCTATCTCTTTGTAGTTCTTTATACCAAAGAGAAGCATGTCCCTTCAACTTTGTCTATTCTAATCTCACCTGAAGAAGGTCTTCAATTTCTTCTAGCTCAAAGAAATCTTCAATCTCACCAATCCAATCAATCAAGTTATCAGGCTTCAAAGTACCAGAGAAAGTAGAAACTTCCATTTAGTAACTATTACTTAACCAAGCTCTAGATCTAGGCAACTGAGCAATTCTATCTTTACCAGATCTATCCCTCCAGTCATCACCACTAGATCCAACAAGTTCAAAGTCTTTAGCAGCTTCCTCATAACCATCTTTAGTACCAACATTATGAGGTACACCAACAACAACTCTCATGATCTCGACGACCATGTCATTCTTCATCAACTCCATCTCAGATCTGAAATCTGATTTCATCTTCTCTATAATCGTAGATTCAACAGTATCATAGAGGTTTGCAAGTACTCTAAGGTCCAATCTTCTCAGAGGCATCCTTAAAGATAAGAGAAACCCTCTGCAACAAACCCTACACCAACCACCTTGTGACAATATCCAAGTTGTATGCAAGTCAGATCTCAACCTGCCACCTTGAACAAATAACTAGGGAAAGATCCACAAGCTCAGTGCTTCATATCTGCAATCCAGATCATACGATCTCTTCACCAACAAGATCAACTTCGCAAGATCAGCCTTGTTAGGTCAACCTTCACTCCACAAGATCAACTCTCACTCTGATACCACATGACATAGTCAAGGATGGTGGATCTAGTTAAGGATAGTCCAAACCTTACAGCCAACAATCAACATAGTGGAATACTCAACAACACAACAAAAAATAATTGTTTAGCTTCTAATTTTCATTAACATGCTTGACTATAAGGCCTTTCGGTTAGGGCCAATTACAATAAAAAATAATTATGCAAGATCCACATAGATCCAATACAATCTCAGCTAGTTTAGCTCTTAAACAATCAACAACTAATTGAAACCCTAAGGTAGATCTAAACTTGAGCTCTCAAGCCTCCAAGAAATCTCCTTGTCTTCAAGTGTGCAAACCACTAACTCTGCAACTACAAACTATGAGATAACAATCTGATCTACAAGATCATGCAAGATCTTTTCCACAACTTCACCAAATCTAGCTTTTAGAACCTCAGATATGATTTGATAAGTCTTCCAAGTCATGAACTTCTATTGATCTCCTTGATCATCCTAAACATCTACCCAAACATCCTATAAATACTAGTCATCGGCCACAAGTCAGCTGGATTAAACCATTAACTCCCCCAACAATTATTAAATTTAATACAAGTTGGAATCAAAATAGCCTTACACATATTTAATTCAACATGTTAGCCTGTAACAATAGCTACCAACAATAAATGCACCAAGTCGGCCCAACAAATCACACAAAACTCCAGTCGGTAAACCAGAACTACTGAGAAATAGTAAAATAACTAAGCATGTTAGGCATCACTGAGCACCAGTGTCAACCGAGCACCAAAAGCATTGCCAAGTAACACTTTCACTGAGATTCCTTTAATGACCAAGGCCGTTGGTCAAGACTACAACCGAGTAACACCGACCAAATAAAACACTTCCCACGTAGATTCACTGAGTACCATAGAATGCCCTTGTATCAATCTTCCTTTGTCTTTTTGCAATCTTCTAGCCATTAAAGTTTCAAGTTCATCAAGTTCATCTTCCTTAGCTTCACTTTCACTTTCATTTCTTATCTTATGTCTACTGCTTGATCTTCCAATTTTCAAAGATGACATAAATATAGATTCTAGCATAGGTAAAATACTGTTATCATAGTTTGTTAAGCTCAAATGCAGTTAATCTACCAATCAGACTATCAAGTGAAATTTTATTACTAGGAGCTGCTCTCATTTCATGAATTTTTGATACTCTAATAGCATATGTAGGAATTAATATTCTTAGAATTTTACTTACTATAGTGTCTTCTTCAATAGTTCCACCTGATCCTTTGATAGAATTCACCAGTTCCTTGATTTAGTTGTTGTACTGAGTGATGTTCACACCTTCTTTCATCTTCATGTCATCAAAATTTCCTCTTAGACTTTCAACTTTTTCCTGGAGAACATTCACATCTCCTCCATGAACTAGTGTAAGCTTGTCCCACATCTATTTGGTAGTTGTGCATGTCTTAATATCTTCAAATTCAACATATGATAGAGAAGAAGCAATCTCAATCATCATAGAATTGTGTTCTTGTCTTTCTTTAATCCGTGTGATAGATAAGGGACCAGTGGGAGTTATAAACTCATTTTCCAAGTATTAAATTGTAGAATCTACAATCCTTGATAAATATAACTTCATCCTTATTTTCCATGTTGAGAAATTATCTTTTTTCAACTTTGGCACCTCTCTCTTATATGTCTTATGATCTTTAAATTAAGTCCTTCAAAGTTTTTATTTCAAGCACTCTTGCTTTGATACCAATTGTTAGATAATTGAGAAGGGGGTGAATCAGTTAAGTCCAGTTATCCTACAGTCCCAAATAATCCCTAATGTATAAAAAAAATCCAGCATAAAATTTAAATAGCTCAATAAAAACTTTATCTGTGCCTTTTTGTTCATTAACCGAATACTAGTAAATTAACTTGTGTATATACCAATCAAACCAATAATTGTAATGTGTAAAGTAAAATAACAAATCATCACATGCATACACATATAACACTTGATTTTTAATGTGGAAACCCTGTTAGGGGAAAAACCACCTAGGACCAGTACCCAAAATAATTTCACTCTTTTGAAGTGAGCTTGGTTAAGAGCCAACCTTGTTAAAGGTTATAAAACATACTATAATGTGTGACCTTGTTAGAGGATTTATCACTAATAGTTCTCTGTGAAGAAACACTTACTCGGGGTCAAAAATAAAACAATCAAAATTCATTGAATGTCATAATGAAATAAATAAATACTTTTAATTCCCACTCGGTTAGGAGATTTATCTATATTAATGGTTAGAATGCAATAGTCAATGATCTGATTCAAATTATAAATTTCTTTTCATATTTTCAAATCTATGCTAAGCTCATAATATGTTTGGCAATCATAATATCTTCAATTTTCTCTTATCCTCCAACTCTGTTCTTCTGAGTTAATTCCTTTCTCTGACACTCAGTGTGGTTTGTAGAATTGCTCAGTTCTCTCCTCAACCTGTCTAACTAGCTTCGCATGAATGCAATCTTCTTACGCGCACTCTCATTTTGAATCTCTTGTCTCCTTAAATAGACATGATAAAAACATTTCTATTGGCATGTGATGTTTTGGAGTACTGGGAATCACTTAAGGGTTTTCATTTATGGCAACACTTATGATGGAGTGATCGCATGTTGTGGAGATTTCCATTGGAGTCACAGTCATAAAAATGACTAAGTCCAAAATCAGGATAACAGGGTACAGTGACACAGTTTTGGATAGCGATAAAGATATACAAGGTATTATAGCTTGTGAAGTTAACTGGAGGTATTTTGGGATATGCACATGCTTCAGTTAAGAATGCATGAGTTTTGGATACCTGATGTGTGAGATACAGTGTTCAGAAGGTATGTGAAGACAATAAAATAGTATATCAGGGTACATGAATAGTTGCGAAGATTAAGGAAAGCATAATGGATATGGTAACATGCTAAGACAAGAAAATAAAGTATATTGTCAAATCTTTGGTAATATAAGAGCACTGACTCCATGTATATCATTTGCATAAGTTTCTATTATATTTGTATGACAATTATGAGGCTGACTTGAAGGCTAATTTTGTATAAGTATAGATTAGTTTTGTGAAAGTGAATTATGGATGGTTTTTTTATGATGGAGTAAGTTTGTAAATATAAGAGTAAAGATCAGATACAGGATCAGTAAGAGGCCGAGCTACAATTGGAACTATCTAAGCAAGATAAGTGCTTGTATTTTTCCCCCTTTTGAGAACTATTTTTGGGACAATATTGATTGTAAGAGTAGTGTGCTCACCACCTTTAACCAAGTGTTTTGTATACCCCTAACAGGGTTTTTGTAATCCTCTAACAATAAAATGTACTATGTAACAATAAGCTCCTAACATGGCTAGATCTCCTAATAGGGACATAATATTTTAGTGCATATTTGTGGGTACCATCCCCAATGAGGTTTTCCCTTTGGCCAAGGTTTCCTTGATAAAAAATCATGGTGTCATGAGTAATGTGTTATGCTTATATGTTCTTTTCATTTCTGCATTACTTTGGATTATTTATAATTGTTTGAAGTTGAAATCAAAGTTCTGTAATATCGATTCACCCCCCCCCTCAGTATTACCTAATCCTAACAATTGGTATCAGGGCTTCTGGCCCTTTGAGAGAAAGCTTAACAACTTAAGGGAGATAATAATGGATTCAGAAGATTTACAAGTAAACTTTGAAGCTACACTTGAAGATCTGGATAAGATGAAAGCTGAAAATGGTGAACTAAAATTCAAATTAAGAAGAGCAGAAGGTTTCATGAGGAAACTTAAAGAACAACTTGAGATTGTAAAAATTTAGAGACAAGACCTTATGGAGAAAATCAAAGAAGGTTCAAACAATGATACATTAGACAAAGTAAAGATGCTAGAGCAAGAAAAAGAAAAAATCAATCTCTTGATGATCAAGGAGATTCAGCATGAAAAGGATGGAAGAAACAAAGTTGAAAAGTCACTAAAAGAAGCTAACCTGTAGATAGGAAATATGAAGATTGAACTTGAAAATTACAAGGATAAATATCAAGAATTGGATAATTACAATCAGATCATCAAAGGTGAACTCACTCAAGCCAGACTACACATTGAGGAGTTACACACGAGCAATAATAAGAATGATGAACAAAGAACATAACAAAAATCTGAAGGAGGCATGAGTAGACCCAATGAAGCTGGAAGTTCAAAAACTCAAGAAGAACTAAAAGAAGCCAAGAATGAGGAAATACCTATTCCTAATGAAAGGCCTACAAATGAAGGTCCTAGAGAATAGTTCAGAGCCTTCAAAGGTAGATGTTTTGGATGCAACAAAGTTGGACACATGAAAAGAGACTGCAGAAGTAAAGGTAACTCTAAACGCTTCACCAACTACTATTTTAATTGCTATGAGTATGGACACAAGAAAGAAGATTGTAGAAAACCTGATTAATCTAGGTATAAGCAATACTATATCAGAGAAGAAACAGTAGCCAAGATTACATGTAAAAAATGTAATAACTTTGGGCATACAACAAGGTACTGTAAGCTACAAACTAATCAAGAAAGAAGAAGACCACCTATTTGTTACAAATGTAACAATCCAGGTCACATTGCAAAGTTTTGTAAATACAATGGAGATGACAATAGAAGAGGACCAAGGAGATCTAATGAATCAGAAAGACCACCACCTATAGTTATAAGGAAAAACATTAGTGACAGTGGTAAAAGCCTAAATGATTATATAAATGAAAACAAGAAATCAGAGGATGAAAAGATATGGAAAGTAAAAGTTCTAAATACGATAGTGGTTTAGGGAGAGATAGCTTATGATGCTGTGTCTTCGCATGATGAATTCTTTGAGGCATCAGCCTAGAAGGTCCTATGGCCTTATGGGGAGCATTGGATGCAGACAATAGAAATTATCCAGCCCCTGTATAAGTGGAGTAAGCTCATGCGAGCTTAGGTATGATGTGTACAAATGTTTTGGAATCTGTGGATGAGATCACAACACTTGAAAATTCATCTTCTGTGTTCTTGAGTTTTTCATTGACTGGATGACATGTAAAGTTGAGCTACCTGTGTTTAATGCACACACTCAACTTGCGATGAATAAAAGAATTGAAAGATTTCACTTCACCATTTTTTGATCAACGACTAAGGAGAGAAGAAGTGTGAAGGTAGAGCAGTAATCTAGTGGAGAGATTTTGTGCTCTCGCAAAGCCAAGCATTAGATTTGTGGACATTCAAGATATTTAGATCTAATCTCTTTAGGAAGTCATGGATGCACCAGTAATTTACGATGTGGTAGACAGACCTAGGTATAAGTTCAAAAGGCATCCATACAAATCCTGTGAGGATGATCTGGAAGGGGCGTTCTCTCAAACCCTCATGGGTGTGTTACATGTAGAAGATATTAGGGCATACATACACTGCAAGTATGAGATTATTGGGGAATCTAACATCTTCTATGAGTTGGACAATATGATAGAAGCAAATGGGTCATTGATAGAAGAATTCAAACATTTAAAGGACCTATCAATACTCAAGTTAACTTGACTCACTGAATTTACAGAATTCGAATGGTTCAAGATCATTCTAAGTAGAGTTCATGATCAGTTCTTGTAAATAGGTGATCAACCTATTAAGATATGTGCTCAGTTGATCCATGATATCATAGGCCTTGACAATGAAGGAGCCCTACCTGTTAGTGAGAAGAATCTAAGAAAAGAAGCTAAAACCCTGACACACTCCAAATGGGATAAGAGGGAAATGATAGTAAATGATATATATTTTTAGGATGTCAGACTGATAGCAATGTTTGCTAGGTTACAAATTGTTTCACAGCAGCAGATCAAACTCTGTTTCTATTGGAGTTATCATGATGGCTTATAGAATGGTTAAGGAAGACAAACGATATAACCTTTATGAAGTTTTGGCACAATAGTTCTTGGAAAATGTAAAGGTCATTAAGAAAGACAAATCCAAAGCATTTAGGTTTGGATCATTACTACTTCATATGTATATTCATGTCACCCATAACTTTCTTGGCATGCATCCCAGAGCATGGAAAAATGATGTACCCAATGGACTCCAAATCTCAGATAGTTATAAAAGACATAAAAAGGAATAGGTAGATGGAGAGTTGTTTGGTATGATTAAAATTATGCAGAGGTAGATGAAAGAAAGGTATAGGATTCTAGAGAACTTGGTAGAAAAATATGAGGACACCACCTGCTTCATGGTTGAAACTGATTGTGTCTACTTTGAGGTAGTTGAGCGTAGAACCAAATGGTGCTATCCTATGGGATATGACATAAGTGTTGAGGTACTAACCATGCAAGTAGAGCATTTACTAACAAAAAAGGACCCTACCCAAGAAAGATGGGGCACCAATAGAGAAAATATGAGAAAATAAGAGAAGAGTAGGAAAAGGTAACAAGGAAAAGAAAGGTCAACAAGATTGTTGAAGAAATTATTGCAAAGGTAGGAATCGCAAAGAAATAGTATCTAGACTTGAAAAACAAGATGGAGAAATCTTCTAGTATTGCCACTAATTCACCAATTCCACTAGAAGTAGAAAAGACAATTACTACTGATAATATTGTTGATTTATCAGTCCCTCAAGAGGAAGAAACACATGAAGTTGAGACTACAGTAGTCCTTGGAAGATCTTCTAGGATAGTCAAGCAGGTCAATCCAAAAGAAAAAGAGACAGAAAGGAAGAAGAAGGAAGAAAAGATTATGGAGAAAGAGGAAGAGAAAATAGTTCAAATGAGTCCACAAATCTTGTGGAAACCTGATATGAAAGCACTATAGAAGAGGGTTATCAAAGATGGAAATTTGATATCTATAAATAGATACTATGAGAGATATAGCTCTGAGGATCAAGAAATCATTGAGGACACTATCATTGAGAATTTATTAGTCTTTAAAAAGAATCTATTGGAAGTTGAAGCCAATGTCCCCAAAGATCTATATAGCAAGCTGGAAATCAGAAAATAGTTAGCACATTCAGAGGATGAGAACATAAGAAACAAGAAAATTGATGATATGTTGTTAGTTGTGTCTATTCAGGAAAGAGAAAGAATCATGAAGGCACTGAAACCTCTTCTAAGAACAAAGACCAGACTAGTCAAGAGCATGGCTAGAAGATATGATGAAGTAATTAAATATACCCAAAAGGAATTAGACCAAGTTCTAATGCATGACATGCCTAAAAAGGAGTCACCTCCCAAGACTACTAAACCTATATCCTTAGGTTTAGGAGAGAGCTCACATGTAATTAATGAGAGTATTCAAGTTAACTTGCAACTAGACTTCTTTGTCACTGGTGTGCCTGTTAGCCTTGACACTTTGCAGGATATAAATGATCCATTTATGGACAAGATGGACAATGTGATGGAAGTTGAAGATTAGGAACATATAGAAGAAAGAAAATTGGAAGAGAAACTAGAAGAAAAAGTATAGGAGAAGGAATTACAGCAAGAAAGACTACCTAAAATAGAGGAGGTTGCTGAAGTTAGTTTGGACTCATCTCTATTGCTGGAAAGTATAACCAAACTAGTAAGTTCTGATGTGGATAGCATGGATGAAAATGAATTGATGAGACTCTCATTCATGGCCTTTGCTAAAGCTAAGGAGAGTTCAGTCAAAAAAGGAGATAAAAGAGCTAAGATAATGGTTAGGGCTGTAGAGACAGTGAGCAAGCTACTCCCCTCACTAGTTATCCTAAAAGACAAAGACAAGGTTGAGAATCTCGATATAGTATTGGATAGCTTTGATAGTCACTTTGACTCATTGCTAAAGACAACAGAGGAGAAGGCTGAAAAGAAATTCTTGGAGAAGAAGTTGAATGAAGTTCATAAGTCCATTTCATTGGACTTAGGCATTCTAAAGGCTACCAATCTTAAAGCCAAGAGTTGTGTAGCACAAGACAGGAAACTATATAGCAATTGCATAAATCCCTGTAGACATTTGAAGAATGTTGAGGAGGCCATACCCAAAGACAGGGCTAGTCTTGACAACATAATGGATAGTTGTGAATCATCTTCACAAACTATGGGAGAGATAGATAAGGAGACATCTAGGCTACCAGAAATGGAGAAAGGGAGAGTTACAGATAGATTTGGTTCATTAAGAAGCCTATTGACTCCCAAGCTCTTAATATTGGAGACTCATCTCTTTGAGATGATAAAGGTTGAAAGATCAATGTCAGTACCCACTCTCACTAAGCTTAAGGAAAAAGAGACAACATCATATGCACTGAATGGATTAATCCATGTCAGTGAACTTTTGATAAGTTCATGGATTGAGGAAGTTAAGACATTGGAAATCTCTATCCAAGATGTCATAAATTTGGTAAGTAAGCACTAAACCATTTGTGCTTAAGTCCTACATTTTTTTGTAAACCTTTTCCATTGATGTCAAAGGGAGAGGAAGAAAAAGGAAAAATGAGGAAGAGAGTTATATACAAAAAAAAGTAAAAGAAAAAATGTAGAAAACAAGAAATATAGAAAAGAGGAAAAGGAAAAGAAAGTTGTATTGTAACACTTAGTCATTTTCCTAAGTGTTGCCATAAATGCCAAAGGGAGAGATTGTTGGCATGTGATGTTTTGGAGTACTAGGAATCACTTAAGGGTTTTCCTTTATGGAAATAGTTATGATGGAGTGATCGCATGTTGTGGAGATTGCCATTGGAGTCACAGTCATAAAAATGACTAAGTCTAGAATCAGGATAACAAGGTACAGTACCACAGTTTTGGATGGTGATAAAGATATACAAGGTATTGTAGCTTGTGAAGTTAGCTAGAGGTATTTTGGGATATGCACATACTTTAGTTAAGATCGCATGAGTTTTGGATACCTGATGTGTGAGATACAATGTTCTGAAGGTATGCAAAGATAGTAAAATAGTATATCAGGGTACATGAATAGTTGCAAAGATTAAGGAAAGCATAATGGGCATGGTAATGTGCTAAGACAAGTAAAAAAAGTATATTGCCAACTCTTTGGTAATATAAGAGTGCTGAATCCATGTATATCATTTGCATAAGTTTCTATTATGTTTTGTATGACAATTATGAGGCCAACTAGAAGGCTAATTCTGTATAAGTATAGATTGGTTTTGTGAAAGTGAATTATGGATATTTTTTTGATGATGGAGTAAGTTTTTGAATATAAGAGTAGAGATTAGATGTGAGATCAGTAAGAGGCTAAGCTACAATTGGAACTATCTAAGCAAGATAAGTGCTTGTAGTGTTCCCCCTTTTGAGAACTATTTTTGGGACAGTATTGATTGTAAGAGAAGTGTGTTCACCACCTTTAACCAGGTGTTTTGTATACCCCTAACAGGGTTTTTGTAATCCTCTAACAAGGAAATGTACTATGTACCAATCAACTCCTAACAGAGCTAGATCTCCTAATAGGGACATAATATTTTAGTGCATATTTATGGGTACCATCCCCACCGGGGTTTTCCCTTTGGCCAGGGTTTCCTTGAGAAAAAATCACGGTGTCATGAGTAATGTGTTATGCTTATATGTTCTATTCATTTTGGCATTACTTTGGATTATTTATAATTTTTTGAAGTTGAAATCAAAGTTCTGTAATACTAATTCACCCCCCTCTCAGAATTACCCAATCCTAACATTTTCTTCTCATCCATAGATTTTTCTTCTTAATCTCCTTCACTGATTTTTCTGATTCAACCTTCCTCAGAACTTGTGCCTCAAACACATTTCATTCTTCATCATCTAATCTTCCTTGAATTTTTCCAGCCATTTAATCTTCATAACAAGATTTAACTTTAACCTCAGAATCATCCATATTTGTCTATCTGATCATCGTTAGTCGACAATCACAAATTCCATATTATTTCTTTCACTCAGTTAATACTGTGATGTGTCGGTGACTTCTTACTCAGTTAAAACTGTACTCAGAATACACTACACTTTCTCAGTTTACAAATTATCAACTCTGTATATACTAAGTTCTTCATTACTGACCACATAAACTTGTATATTCTTTATCTTCAATTCTTAAGAGAATCATGTAATACAATCAAATCACTAACAGAATGTCATAGACTCATCAATAAGTTACTCAATGAATGCCATACTCATATCTTTCTCATACATCTCATCATCATGTTAATATCTCATTCCTTTACCATTATTAAATTTTTCAGATGTTTGCAACTATCATGATAAGTATTGTCAAAACTAGTTGACATCAATGAGAATATAATAATTGATTTAATGTCTCACATATACCTTTCTAGCTCGGTGATTACCTTCACATTCTGTTCTTCCAAGTAATCAATCATTTGTAGTTTTTCAATGTCTCCCTTTGAAGTATTGAATTAGTTGTATTCTGTCATCTTATACATCTCATCTTTCTACTACACTCATATCATTTGTCTCCCTCTTACTGTATTCATCTCCCTAATATTCTTCCTCTAATATTTGAACTTATTCTTCTTTGACATACACTGATTCATCTCCATTCTTCTAAATTTTTGTAATCATCTCGCAGTATTCTCCCTTTTTTCCATTAGCTTGAATCAATTGACTTGTTTTGATTTTAATATTCTCTCTCTCTTTAACAACAATGCCAAAGAGACATAAACTTCTAAAATATACCTCAAGTATATAGATTTTTCATTACAGTCACAAAATTTTCTTTTTCATAACTTCAAGCTTTACCTAAAGAGTGAAATACTAATATCAAATCACAAGATAGATATTATATTGAGTCCTTGAATTGATGTAGCATGCGTCTTTCCTTAATGTACATTGAATGGGGGAAGAACCCCAAGCTTACCTTAGAGATACTCAAAAACATCTTTTGGTAATGGTTTAGTAAATATATCAACTATTTGCTCCTTAGAATTCACATACTCCAATGTCACATGCATATCTTGTACTTTCTCTCTCAAGTAGTGATACTTAATAGATATATGCTTTGTCATAAAATGCATAGCCAGATTATTTGATATATTAATAGCACTGGTATTATCACAATAAATTGTAATAGGATCAGTAATATCATCATGCATACCTTCCATCAATTGTTTGATCCATACAATATTAGAACAATTCATAGCTGTTGCCACATAATTAGCTTCAGTAGCAGATTGTGAAATATAGCTTTGTTTCTTGCTTAACCATGTCACTAGACTTTCTCCTAAAAGGAAAGCTCTACCACTAGTGCTTTTCCTGTCATCTATATTTCCTACCCAATCAGCATAAGTATAAACTTTAAGATAAAAATTGCCTCCTTGTGTATAATAGACCAAAATGTTTAGTCCCTTTCAAATATCTATATATCCTTTTAACTGCAGACAAATGTGATTCCTTGGGGTTTTTTGAAAACCTTGCAACAATACCAACTGAATGTGTAATGTCAGGTCTATTGTGTACAACATATTGTAGCTTACCAATCATGGATCGGTAAAGTGTTTCAATCACCTCCTTAGTATCATCTTCTTTTGACAATTTACATCCAGTAGCCATCAGTGTACCAACTAATTTTAAATCTTCCATATTGAATGTTTTCAGGATCTCCTTAATATATTTGGATTGAGTGATGTAGATCACATCTTTAACTTGTTCTATTTGAAGCCCAATGAAGAATTTTATCTCTCCTATCATAGAAATCTCAAATTCATTTCTCATTTCCTTAGAAAAAGACTTAGACATTATCTCATTACCACCAAATACAATGTCATTGAAAAATATCTTTACAATCAAAATTTCATCAGATTTGTCACATTTCAAGTATAAATTAATATTATCACGAGTCCTTTCAAATCAAATCTTAACTAAATAAGAGTATAGTCTTTTATACCATGCTCAAGGAGCCTACTTCAATCCATATAAAGCTTTGTGCAATTTGGAGACCATGTTCTTATTGTTCTTGTCAACAAATCCATTATATTGTTCTATGTAGACTTCTTCTTCAAGTATTCCATTCAGAAATACAGATTTAACATCCATTTGATAAACTTTAAATCCTTTGTAAGCTGCATATGCAAGTAGTATCCTTACTCCTAATCTAGCAAGCTGGGAAAAAGTCTCACCATAGTCAATTCCTTCTTCTTGTGCATACCCTTTGCAGACTAGTCTAGCTATGTTTCTGATCACATCTCCTTTCTAATTGAGTTTATTTCTAAAAATCTACTTAGTTTCTATCACATTCTCATCTTTAGGTCTTGGTACCAATGACCATGTGTTATACTTTTCAATTTGATCTATCTCTTCTTTCATAGCATTCATCCAATCTTCATTTTCTAGTGCATCTTTTACCAATCTTAGCTCAAATTTAGAAATTAAACAAGTGTTATCTCTTAATGTACTTCTTGTCAATACTCCTACATTCTTATCTCCAATAATTCTTCTTGGTGAGTGATGTCTTCTCACACACTTTGCTAATACAGGTTCAGTATCTTGATCATCATTGATTTCATCTCTCGGTGGAAGCTCATTTTATTCATCAATTTATGCTTGTTTCTACTTGGTTGATTCAACTCAATTACCATCTTGTACATAAAAAAATCCATTATAGTCTTCAGGTTCCTTTTCAGTATCCTCATCATTCTTTTTTGCAAACTCATTAACTCTTACATTTTCACTTTCAACTATTTTGTTAGATTCCTTCATTAAACATTTATATGCTTTTATCTTTGAAGAATAACCAAGAAATATTCCTTCATCACCTTTAGAATCAAAATTTCCATTCCTAGAATCTTTCAATACATAACACTTACTTCCAAAGATTTTGAAATAACTTGCATTCGGTGTTCTGCCAAACCATAATTCATAAGGTGTATTGTTTGTACCTTTCTTCAACTATATTCAGTTGAGAGTGTAAACTATAGTGCTTATAGCTTCTCTAAAAAATATTTGTGAAATATTCTTATCAATCAACAAAGTCCTTACACAATTAATAATAGATCTATTTCTTCTCTTAGCTATCCCATTCTGCTATGGAGTTCTTGTTAGAAAGTAAAGATCCCCAAGATAACTGAGAGGGGGGGGGGGGGGTGAATTAGTTATCAGATAATTTATCCATTCAACTGCTTTAAACAATATAATCAATGTACTGATCAACCATAGAAAGATAATCATACACAATTGCACAATAACACAAGATATGTTAACTAGGGAGCCTCTTGAAAAGAGTAAACCCCGGTGGGAATGATGCCCACAAAATGATGCACTAATATGAAAGTTCCTTGTTAGAGGATGGACCCTATTAGGAGTCTTATGAAATACATTTAGTACATATAAATCCCTATTAGGAGATTTTGAATCCCTATTAAAATATTCTAACCCGATTAAGAGTTTATGGAAGACAGAAGGACCCACTGCCCAAACAGCTTCAAGGCAAGATCTCTGAACCCACTATCCAAAAGATCTTAGAATTATTCAATATAATAATATGAAATATATTACCTCCTTCACACTGTGCCAAAACTGCACTCTCTGCTACACAAGATCACAATTCTAGATCTCTGTACTCACAAGTCTTCCTTCATCACTAAATTAGCTCTTTTCTTCACTTCATGCATATATTCACATCACAATATTCATAGTACCCATTACAATAAGGAAAAAATTCCTTCTTATATACCAAACTCAAATAATTACAAATGAGTCGGTCCTCAATTACAAAATAATAAATTCTACACGCTACACACAGAATTCACATAAAATTATCGGCTTCCAGTTACTGTAACTTTCTCCAAACATATCCTCAAAGTTTGCGCTATGAACCATGTCATCATTAATGAGTCTCCAACATCCCTTTAACTACACAAAATCAGATTCCATCCTAGCTAAGAGATATCCTCCGATTTCTGAACATCGCTACACAGAAACACTATCTAAACACTGCTTTCACCAAAATGCTCATAACTCTTACAAATGAATGAATTTATTTTTACACTATTAACCATAGGTTAATAACACACCAAAAAACATACCATCAACTGTGCAAAATCCAATCTTCAATACAACATGTGCACAAAACAAAATTGTACCTACTTTCTTGCTAATATCCAGAATATCACTATGTTGACATCAATGACAATCCAAGTCATGAATGCAACAACAATTGCTACAGAATGACTGCCAAAACACTTTTCATTCATTCCTAACAATCTCCCCCATTGGCATTGATGGCAACATAGATGAAAACCATCCAATGTTCCAAAAATCCAATACTGCAACATCACTGCAAAATATCAAATCAAATCTTGCTTCGTTTTCCTATTCAGCTCTCTCATACAATCTACAATGTTTTTCATGTATATCTCTCCCCCATTAACATCAATGATAGAAATTCCATCACTAAGTCAACAAAAACTTAATGTCAAAAGACACTTTTTAGAAAAATACAATAACAAGAGTCCTCATGACTCGGCTCATAAACTCCCCCATAGAGGAAGTTCCAACATCCAATCCAGAAGAAAGATAGGGCTCATATACCACTGGACGGATGCAATCATCTGCATCAATTCTCAAAAATAGGTTGGGGCATAACCCCAAGAATACCTCTTAGATACACAAATGTATCCTTAGGTAAAGGCTTTGTAAATATATCTGCTATCTACTCCTTTGTACTTATGTACTCCAATCTTCTTTTTCTGCAACTTTCTCTCTTACAACATACTTGATCTCAATATGTTTAGTCTTGGAATGTAAAACAGGATTTTTTGACATACTCACTGTACTGGTGTTATCACAATGTATAACAATAGGCTCATCAAACTTTATTCCAATATCTTTCAACATTTGCTTCATCCAAATAATCTGGTTACAATTATTTGCTGCTGCAACATATTCTGCTTCTGCTATGCTTTGTGAAGTACAATTCTACTTCTTACTTAGCCAAGAGACCAATTTACCTCCAAGAAAAAAGGCTCCACCACTGGTGCTTTTCTTGTCATCAATGCTGCCTCCCCAATCTGCATCAGTATTGGCACATAAAGTAAAATCATCAGAATTCTCATACCATAATCCATAATCCATTGTTCCTTTCAGATATCTCAGTATCCTCTTTACTGTTGCATAATGTGATTCTCTAGGTTCTACTTGAAATCTTGCTACAATCCCCACTGAATGTGCTATATCAGGTCTTGTATGTGTCAAGTATTGCAATCCTCCAATCATAGATCTGTACTTTTTCTGCTCAACTGTTGGTGTCTCATCTTTGGTAGATAACTTATGTCCGGTTACCATAGGTGTTCCAATAGGTTTAGAATCTTCCATTCCAAATCTTTTCAATAATTCATTTAAATACTTAGTCTGACTTACAAATATACCTTCCTTGCTTTGTGTTATCTTTAATCCCAAAAAATATTTCATTTCTCCAATCATGCTCATCTCAAATTCAGTCTTCATTTCATCTGCAAATTTGTCACTAGCTTCATCTTCTCCTCCAAAGATAATATCATCAACAAATATAACTATAACCAACAAACCATTCTCAATTTCTTTTGTGTATAAGTTACTATCTGCTGTTCCTTTTATAAATCCTAATTTCAATAAATACTTATCCAATCTTGCATACCAGGTTCTAGATGCTTGTTTTAATCCATATAAAGATTTCTTTAACTTACATACCATATCTCCTTCTTGTGTCAAAGGAAAACCTTCAGGCGACTCAATGTAGACTCCTTCTTCCAATTCACCATTCAAAAATGCTGACTTCACATTCATCTGATACACTCTAAATTTCTTGTAAGTTGCATATGCTAGAAACATTCTCACTGCTTCAAGTCTGGCCACAGGTGCAAAAGTTTCTTCATATTCAATTCCTTCTTGTTGTGAATATCCTTTACATACCAATCTTGCTTTTTTTCTTATCACTTCTCCTTGTTCATTCATCTTGTTTCTAAATACCCACTTTGTTCCAATCACATTCTTGTCTTCAGGTCTAGGGACCAATTCCCATGTCTTGTTTTTTTCAATCTGCTCTAGTTCTTCTTTAATAGAATTGATCCAATGTTCATGTTCACAAGATTCATTAGTAGTCTTAGGTTCAATTTGAGAAATCAAACATAAATGTACCTTATTCTGAGTCAAAACTCCTCTACCTAAACTTCCAATAACTTGCTCAACAGGGTGATGTCTTGAAGTATACCTGTTAGGTGTCATAGTTACTGATCTTGTTCTGACTGTAGATTCTTCTTTGTTTTCTTCTCTATTTTCTTCTCTGTCTTCTTCAGTATGACTTTCATTCAGCAAATCACTGTTAGCTTCAAAAAATAATTTTGTATTTTCAATGTTAGGCTGAGGTTGTGCTTCTCCATCAGATTCATAATCAAGCATTCTTTCCTGAATTTTAAATTTCTCATCAACTTTTACATTTGCACTTTCAACAATAGTCTTAGTTCTTTTGTTATAACATCTATATGCTTTTCTTTTTAAAGAATATCCAAGAAATATTCCTTCATCACTTCTAGGATCAAACTTTCCTATATCATCATTTCTCTTTATATAACATTTACTTCCAAAAATTCTAAAATACTTAACTAAGGGTGTATGTCCAAACCATAATTCATAAGGTGTCTTATTTGTATCTGCTCTGATTTGTACTCTGTTCATAGTGTATACTGCTGTGTTCACTGCTTCTCTCCAAAAAGTTTTAGCCAAATCATTTTCAAACAACATAGCTCTTGTTGCTTTAGTTATTGACCTATTCCTTCTTTCTGTAATACCATTTTGTTCTGGTGTTCTAGGGGCTGAAAGTTGTCTCTTAATACCATTCATTTCACAAAAGGTGTTAAACTCTCTAGATGTAAATTCACCACCTCTATCAGATCTTAGACACTTAATCTTCATTCTAGATTCATTCTCAATTTTTCTTTTCATGATCTTAAACTTATCAAATGCTTCAGATTTTTCTTTAAAAAATGCAATCCACATCATTCTTGTAAAATCATCAACAAGAATCATAAAATACCTTTCACCATAGAATCCTCTAGTCCTAGTAGGACCACTCAAGTTTGTATGAACAATCTCCAACTTTTCTGCCGATGTGAACTTCTTATTGGGAAATGAACTCCTTTTCTACTTTGCCATCATACATTCTTTGCAAATCATGTTAGTAGGTTTCATAATTCTAGGTAAATCTCTTACCACATGTGTAGTGCTCACCTTGACAATATTATCAAATTTTATATGACAAAACCTTTTATGCCATAACCAACTATCATCAATCCTAGTTATCAAACATGTCATCTTAGTAGGATTCAACTGAAATGCATTACCTCTGGTTCTAGATCCTTTTCCAATCATATTTCCATCTTTATCTTTTATCACACAAGTTTTCTCAGAAAACCAAACTTGATAACCCTTATCAGCCAATTGTCCAATGCTTAGTAGATTATGTCTTAGTCCATCAACAAAGTAAACATCATCAGTGTTAGTCTTTCCATCAAGAGTAATAGATCCTATACCCTTAATCAAACAAGGTGCATTGTTACCAACCCTAACAATTCCTCCATCATAATTATCTAACTTAACAAACTTTCTTTTATCTCTAGTCATATGATGTGAACAACCACTGTCTATAATCCTATCAAATTTCTTTTCAACTTGTGAAACTAATGCTTTTTCTTCCCTTTTATCAGACTCAGAACTTTCTTCTTTAATTGCTACAAATCCTATTTCCTCAAAGTTATCATTATCACTGTCACTTAAATGTTTTTCGATTCCTGCTTCAAAATCTTCATCATTTGCATAATAACATTCTTTAGATCTCCTAGGTTTAAAGTTGCTTCTATACTTCTTAACTCTTTTAGGACATTTAGATGCAAAATGATCATATTCTTGACAAGTCCAAAATTTAAAGATTTTCTTATCATCTGGTTCCTTTTTTACAAGTAATGCAATACCTTCTTCAATCTTCTTGTCTTCCTCAGATCTGCTACTGCTAGCATAATCTCCATTCACACTAGTACTTCTTGTAGGTCTAATGCTAAGAGCACTGAATGTTGTTTCCATTCTAGGTAGCTCTCCTGATAATCTCAAGTTCATCTCTACTGTTTCTAATCTTCCAAGAAGAGTCTCTCTTGAAAATTTCGATGTACAAGGTATCACTTGTTCAATCATCTGCGTTGTCTACTTGAATACTGGTGTCAAAGTTCTTAGAATTTTCCATATCACTTCATTCTCTATCTTATGACCTCCACAAGACTTTATTCCTATCACAATCTCAGACATCCTACCAATATAACTTCTAATAGATTCATCTTCCATCATTCTGATATCTTCAAATGCACAAATCCAATTACCTAATCTAGCCTTCTTTGCATGTTCATCACCTTCAAAAGTAGAATGTAAAGCTTTCCAAATTGCATGAGATGTTTTCAAACATCTTACCTAACTATATTCATTCTCTGGTAGTGCTGATAAAAGTGCTTCTCTTGCAAGTATGTTACACATGAATAGATCTAGTTCATCTTTAGTTCCTGCCTCTAGATTGTCTTCCTCAATGATAGTCTTCTCATTCTTTGTAATCAACCAATAACTTGGTCCTAAACACAATAGATGTGTCTTCATCTTTTCTTTCCAGCTATCAAAATTTACTCCATCAAACCTAGGGCTTTCTTTTCTAAAATTCGCCATGGATCTCCTTAAGTTGTTAAACTTTTCTTTCAAGGACCTGCCGCTCTGATAGCAATTGTTAG
Organism: Chamaecyparis obtusa; assembly: GCA_027943335.1. Taxonomy (NCBI): domain Eukaryota; kingdom Viridiplantae; phylum Streptophyta; class Pinopsida; order Cupressales; family Cupressaceae; genus Chamaecyparis; species Chamaecyparis obtusa. The sequence goes on along the minus strand of BSBK01003246.1, from coordinate 401,994 downwards.
AAAGTAAAGATCCCCAAGATAACTAAGAGGGGGGGGGGGGTGAATTAGTTATCAGATAATTTATCCATTCAACAAATTCAAACAATATAATCAATGTACTGATCAACCATAAAAAGATAATCATACACAATTGCACAATAACACAAGATATGTTAACTAGGGAACCTCTTGAAAAGAGTAAACCCTGGTGGGAATGATGCCCACAAAATGATGCACTAATATGAAAGTTCCTTGTTAGAGGATGGACCCTATTAGGAATCTTATGAAATACATTCAGTACATATAAATCCCTATTAGGATATTTTGAATCCCTATTAAAAGATTCTAACCCGGTTAAGAGTTTATGGAAGACAGAAGGACCCACTGCCCAAATAGCTTCAAGGCAAGATCTCTGAACCCAATGTCCAAAAGATCTTAGAATTATTTAATAGAATAATATGAAATATATTACCTCCTTCACACTATGCCAAAACTGCACTCTCTGCTACACAAGATCACAATTCTAGATCTCTGTACTCACAAGTCTTCCTTCATCACTGAATTAGCTCTTTTCTTCACTTCATGCATATATTCGCATCACAATCTTCATAGTACCCATTACAATAAGGAAAAAATTCCTTCTTATATACCAAACTCAAATAATTACAAATGAGTCGATCCTCAATTACAAAATAATAAATTCTACACGCTACACACAAAATTCACATAAAACTGCCGGCTTCCAGTTACTGTAACTTTCTCCAAACATATCCTCAAATTTTGTGCTATGAACCACATCATCATTAATGAGTTTCCAACATCCCTTTAACTGCGCAAAATCAGATTCCATCCCAGCTAAGAGATATCCTCCGATTTCTGAACATCGCTACACAGAAACACTATCTAAACACTGCTTTCACCAAAATGCTCATAACTCTTACAAATGAATGAATTTATTTTTACACTATTAACCATAGGTTAATAACACACCAAAGAACATACCATCAACTATGCAAAAGCCAATCTGCAATACAACATGTGCGCAAAACAAAATTGTACCTGCTTTCCTGCTAATATCCAGAATATCACTGTGTTGACATCAATGACAATCCAAGTCATGAATGCAACAACAACTACTACAGAATGACTGCCAAAACACTTTGCATTCATTCCTAATAGTTCTCAGTGTAGAAACTTGTCTTTTAATTCCATTCTCATTACAAAAGATAGTAAATTCATCAGAGATAAATTCACCTCCTCTATCATATCTCAGACACTTCAGCTGTTTACCTATTTGTTTTTCAACTCTAGCCTTATACCACTTAAACATTTGAAATGAATCAGATTATTCTTTTAGAAACATGACTAAAATCATTCTTGAATAATCATCAACAAAAAAAATAAAGTACCAATCTCCATAATAGCTTTGAACTTTCATAGGACCACAAAGGTCAATGTGAACCAATTACAAAATACCACTAGTAAGATAAGATTTTCTTAAAAATATTGACCTTGTCATCTTACCAACTTGACATTCATTACACATAGCTTTATCTAGTTTTATTAATCTTGATAGGCCTCTTACTCTATTCTTCTTACTCACTTTGATCATGTTATCAAAATTTACATGACACAGTCTCTTATACTATTACCACACATCTTAAGTTTTAGAAAATAAACAACTCTTTGCATTAGTATCAAGATAAAAAAAATTAACTCTTGATTGTCCTCCATTTCCAATTAGATCTCCATCAATACCATAGATCTTAACTTTTCTATTCTAAAATTCTAGTCGGTGGCAAGTATTGTTTAGTTGTGCAACACTCAATAGATTATAGTTCAGTCCTCTAACCTAATATGCATCATTACATTTCATTTTATCATTCAACATAATAGATCTCTTACCTTTCACAGGGCATGGAGCATCATTGGAAAATTTGACAAATCCTCCATCATATTCTTCTAAATTCTCAAACTTGTCAATATCACTAGTCATGTGATGTGAACAACCACTATCAATAATCCAAGGGTCTGGTTTACTTACATGAGAAACAAGTTCTTTTTCATCTTCAACCTTTTCTTCATCAGATTCTTCCTTCACTACAATAAAACCAACTTCATAACCTTCCTCAATATCATCAAATTCATCATCAATTATACCTTCCTCGGCTAGGTAGCAAGACTTGTTTCCTTTGTCCTTAAAATATCTGAATTTTCAGTATCGATTGTCTCTTTTATCATTCTTATAATTTATATCATTGTCAAGACATCTAGATGCAATATGTCCAATCTTATTACAATTGAAACATTTCAATGGTAACTTACCTTTGTACTTTCCTTTGCCTCTAGGTAGTCGGTTAACCAACAATGCTTCAAATTCTTCTTGGTTTTTCTCTTCAGTCAGGATGCTGAAAATTCCATGTGAACTACTATAATTTTATCTTTCTTTTCTTGATGTTGCAATACTCATTGATGACTTTAAGGTTGTTTCAGTAGTTGATAGACTATTATCAAAGTTACTTAGCTCAAGTGAAGTCAACTTTCCAATTAGGGCTTCAAGGGTAACAATATTATTTGGTATAGATCTCAATTCCTGAATTGCAGACACTCTAATAGCATACTTAGAACACAAAGTTCTCAATAGTTTACTTATTACTTCTTTATTATTCAATGATCCACCAACACCTCTGATGGCACTAGCAACTTCCTTGATTTGACTACTATATTGTGTGATATTCTCATTATCTTTCATCCTCATCTCATCATATTTTCCTCTCAAACTATCAACCTTAGCTTTTTTAACATGTTGATCTCCTCCATAGATAAGTGTAAGCCTATCCCACATCTCTTTTGAATTAGTAAAATCTTTGATATCATTAAATTCTACATTAGATAGGTAAGAAACAATCTCTATCATGACCAATTTATCTTCCCACTTCTCTTTCAACTCATCAATTGTCATGGGTTTGGTGGCCGGTGAAGTGTAGTAATTTTGCAGCAAGTTCAGAGCATGTTGTCCAATCCAAAATAGATACAACTTCATTCTTCTTTCCACATTGACAAACTTTCTATGTTTAACTTGGGTATTTCCCTCCTATACATCCTTAGATCTTTTACTCGAGTCTTTAAACTTATCTCTTCAGAGTACTTAGTTTTGATACCAATTGTTGGATTATGGAGAGAGGGAGGGGTGCTGACTCAATAATCCTAATCTCAAAATACCTTAAAATATTTTCTTTGATTAACTTGGTAACTACTAAGTAGGAACACCATTCTCTATTTACTGATGTGTGTGTGAGTTTGTGGCCTGCAACACAACACTTCAATAGGATAATAACATCACTTGTTAGAAAAAATAAGCATGTAATTGAAGAAAGTAACAAGCAAAAGAATCATATTTATCTCTAGTTAGTGTGAGTATGAAATAAGGGGTTAATTACTCTTAGATTGGACCCTTAAACAATGACAATCTACACTAAAATGAGAGATTCAAGAGTACATTCTTTCCATTTTAAGCCAAACTGAAGTGTTCTCTAATTAACTAAAGAGTGAATCTAAGCATGAAAAACATGGAAACAACTATCAAATTAAGGCATTAGTAGGCAAATTCCCAAGCATGAGAGTTCAATAATCAAGGATTATGAAGCCTCAAAAATTCAAGCACATGGAAGTAAATTAGAAGCATGTAGAAGAATAAATAAGCTTTGAATATTCTCTTTTATAGAAGATTGAATGATTGAGATGCAACTATGAGGAGTGGTTGAGATGCATCTTGGCTTGATCCTTGATCCATGTGAGAGCCTCTTAATCATTAGGGTGTGTTTTTTATGTTTCTTTGATTTAAGAGGTATTTATGAATTTCTTTTAATTAATAACTCTAGCCATGCATTTGGTGGGATTGAATTAATTAAATAGGCCTAGAGTTAATTGTCTTGATTTAGCTTGAAACCTTAGTGATAAATGCTTGATTTAGGATTTGATTGATTTTATTAAATTTTTGGGACTTATGTTAATGATCGTGAATCAAATTAACATAATCAAGGTTATATGTCGAATTAAAGGCAAATAGGGCCTTAGGTTCTATTAGCCTAATTTTAGGTGATTACATTTGCCCCTCTTTGAATTGCTTTGTGAACAACACAGGGCTTCAAAGAAAATCTGATTCAAAGCATGATCTAGGAGATTTATAGAGAAACAAGGAATACTCTAAAATCAAGTGATTTATAGAGCAGTGAGGCCCACTCTAAACTCAAGTGATTTATAGAGTAGTGAGGACCACTTTGAAATATTTATAGAGAAGCGAGAACTACTCTAAACTCAAGTGATTTATAGAACAGTGAGGACAACTCTGAACTCAAGTGATTTATAGAGCAGTGAGGACCACTTTGAACTCAAGTGATTTATAGAGAAGCGAGGACAACTTTGAAAGATTTATAGAGCAGCGAGAACTACTTTAAACTGAAGTGATTTATAGAGCAGTGAGGACCACTCTAAAAGATTTATAGAGTAGTAATGAGAAATACTCTGAATTTGAGAATTATGAGCCTGATCGAATGAAATCCTACTTGATTTAAAAGCTATCAATTCTGAACTTGATTGGACGATAATTGACACTATTGATTATGAGCTTGATTAAATGAAGACCAATAAGATAATTCCAAGCTTGATCGAACAAAATCTTGCTTGATTTGAAACTATCAATTCTGAACTTGATTGGACAAGAATTTACAATACTGACTCCAACCTTGATTGAACGAAGATCGATAAGACATTTTGAAAAGAATTTTTAGTTAAAATTAATCATGCTGACAAGTAACCAATTTGTTTTGAAGCGATGAAACTGATCATTGTAAAGATTAATAGTCTCAACTTGATTGAAGAATAATGTCATACGCCTCATGTTGAAGAATTTGATTCAAAGCACTAGATTTTTTTATGATTATGCACCCTTAGGACCGAAATCGGAACAAATTTGAATAAAATCATTAGTTTCAAGCATTTAGAAAGATTTGCGATGATTGAAAGAATCTTGGATGGAGCATAGATCAATTTGAAAGAATTATCAAGCCATTTAGATCTATTTTAGTGCCCCAGAAGAATTGTTTGACCAAGAATGTGAGAGAGTTGACCAAGTTTAACTGATGTTTGAGCAATATCCTGGCATAAAAATTTGATGCTTTATGGAGAAAATCTCTTTTTGTAGCTTTTGACAAGCTTTTTGTACATTAATTATGCTTTGTTTAGCTCTCTTTAAGTGCGTTTGACTAAAGTTTGACTATTGTTGACCATTGATTTGATTAAAAATCATATATGTACTGATTTGCCTTGTTTGCAGTATCTTTTATGCTTGATTTGCCCCTGTTTGACTACAATTTAACCATTTTTTACTTCTGCATTCTAAAGGTTGACTTTGCTTTGAAACTCTATTTTGATTGCATTTGAGTGATATAAATCACCTTTTTCAATTTTAGTCCTGATATTGAGCCTCTGTGATGTCTTATGAATGAAGTTCCCTTAGGGCTTCAGGGCTCTCGGAAGGCTTAAATAGGTCAAAAAGTAAATTTTTACTATTCATTTTCACTTTTACCCCTTCAAATTTTATTGAGCTCTGAGCAAACATGGTGTTCCCAGTGGAGAAGCATCGATTTGAGATGGCTAGGCGACACGAAAAATTGAGACATTATGACGCACTTATGAGTATTAGATAACAAACCTTGTCAATTTGAAAAATTTAAATTTTCATGCATTTCTATGCAATTTTTAACCAATTTAGTTTTGAATCGCATCCCGGATGTGGGATCGTGTCTGATCAAACCTGTGTTGCATCCTGCATCCCAAATCATATATGGGATTTTGCGGATCGCACCCCTCTAGGTCGCATTTGGTTAAATGTGAACTTTTTGAATGATTTTTGGTCATTTTGAATAACAGGGTCGCATCCGGGGTATCGAATCATGTTTCAAATTTACCGATCCACATACGAGATTTCTTGAGTCGCATCTAGTTTTAGGATCACATCCTAGATTTCTTGATCCACATCCAGGATTTTGAGTCACTTTTTGTTTTTTCTTGATTTATGAGCCAAGTATACTTGTTTTTCTAAACTTTGAGAAAATTTTTAGCCAACTTATTTTGTCTAATGCTGACATATTACCCCTATTTTCTATTGTATAGACTCACTTTAATGTCATGTCATTCAGATCACCGAGACCAGTCCAGATTTTAGCATTGCATGATCAGTTGAGTTAGGAGGATCAACATGTAGTTAGACAGTGTGGAATTTGGAGTTTAGTGCATTTATCCGACATTCAGGTGAATCGTGGCCTTCTCAAAACATTGGCAAAGTAGTGGCACTCTCAGCATAACACCTTCCACTTACCTACAAGAGAGATGACTGTTACACCAGAGGACATGTGGCAGATCTTGCATGTTTATGTCCAGGGCACACAGATTGAGCACGAGGCATCTAGGCCTTTGGCGATTGCTGACGTGAGGAGAGTATTCCAGGATGATACTATTATAGGTCATTACTTGAGTTGGGACCACATGGTCACCAACTATGCCCCTCTACCTATATACCTAGTTGGTTTGATTGGTGGCCTATTGATGCCTGATCAGGGTCATCATTACTTTATGTGTGGCTGGTCCAGAGTTATTAGATATATGATTCAGTCCGTCGACAGATATGCATGGGGTAGTTGCATTTTGGCTCACATGTATCATGAGCTTCATGAGATAGTGTACTAGCACTCTAGGTCTATGACTATTGGGAGTGTTGTATTATAGATCTGGGCATGGGAGCACATCCCCATTACTTGACCCATTATAGATAGGCACCGTGACACTGGATTGCCATATATATACATGTATTCTAGCCTAATTTAGCAGCCCCACCTGGGAAAGTTAGAGTATTAGCATCATATTCTAGATGATGTTACTCATGTTGTATGGTGGCCATATTTGGACTATGAGGCTTGGCCATCAGATGCCAGGCAGATGCCTTTTTTCTTCTAGACTAAGTATCCTGTTGGGAGGACTGTTGGAGATTTGCTAGCAGGCCAATACTGACTATATGTTTGTCATTGATGAAAACATATGGAAATTAGTATGCATGGAAGTCTTATGTAGTAAGCCTTTAGTATATGATGCATGGACATGATATCAGGATGATATCATGGGTGTAAAGGTTAACTATAAGTATAGATAGTTATATAGCAGCTTGTGTCAATAGTGTTCCTGACAGAGTTACAGGCAATGTTCTATGTATGGTTATCCATACAGTTGTCTTATGGGCATGTGCCCTAGGATATATGTTGAAGACATGTTAGTGATGTTTCAGTTATGAATGCATAGTCTAATGATGAATGCAAGTGAAGTTATGTAGTCACTATTCACCAGTAGCAGTTTCCCGTGTTTGTTCATAAGAGCCGACATAGATTTTATTGTTTCTTGAGTTGCACCCATCTTGAGGATATGTGCCCTTGGAGTTAAGCTTGGAGAAGTGTTATTGATGTTTGGTTAAGAGTGCATAAGTTAATTTATCTTATAGAGAAAGTTCCAGTTGTTTTGGTAGAGCTGACAGTGTGTGGCATGCATCTACAATTACTTTATTAGATAGGTCCCAGAATGAGTTGCGTGTATAATAGAGCCGACAGAATGTTTGTTGGAGTTTATTATGGTTTCTCTAATATGATTTCAAGGTGGTTCCAACAAGCCGACTTGACTACATCATTTGGAGGAAAGGTATTTATAGGCACTCATTTGTTATTTCTTGAGTGTGGTTCATGGTTGATTAAGTAGAGCAAAGAAGAGTGTACGAAGTGTTGAACCATCAGAAGAAGGTCTATGTGACCAAGTAGAGAATGTGTACTATTCATTGGAACTAATCCAGACAGTAGGTCAAAGTGTAGATCACGAAGATCTAGATATAGTGTGTATCTATTATTCAGAAGGTTGTAGCCTTCGCCCATTTGAGAAGTGAGCTCTTGAACAGTGCGTTCTCTCCCCTAACAGGGACAATTGTAAAAGACTCCTAATAGAGGCTGACCCTTAACTAGGTCCACTATACTTAATATATTGTAAAGCTACTCCTAACAGAGTAAAGGATCTTCTAGAAAGGATCATTATACACTAGTACAGAATATTAGGGGGTATCAAGTCCCACTAGGGTTTTTACCTATTTGGGTTTCCCTGTAACCAAAATATTGGTGTTGTGTTCAAGTTTTCTATCATTGTGTTTATGCTTTATGTTTAAGTATACTTAATTGGGTAAAGAATTGAAACTTGTAGATAACTGATTCACCCCCCTCTTAGTTATTTGTTGGGACTATTCCTAACAATTGGTATCAGAGCCAAGTGCCTCGGAGAGAAAGTTTAAAAGCTTGAGGTTGATTGGATGGCATACTTCAGGAAAGAAAGTCCTAGGTTTGATGGAGAGAATTATCTTGATTGGAAGAACAAGATGGTGACCCATTTGCAATGCATTGCTTTTGAAGTTTTTAATATAACTATCCAAGCAGCCAAGATTCCTACATTAGAAGACCTTGCAAAAGATGATGCTACTGATGCTCAAAAGGAATTGTTTCATCAGAATGCTATTGCTAAAGAAGCCCTTATCAGTGCCCTATCTGATGGTGAATTTTTAGAAGTAAAAAAGATGGATACAACCTATAAAATTTGGAAGCACCTTGAAGACATTTTTGAAGGAGACATTCAAGAAAAGGATGCGTGCAGAAAGATATGGAAGAAAAGATACAATGCATTAGAGATGCTACGTGAAGAAAATATCAGAGCTTACAATTAGAGGATTAATGAAGCAGATGTTGGAATCAGGAACAATGGTGGACAGATTTCTGAGGAAGACATTATGGACAAGTTGATGACTACTCTTACTCCAGAATATGAGAGAAATATCAACATCCTTGATTAGACCATGTAGCTTACATCAAATTTCAAGAGAGAGACCTTAATTAGAAAAATCTTAGCTTTTGAGATTTCAAGATTGAAGACAGAACCAAAGAGTGAGACAGCTTTCAAAGCAACAGTTCATGGTAAGAAATCTACAAACACTTCTGGTAATTTTGATGATGACGATGAAGATAAAACACTAGATAATTTTATTGCTATGATTCCTAAAAGAGAAAAGAAAGGAAAAGGAAAATATGAAGGTCAATTACCATTTAAGTTCTTTTCATGTAATAAGATCGGTCACTTTTCATCTAAGTTTCCCACTAGAGCTAGAAAGTTCAAAAAGGATTATAAGCCTAAGTATTCTAAGGAATGCTACTATGCTGGAGATGGAGTCTCAGATGAAGAATCAGGTGAAGAAGAAATTGGATTTATTGCTATTGTAGACAAAACAAATATTAAGTCAGTTCCTAAAAATGAGAAAGTGAATCAAGAGCTAGCATTGATTTCCCAAGCAAATATAAGAACAGATTGGATTATAGACAGTGGTTGTTCACATCACATGACAGGTGATAAAGGAAGGTTTGTTCATTTGGAAAAATACAATGGAGTTATGGTTAGATTTGGAGACAACACTCCTAAACCTATAGTTGGTAGAGGAGCCATCACTTTGGATGGAAAGAACAATACTGATGATGTTCTTTATGTTGATGGTTTGAAACATAACCTTCTCAGTGTTGGACAGTTACTTGGTAAAGGCTATCAGTTGGAGTTCAAAGATGACAAATGAATCATTAAAAACAAAGATGGTGTTATGATTGCATTAGGAAAAAAGACAAGAGGTAATGTTTTTCAACTCAATTCATAAGCAAGTTATTTTGTTGCTAAAGTTGATGACAGTTGGTTGTGGCATAAAAGACTATGTCATATCAATTTTGATAACATAGTAAAGATAAGCAATGTTAAAGCAGTAAGAGATCTACCTAGCATAGCAAAGCCAGTTGATACTATATGCAGGGAATGTGTGATGGGGAAGCATGTGAGAAATTCATTCAGGAGCAAGCAGAATTCAACAGAGAACAAGTTGGATCTGATTCATACAGACCTATGTGGACCAACTCAAACAATATCATACTATGGTGAAAGGTATTTTATTTTGTTTGTTGATGATTATACTAGGATGATGTGGGTTGCATTCTTAAAAGATAAGTCAGAAGCTTTTGAGAAGTTCAAAATATTCAAAGCTAAGGTTGAGAATGAATCTAGATTAAAGATAAAATGTTTGAGATCAGATAGAGGAGGAAAATTCACCTCTGACAGATTCTATGAGTACTACGAAGAACATGGCATAAAGAGACAGTTAAGTGCACCTAGAACACCTTAGCAGAATGGAATTGCAGAGAGAAGGAATAGGATCATTCTTGATACAACGCGCACCATTATGATAGAAGGAAAAGTTGCACACACCTATTAGAGAAATGTGGTCAATACAGTCATCTATACAATCAATAGAATTTAGTTAAGGCCTGGCACTGAAAAACACCTTATGAGCTATGGTTTGGTAATGTTCCTACTATAAAATACTTTAGAATCTTTGGAAGCAAGTGCTACATCAAGAGGGATGAAGTAGTAGGTAAGTTTGATGCAAGAATTGATGAAGGTATTTTTCTTGGTTACTCTACTAAAAGTAAAGCTTATAGATGTTTCAATTTAAGATTGAAAAAGATCATTGAAAGTTCTCATGTAAAGATTGATGAAAAGTTTATGATTCAAGAAAGATACCATGATTACTCACCCATGATTGAAGAAGAACCTAGACCCTCCACTAGTTAGACTATTATTGAGAAATGTTTGACAACATTGATGTGTTGTTCAATGACCCTGAGACAAGTGAAGAAGGTACTCCTAAGGCTGATGAGTCAGCATCACCTAAAGTTCCAAAGTTTACATCAAGAAATCATTCCAAGAAAGACATCATTGGAGATCAGAGCAGAAAAGTCTTAACAAGATCACAAGCAAAGAACTCAGCTAGCAATGATGCGATATGTTTACTATCTTAGATTGAACCTTCAAGTGTTGAAGATGCTTGTAAGGATTCAGATTGGCATGATGCTATGAAAGAAGAACTTCATCAGATCATTAAGAATGACACTTGGGAACTAGTTCCAAGACCTAGTGATAAGAATGTGATTGGAACAAAGTGGATATTTAGAAACAAGATGAATGAAGATGGTACAGTAGTAAGAAATAAAGCAAGATTAGTATGTAAGGGATATGCACAAAGAGAAGGCATTGATTATTCAGACACATTTGCACCTATGAGTAGATTAGAAGCTATTAAGTTGTTTTTAGTTTATGCTATAGTTAAAAAATTCAAAGTTTATCAAATGGATGTCAAATCAGCATTCTTGAATGGAGACTTAAAAGAAGAAGTATACATTGAGCAGCCTGAAGGATTCACCTTATCAGAAAGACTTGATATGGTATGTAGATTGAAGAAGGCCCTCTATGGACTTAAGCAAGCCCCTAGAGAATGGTATGAGAGACTATATGGATACTTAACAAAGATTGGATTCAAGAAAGGAGTAGTAGATTGTAATCTATTCATTAGAGAGACATTTGAAGGTTTATTACTTGTAGCTATATTTGTTGATGACATAATTTTTGGAGGTAATGAAAAAATCAGTGCTGAATTTGTCAAAGAAATGCAGAATGAGTTTGAGATGAGTATGATTGGTCCTATCAAGTACTTTTTGGGATTAAATGTGCAACAGATAGAAAAAGAGATTTTCATTAATCAATCAAAGTATGTGAAAGAGATACTGAAGAAATTCAAGATGGATGATTGCAAGCTAGTAGGAACCCCTATGCTTACTGGATGCAAGCTTACAAAGGAAGATGACTCGCCAGTAGTTGATATAACATTGTATAAATCTATGATTGGTAAACTCATTTATCTTACTCAAACTAGACCTGACATTTCCAATGCAGTTGGTATAGTTGGAAGATTTGTAGCAGAGCCTAAGAAAAGTCACCTCATGGTAGTAAAGAGAATATTGAAATACTTCTAGGGCACTATAGATTATGGTCTATGGTATCCTAATTCAGAAAATGTTGGGCTTCATGTGTACACAGATGCAGATTGGGTAGGATGTGTTGATGACAGAAAAAGCACTTTAGGTGGAGAAATGTTTCTTGGTGATAGACTTGTCACTTGGACAAGCAAGAAACAAAATTGTATTTCTCAGTCAATAGCAGAAGCGGAGTATGTTGCAGCAGCCTTGAATTGTTCTACAATTGTTTGGATCAAGTAGATGATAAAAGATTTTGGAATTTAGATTTATTATCCTATTGTTATTCACTGTGATAACACTAGCACTATCAATATGTCAAAGAACCCTGTGATGCATTCAAAGACAAAACACATTGAGATCAAGTATCACTTCCTAAGAGAGAAAGTGGCAGAGAAAGAAGTCAAGTTGGACTATGTGAGTACTAAAGAATAGTTGGTAGATATATTCACAAAGCCCTTGCCTAAGGATACTTTTGAGTATCTCAGGGGGAAGTTGGGAGTAATTCCCTTCCCTAATTCTGCTTAGAAGGAAGCAAGAATGGCATCAGTCCTTAGGGAATGAAGGAAGGTTGACTAATCTACCTTAGGAGTAGTACCAATGCTTAAAATGAGTGGTGCCCTTTGCCATTGATGTCAAAGCGGGAGTATATATATTTTGTCATGAAAAACAAAAGTAAAAAGAGTAGTAATATACTAAGGGGGAGCAGCATCCAGTTATGACAGCAGTATAGTTGAGGAAATGAAGAATATTAGAAAATATCATAGCAGATGGAGGATTCATCTTTGGGGAAGTTTTTTAGAGGAAATGGAGAATGTTATAAAAGAAATGTTCATTTTGGTTGATGGTGGTTTTTCATTCCACATGTTGCCATCAATGCCAAAGGGGGAGATTGTTGGAGATTTTCCAGCAAGCTAGTACTGACTATATGTTTGTTATTGATGACAACATATGAAAAGTAGCATGTGTGGAAGTGTTAGCGTAGTCATATTATAGCTAATAATTTATTTATTTAATTATTAGTCTATTATTCTCTACACTTAAGTTAGACTTAGGCATCTTATTATTCTTTAGGGTTTTCCCCTTTAGGGTTTTAGTATCCTTTTATAAGGATTCCCTCTTTGTATTTTATTCACTCAATGAATTGTTCATAATAGATATTTTTATTTTGAATGTGCATATGATGTCTCTAGCTTTTTGGCTTCCATGATTTTCTTGCTTTCTGTTCTTTGCTTCTTCCATGTGATAGGGTTATGCATGCAGGTGTTCTTGGGAGATTAGTTTTTCACCTAATATAATAGTCTTATGTAGTAAGACTTTAGTATATGATGCATAGACATGATATCAACATGATATCATGCGTGTAGAGGTTAACTATAAGTACAGACAGTTATATAGTAGCTTGTGTCAGCAGTGTTCCTGATAGAGTTACAAGAAGTGTTCTGTGTATGGTTGTCTGTATAGTTGTCTTATGGGTATATGCCCTAGGATATATGTTGAAGAAATGTTAGTGATGTTTTAGTTATGAACATATAGTCTAATGATGAATGCAAGTAAAGTTATGCAGTCACTATTCGCCAGTAGCAGTTTCCTGTGTTTGTTCAGAAGAGCTGACAGAGATTTTATTGTTTCTTGAGGTGCACCTATCTTGAGGATATGCACCCTTGGAGTTAAGCTTGGAGAAGTGTTATTGATGTTTAGTTAAGAGTGCATAAGTTAATTTAGCTTACAGAGAAAGTTCCAGTTGTTTTGGTAGAGCTAACAGTGTGTGGCGTGTGTCTACAATTATTTTATTAGACAGATCCTAGAATGAGTTGCATGCATAATAGAGCTAACAAAATGTTTGTTGTATTTTATTATGGTTTCTCTAATATGATTTCAAGGTGGTTCCAATAGGCTTACTTCATTATATCATTTGGAGGAAAGGTATTTATAGGCACTCATTTGTGATTGCTTGAGTATGGTTCATGGTTGATTAAGTAGAGCAGAGCAGAGTGTGCGAAGTGTTCAACCATCAGAAGAAGGTCTATGTGACCAAGTAGAGAATGTGTGCTATTCATTGGAACTGATCCAAATAGCAGGTCAAAGCACAGTTCACCAAGATCTAGATATAGCGTGTATCTATTATTCAGAAGGTTGTAGCCTTCGCCCATTTGAGCAGTGAGCTCTCGAACAATGCATCCTCTCCCCTAACAGGGACAATTGTACAAGACTCCTAATAGGGTCCAACCCTTAACTAGGTCTACTATACTTAATATATTATAAAGCTACTCCTAACAGTGTAAAGGATCTTCTAGCAAGGATCATTATACACTAGTACAAAATATTAGTGGGTATCAAGTCCCACCGGGGTTTTTACCTATTTGGGTTTCCTCGTAACCAAAATATTGGTGTTTTGTTCAAGTGTTCTTTCATTGTGTTTATGCTTTATGTTTAAGTATACTTAATTGGGTAAAGAATTGAAACTTGTAGATAACTAATTCACCCCCCCCCTCTCAATTATCTATTGGGACTATTCCTAACAAGGACCCGCTATATAGTTGAGTGGTTTCTGATCACTCGGGTATGTCAACACTATGGAAAAGTTCAGGACATGTCTCAGGAGACATGTCTATATGCCCAAATAAGGAGTGAGGAAGCTCAGTGGGGAGCTTGATTGATATTTGAGATGGTTGTTCATGAGATCTCACAGATGGCTCGCATTGATTGGGACTACCAAGCATATGTCTTTGATGCAGGTGTTACCGATGAGTATCATGCTCACTACCTCAGGCATCCATACCCTAGGTTCACTGCTCCAAATGATGCCATTCTAGATATCGAGGATGCACTAGATTATGACCCTGATGATGATGTTGGTGGCCAAGCCTGAGTTGTACTAGGTGCCGATAGGGGGAGAGGATGAGATGGAGCCCGCAGGGGTAGGGGAGATGGAGATGGGGCCCATGGAGGTAGAGGGGATGGTGATGGAGGAGATGGTGGAGATGATAGAGGTGGTGGTGGTGGCGCAGTAGGCAATAGTAGATGGTGGGCCTTCAAAGGAGAGTCTAGTTACAGTCAGTGGAGATTATGGGTCACTCCTCCTTGGAGGGATACATGGCTGTTATTACACATGGATGAGCATGCCCAGAGAGAAATAGGAGGGCAGGATCAGCAACAATAGTAGGTACCATAGGATCCTCCTATGGGTGGTGATGGAGAAAGGTTATCCTAGTGTGAGAGAAAGTGAGCTGCCCTTAGATTGGGGATGGCCACCCTCAGAGCCTAATTAATAGAGAGAGATGTGTAACTAGCTTAGGTCAGATTAGAGAGAGATACCCATATCACCCAGCTGAGAGTAGATAGAGATGCCCAGTTAGCATAGTTGAGGGCATGTAGGGATGCACAGCTTGTGTAGCTGAGAGCCAAGAGATAGAGATATGTGCACACTGCCACCCACCAGGGACAGAGGGCCACATGTTCTTTCACCTTTTATTATGTTGCGGTTCCTACCTTCCAAAGGGCTCCTTTATATTTAGTTATTGCTCAACAGTTTGAGGGTGCCATGCCTCCCCTAGCACCACCTAGTAGAGAAGATGCACCCCCTCTCGATCCTCTAGTAGAGGATGAGGGGGCCAGTGAGGTGTAGACCTCTTTTGATGTTCATGCATATTTTGTATCACTGGTCATATTGTATCTGATTGGATATCTTGTACTTGTACCATTTTTTATCGATGTAATTTCATGTCTCCTGGACTCTGTACTGATACATTATCTCATTGTTGCATCCATGCTATGATATACTAATACTCTAATTTACTGATGCTTTCTGATGGACATTCTTGATACTCTTGTTTATGGATATTTCTGATGATATATTGATGCTCACGATGATTCTATCATGGATGCCTTTATCTGATTCATCATGTTTTCTATCTCTTATATCTGATCTCTGATGGTTTTATTTTCTACACATGTGATATATTTGGTGTCTATTTTATGCTTTGGATATTGATGTGATGATCATACTTGGTCAAGATTACATTAGGTGATGATAAAATGATGTCATAATATAATTCACTGATATATGCTCATGTTTTTGTTATTTTCAAAGTTTTTATGAATGTATAGATGCATGAGATGTATTGTGATGCAATGTATGGACATCTCACTTTTATTTATGTATGAGTGAATATGGATGCATTATGCAAATGGTTTTATGATATGAAATGGATTATGAATGCAAATGGATATCAATGATTTATACTCAGTCATTTTAGTTTCAGTTGTTTTATGATTCCATGATGTACTTGGTCACACATGTCAAATGGTTAATGCTTAATGCTTTAGAATTTTCAGCTTATATCAAAATGTCTTTAGATAGATTTTTAGTTTATATCAATGCCTTCGATAGTTGAATCCACACTTTCATGCTTATGCAAGATTTAAAATGAATGAAACTAAATTAATATAAATGCCAATTAAAATGAGTTTCAATGCAACTAAAGACAATGAAATGCATCTAAATGAACCTTAATGCAAATTAATATGATATGCAACTAAAATGAACCTAAATGCAATTAACCAATGAAATGTACCTAGAATAAGACACCTAGGATAGTCACTGTTTATTCAAAGTGGTTTGTTTTTCATCATAGAGATTTTGTTAGCGGGACCTCATTAGGATAGTACAATTTTCACCAATAGATTTAGCAATCCTAAAAATATGAATACATCCTTTTTATTCACCATGTTGGAAGACAACCTAAACATTAAAGCACCTAGCCAGAATAGTTTGTCAGTTACTTCTTGTTTGATATAAACCATTGCTTTTCTAGTGCACAATGTGTAAATGTATACCTACAATGACCTTTCATTTTGTATTCATATCCTAAGGTATAATCCGATTTACCATGCACCTTACTAAGGAATAGTTTATCTTTGTTAGTTTTTAAATAGGTAAGGAAATAGATGCAACCTCACTAAGGTTTTCATAGGAAAAGGGGTTGAGGTATACATGGTGTTCCAATTGGGATGGAGGCACTTATAGTAGACACCCATTCCCCATGATCACCTTAGATCATCAAATTTATTACCACAAACAAAAAACAAAGAAAATATTATGCCCCTAGTCCTTGTTCCTCTTAGTCCGTAGACATCATCAAGTTACTCAAGGAAACATAACAATAAAAAATTGATAATAAGAAAAAATCATTGTCTTTTTAGCATGATCATTGTATTTGCATAATAGAAACAAACAATTGTGATTATAGTGTTTAAAAACACTGTTGATTAATCTTGCAAACACATGCATAAGAATTATTATCAATCAAAGATTCTTTCTTCATCCATAAGTGTCTCACCTGTTTTAGTGTTTAGAAACATTCTTCCATCATGACGTTGTGTTGAGAAACACATTTTAGATCCAACTAGTTGGTGTTTAAAAACACCATTTTTTGTAGTTTATTGTCAATTGTGAACGAGGGTGGTATTGAAAAATACCATTGTTCATAGTTTATTGTCAATTGCGGACTCATCATCTTGTCAACCAATGTTATTGTGATCAAATTCCCCCTAGGGATAAACAGTTTACCTAGGACCCTAATGTGGACAGATTCCAGTCTTAGGAAGGCACATTTTTCTGAAAGTTCTCTTAGGATTTGGTGTGTCACAAAAGTGACTGAAGGATATATACAAACAGACATTTACATAGGGAAAAGGTGCAATCATTGTCTTGATAGATAGAGCATTGATTAAAAGTAGCATCTATTTACAAGGTTTTCATCACTTGGCCACAATTTTATTCTATTTTTGCTATCATGGCGCCTGTTTACCAGGTTTTCACCAAGAGACCTTTTTCTCTTTTCCAAATTTTTTTGTTCTTTTTGATTTTTCTATTTTTTTTGTATTTTTCTCTTTTTTGAATTTTTTTTTGGACTCACCAAGGTGCCTATTTGCTAGGTTTTCACCAAGATGGTCATTTTTCATGACTTTTTCCATTGTTTTTAATTTTTTTCAAGATCCATATTTTCTATTTTTGAACCTTTTTTCAGGACTCTTTTAACTGTATAGGAACTACTTCCAGAATGTCAAGCATAAAACCTTTTCAGATGTATGTTAGGATTAACAAGGCAGAAATAACAATTACATGAAAATATAACCAATATCAGAAAACAATAAACCACATAGAAGAGAACACAAGACACAAAGATTTAACGTGGTTCACCCAATCCCTGGGCTACATCCACCAACAATGAGTCCAATATTTTATTATCCAGTGATTACAACTTGATTACAATCCGTAATCCCCTTACAACTCAATTCCTCTGCAAGTACTAAAAATGATACATCATGAAATCCCTAACCCTAAGCCATATTATATAATATTTTTTTGCTTTAGGGTTAAAATGGGTTACAATCATGTCGGCCCAAAAATAGCCAAAAATATGTCAGCCTCAATTTTTTTTCCCGACGAGGGCAAGAGGGAAAGTGTACAGTACTTTCCTGATCAGTCACCACAAGCTAACAATGTAGAGTATTGATTGGATCTAGTAAAACATCTCCTTCAGACGTAGCCAATTGGTAGGCTCCTGATCGAAATGCTGCTATAATGACAAAGGGACCCAGCCAATTGGGTTCAAATTTCCCTTTTTGTTCTCGATTTTGCTGATTCTTAGGATTTTCTCTTAGGACTAGATCTCCTACCTTAAAACTTCTTGGTTTTAATTTCTTGTTTTATCCTCTTGAAATAGTCTTTTGGTAAGCTTTGAGATGATCAAATGCCTATTGTCTATGCTCGTCTAGCAATTCAAGTTTTTGTAGTCTAGATATTCTATAGTCCTCATCAGTGACTAGATGTTTTAGTGATACCCTCAGTGATGGAATCTCTACCTCAACTGGTAAGACTACTTTTGATCCATAGACTAGTGCGAAATGAGTTGCACCAGTTGGTGTTCTAATGATTGTTCTATAAGCCCACAATGCTGGATTGATTTGCAAATGCCAAACCCTTCCAGATTTGTTTACTATCCTATGCAAGATTTTTAGAATTTTTTTGTTTGATGCTTTAGCCTGTCCGTTACCTCGAGGGTAATAGATTAAGGAATAGTGCTGAGTGATCTTAAATTGAAGACACAACTCATCTATGTCTTTGTTCTTTAGTTGACCCCCATTGTCAGTCACAATTGACAAAGGTATGCCATAAAGGAAAATGATGTAATTCAATATGAACATTGAAATTTGTTTTCCTATTGCATTGGACAGTGGGAAAACCTCCACCCATTTTGTAAAATACTCAATTGTAGTGATGATGTATTTATGTCCATTAGATGAATTAGGGTAAATCTGACCGACCAAATCAAAGGCCCACTCCTAAAATGGCCAGTGTGTTATGAAGGGAATCAACTCTCTAGCTGGAGCATGTATCGGATTACCATGGATTTGGCATTTCTTACAAGTTTTTGCAAAGTGGATAGAATATTTATCCATAGTGGGCCAATAATACCCAACCCTTAAAAGTTTCTTAGCTAATGAAAAATTGTTCGAGTGTGACCCACACACACCTTCATGAACTTCTTTTAATACATGATTAGACTCTTCATGTTCTAAACACCTATGAAGCATGCCATCTAGACTACGTCTAAACAAGTCATTAGTGATGATTATGTAATGTGATGATGCTCTTATGAGGGATCTCTTTTCATTTATAAAATAGCCTTCGAGAATTGTTTGGTCTTTAAGATAGGAATAGATATAGGTGTATCTGGATAACACTTGAGTTTCCAGGGCACAAGCAATTTGGCATTTGGGTGAGTCATAAGCTGGGAAAGGGAGTTCTTCAACCTAGAAGTCATAGAGAAAGTGGTGCTCCTCCAATTGTAACATGGATGCTAAGGTAGCCATTGCATCAGCTACTCTATTCTCTGATCTTGGAATTTTTTGAAATGTAATGAAGATGAAGTACTTTTTCAAGTCATCCATAATTGTTTTGTAGAGCATAAGTTTTTCATCCTTAGTCTAATAGTCACCATTGAATTGATTGATAATGAGTTGAAAATCTCCATAGATGTGTAATTAAATGATTTTCCATTCTATTGCAAGCTTGATTCTATTCACAAGAGCTTCATACTCTTCTATATTGTTGGTGGATGGACAAATCATTTTGTATGCCTTTGGAATCTTATATCCTTGTGGTGTGTTGAATAAGTATCCAACTCTTGATCCTTGTTGTGTGAAGGAACCATCAAAGTACATTTTCTAGGGATGTTGTGTTAAGTGCATGACAAATTCATCTGGAAACTCCACAAGTAAGGGCTTGTTATCAGTTAGTGGTGTCTCTACAAGTTGATAAGAAATCACTTGTCCTTTAATGGCTTTTCTATCCACATATTCAATATCAAATTCACTTAGGATTAGGACCCACTTAGCTATCCTTCCTGTTATCATTGCTTTGTTCAGCAAGTATTTTAGTGGATCAATTTTAGCTACCAGCCTCACCTTGTGTGCTAACATGTAGTGTCTAAGCTTTTGAGATGCGAACACCACTGCTAAGCATGCCTTCTCAATCATTAAATAGTTTAGCTCAAATGTGACTAAGGTCCTACTGATGTAATATATGGCTCTTTATTTCTTTGATTCATCTTCTTGTGCAAGTAATACCCCTAATGATGTATCTATAGCTGATATGTAGAGTAATAGAGGTTTTCCATAAATTGGTGTCATTAGAATAGGAGGATTCATCAAATACTTCTTGACTTGGGTAAAATTATCTTCACATTGATCATCCCAAGTGAATGTGGTTCCTTTCCACATCAATTTTGTGAAAAGTTGTTCTTTGTCTGCCAACTGAGATATGAACCTTCTTATGGGTTGTAGCTTAACTTGTAGTGTTCTCATCTGACTAATGTTCCTTGGTGGTTGCATCTCTAGAATAGCCTTTACTTTTGGTGGATCCACCTGAATTCCCTTTGCCAAAAATATGAATCCTAAAATTTTTCCAGATGACACGCCAAATGCACACTTCTTAGGATTAAGTCTTAATTGAAACTGTTCCATTTTATCAAAGATCTTCATTAAGTCTTGTATGTGTGTAATCCTTATCTTTAATTTTGCCAAGGTGTCATCAACATAGTCTTCCATGTTCTTATGCATCATGTCATGGAATATTGTGGTCATTTATCTTTGGTAAGTGGCACCTATGTTTTTGAGACCAAATGGCATTACATTCCAATAGTAGGTTCCCCATGTGCACGTGAATGTTGTTTTCTCTTGGTCTTCAGGAGCAATTTTGATCTGATTATATCCTGAAAATCCATCCATTAGGGAATACATCTCGTAACCTGCTATTAAGTCCACAATCATGTCTATGTTTGGAAGTGGAAAGTCATCTTTTGGACAAGCCTTGTTGAGGTCCCTAAAGTTTATGCATACTCTTATGGATTTATCAGCTTTAGAAATAGGAACTATGTTTGATATCCACTCTGCATAATGAACAACCCTAATGAATCTAGCTTTCAATAGTTTTTCCAATTCTGCTTTCACTAGCAATGCCACATGTGGATTCATTTTTTTGAGTTTTTTCTTTATTGGTTTTACATCTAGTGAAATAGACAAATGACACATAATCAAATGTGTGTAAAATCTAGGCATATCTAAGTAAGACCAAGCAAAGTTGATCTTCTTTTCTTTGAAGAAATCTGTGAATTAGATCTTTTCATCTTTTGTCAATGACTGAGCAATGTGGATCAGCTAAGGAGCTTCTGTTGTTCCCAAATTAATGGGTTGTGTGGGTTCAATCAAAACTGATGATCTTTCTTGAAAGTGATTTGGGAGGATATCAAGAATCCCATCCTTTGGAGCCTTGAAGAGGTTTTCACCATCAGATACATCTTTTTCTTTTTCTCTTTTAGGTTCTGATACTGCCACTAAGTGGTTTTCACCATTAGATCTCTTGTTCTTTTTGTTTTTGTTTTTGAGACTGAGAAACTTGATATCCTCTTCAGTCATAGTTTCACTCTTTGCATTGGTGGAAGAAAGGAAGGGTTCACAAGCATTGAGATAATAGGCTATGGAATAGTCATTGTCAAAGGATAGCAAGCTTGTATTTGTAGGTTTTTCCCAGTCTATCAAGTCAGGGTATTTCAAGGACAAAGATTTAGTAGGTTCAAGAGGCAACATCACATTGTTATAACCATTCGTAACTTGCAAGATATCATCTATTAAGTTTTCTTCTAAATAGATGTTAGGATTATTAGAGTCATGTTCATTATTATTAGAGTTCATGTTAATGTTATGCGTATCTAACTCTAGTGATCTAACATCATAAATTTTGCCTTCTTCAATCAAGACTCTTGGAGCAAATTTGTGTATCACATCTATCTCTATGTCCATGGTGGCATCCGAAAGGACATCCCATTCATATTCATGTGAGTCTACTTGACTATAATTTGAAACCCCCAAGAAGTGGGAAATAGTCATGGGTACTTCATCTTCTTCATTAGCATGGTTCTCTTCTTCTTGCAATGGTTCTTGTGGAGGCTCCTCATCAAAATGAGGTGTGTCATCAATAAGACTTTGTTGTTCTTGTTCTATGTTAGATTCTCTTGTTTGTTCTTCTTCTGGTTCTTGTTCAACATTGGTACCAATTTCTGATAGTGGATCTCCTTGTAATAGAAGAAACCTTTCATAGGTGATAGGTTGTCCTATTATTTCTTCTTTGTCATCTAAGTCTCTTGATCTATCAAATACATGACCACTTTTTTTGTGGGATGAAATCTAGCTTCTCTGAAGCCTAATCCAGTCTTGTCTTTGGGATTTTTGAAGTCCATGTGTAGAGGTTCTACTAGCACTTTGTTGTGTTGTCCTAATGGTCCTTTTCCTTTGTAACCCATTTGTTTCATAAGTTCATATCCTTTCCCATATTTTCTTGGAGATATCTCAACATGTTTAGCGTTCCCATGTTCTTCCAGTTCTTTATAAAGCCATTGCAAAATAGCCTTTTCTTCATTTTCCTCTTCAAGGGATATTTTTTCTTTCACCATTCCAGTTCCTTCATGTATAGTTAGAGCACTACCACTGGATGGTATAAATGTTGATGAAGGCATTCCTTGTGTCCTAGGAGATATGGGAAGATCTATTAAAGATACTAAGGGATCTATCTTGTATTGACCCATGCTTGTTTCTTGGATGTGGATATTTTTAGCAAAGCTTTTCAAAACCATTTCTTTGGATGTTTTCACCTTATGAGAGCTTTATTTGTTATGAGGAACCATGATTTCTATTTTCTTGAGATTGTTGCAATAATATGTAGTATCTGCTAGAATAGTGACCTCCACCCCATGATGAGGAAATTTTAGGCATTGATGGTAAGTTGAAGGCACAACTTGCATTGAGTGTATCCATGGTCTTCCAAGAAGAATGTTGTAAGCAAGAGGGAGATCAAGAACTTGACATAGGACATCTTTCTCCACTGGTTCCACTCTGATAGGTAAAACAACTAATCCTTTGGATGATCTCTTTTCTTCATCATAAGCCTTGATTGCTATCTTTCTTCTAGGATCAATTGCATGTTCTAAGAAACCCAATTGTTTTATCAAGTTGTATGTGTAAATGTTCAAACCAGTGCCTCCATCTATCAAGACATGTTTGAATTGATGTTTATGAATAAGGACTTCTAAGTGCAAAGGTTGGTTATGTGGTTGGCTCAATAATTTATAATCTTCTATAGAAAAATATAAGTAGTGCAGGGAATTCAAGTGACCAACCATACCTTGGAATCTATCCACATCTAGATCTTTCGGTACATTAGTGCTAAGTAGGGCTTGATCAAGAAATTCCTTATGACTAGGGGAGATTTTCAAAAACTCTAGGATAGATATTTGAGTGGGTTTCTTTTGTAATTGTTCCATGAGATTGAACTTTGGAGGTAGCACCGCTTGTTTAGACATTGTTGTTGTTGTAGCTGGTTTTTTAGATGTTGAAGCCCCTTTGAGAGTGAGTTTTTCTTGACTTCGCATTACAACATTAGAGGATTCAGATTTTTTTTTAACTCCTCTTAGAGTAATCATATTGACAAAGTGTTCACATGGTTCCATCATATTGATTATATTATCATTATCAGAATAAGTGTAGTTGATTTTGTTTCTTTTTGAAGATTCTCCTTTCTCATATTTAGGTAATGGTGTTTGAAATTCTTTATGTTCATTGTTTGTGTGATGTCAATCTACCTTGACTTCTCCTTCTTCAATGAGATCATGAATAACATGTCTCAATTTTAAGCAGTTATTGGTCTTGTGTCCTTTATTACAATGAAACTCATAATAATCATTGTCATTCCACCACTTGGGTTTGTCTTCAGGATCCCAAGGTTTGGAATCAGGAATTGTAATGATTTTTTTTATCCACAAGTGACTTTAGAACCACTTCCAAGGTGTCTCCCAATGGTGTAAATGTTCTCTTGGGCCTTGGTGCCCAAGGTTCTCTTCGAGCAGGAGGTTTATTGTAAGTATTGTTTATCATTGGTGTCACAGAAGGACTTGGATTGTTGTTCGTTTGAAGACTTGTTGTAAGATTGAAAACATCTAGTTTAGGTTTGACATTAGGACTATCAACAACTCCATCATTAACCACGTTATTTTTGTTCTTGTTTGTGTATTTATACTTGTCCTTGGAGGAATAATGTTTTTCTTTATTTTCCTTGTTGATGGTAATGTCACATTTCTTGATTAGGACTTCCTCAATTTTGAAAGCACTATCTATCATTTTGTCAAAACTCGGTGGTCCTTGCAATTGTATTGGGAAATTCATTTCTAGGACCAAGTTGTTAATGAAGATATCCATCTTTTCATTTTTAGGTATCTGCCTAGCATATCATGCAAATATTTTTCTCCATCTTTGTAGGAAACTCGAGAATGATTCTCCCATTTTCTATTTGGTGTTGCATAGATCCAACATTGTGACTTTGTGTTGGATATTGTAGGAGTATTGTTGTATGAATTTTTTCACTAGTTCATCAAATGTTTTGATTCCTATGGGTAATTTGGAAAACTGGTCCATAGCTTGTCCACCTAGGCTTCATGGAAATAGCCTCATGATATATGTTTGTTCATGCGTGAACTCCATACTAGTTGTGCAAAACTCCCTCACATGATCTTGAGGGTCAGAATCTCCCATGTATTTGTCATAGTTTGGCATTGTGACATTCTTGGAAATGGAATCATTTTGAGTCCCTTGTCAAAAGGGAAAGGACATATGTGTTCCAAGGAATATGATTATTTTGGTTTGTCCTTTTCTTTTTTGAGTTCTTGGATTTCCACTCGTAAAGTAGGTAGTTGCCTTGTTAGAATTGATATAGGACTAAGGTCTTCCTTTATCTTGAGTTTGTTAGAAAGTAAAGTCCACCAAGATAACTGAGAGGGGGGGTGAATCAGTTATTAGATAAATATAATTTTTATCAACCTTAATAGATTTTAACCATGTAAGCAATGTAACCAACAACCATAGAAAGATATACATGCACAATAATACAATGACACAAGATATGTTGACTAGGGAACCTCTTGATCAAAGAGTAAACCCCGGTGGGAATGATGCCCAAAAAAGATGAACTGATATGAATATTCCTTGTGAAAGGATGGACTCTATTAGGAGTCTTATGAAATACATTCAGTACATATGAATCTTTGTTAGGATATTTTGAATCCCTGTTAAAAGATTTTAACTCTATTAGGAGTTATGGAAGACAGAAGGACCCACTATCCAAACAACTTCAAGGTAAGATCACTGAACTCACTATCCAACTGATCTTTGTATTACTCAATAGAATAATACCAAAATATTACTGACCTCAAAAATCCAATTCTCCTTCTCTGACTGTGCCAAACCGCACCAACTCCTTCTTCAGATCTCAATACTAGATCTCAGTACTTCACACATCCTCTTTCAAAAATTTCACTTTCACAATACACTTACATTCATCACATTCCACACTACAAAAAGGAATACATTCCTTCCTTTATACCACACTCAAGTAATTACAAATGATTCAGCATACAAATTACAAAATAAAACTTCCACACGTTACATCAAACTTAAATAAAATTGTCAGCTTCCAATCAATATAATTCTTCACTCATGCGACCTCGGATCTTGTGCTATCAACTAAATCACTATCAAAATGTCTCCAACTACTCTCTAACTATGCATAACTAGATTCCATCCCGATTAGGAGATATCGTCCGATTTCCACAAATCGCTACTCAGGAACACTACCTGAATACTACTTCTACTGATTTCCTCATAACTTCCATGAATAAATGAATTACTAGCTACGCTCTTAACTATGATCTTATAACACATCATAGAGTAATTTACCAACTCCACATAGCTTCATCTTCAATATCCCAAGTGCGCTAACTCAAACACTATCTGCTTCTCTGCTAATCTTCAGTAGATCATTATGTTGACATCAATGACAATCACAGTCATGAATGCAAAAACAACTGCTACAGAATGCATGCTAATACTCCCCCATAGGATATATTTATAATTCATTCCTAACAATTTCCCCCATTGGCATTGATGGCAACATAGATGAAAAAACATCCAAGTTCCATAAATCAAATCACTGCAACACTGCTTCTCTAAAAATGCATCAAATCAACCAAATCTTGCTTTGTTTTCCTATTCAATTCTCTCCAGCAGATGTTTTAGATATTTTTTCATGTATACTTCTCCCCCATTGACATCAATGATAGATGTTTCATCATTATGTCAACAACAACTTCAATGTCAAAAGACACTGTTAAAAAAAAAACATTCATTAGAGTCCTCATGACTCAGCTCAGATACACATCCTCCCCCATAAAGGAAGTACCAACATCTAGTCCACAAGAAAAATAGGGCTCATATACAACTGGATGGATGGAACAATCTACATCACCTCTCAAAAGTAGGCTAGGGCATAACCCCAAGCATACCTCTCAGATACTCAAATGTATCCTTAGGCAAAGGTTTTGTAAATATGTCTGCAATCTACTCCTTTGTGCTTATGTAGTCAAGTCTGACTTCTTTTTCTACTACTTTCTCTCTCACTACATGATACTTTATCTCTATATGCTTTGTCTTAGAATGTAACACAGGGTTCTTAGACATACTAACTATGCTGGTGTTATCACAATATATAACAATAGGCTCAACAAATTTTATTCCAATATCCTTCAACATTTGCTTCATCCAAATTATCTAGTTACAATTGTTTGCTGCTTTAGTCATTGAACTGTTTCTCATTTCTACAATACCATTTTGTTCAGGTGTCCAAGGGGCTGAAAACTGTATGTTAATGTTTGAAATATAGATTAAGTAATTGAGAGGGGGGTTGAATCAATTAACCATAAATTTACTTTCCATAGATCCCTTAGATGTTTTATTAAATCATTTGCTGCTGTTGTTTAGCAAACATACAGAGAAATGCTAAAACTCGGTTATTGCAGTGAGTATTAATTATAACTGTTCTTAAGCATTCATCGGTGATTAACATACATGAATAAAGAAAATAACATGAACACAAGAGACACTAGATTTAACGTGGAAACCCAATATGGGAAAAACCACCAATGTAACTAGTACCTATTTTTCACTCTTCTGAAATGATGTCCTGTTAGGAGCCAACCCGGTAAAAGGTTACAAAACACACTATTAGGTGTGACCTTGTTAGAGGATTTAATCACCCTGTTAGGAGTGGCCTTGTAAGAGGTCTTGAAAAAATTTAATAGAACTATCACCTTGTTAGAGGATTTATAAAATGGCTGTTAAACCAACTTGGTTAGGAGATTTTGTAATCACTGCTACAATGGTAAGAAAGTAACAATGAAATGACCTGAATAATGATGCAACTTAATTACTGATTATAGATTTCTGTTCTACTTCACTAGATCCTTCCTGATCAAAATATATCTCTGCTGCTCCTCAAGGATATCTAATCATCCTTCAAAATTCACTCACACTTTCCTTCTTTTTCTTTTACTTCCACACTTTTAATTCACAACTTGACCTTCTATATATACCATTTAGATTGACCATTCAAATTGTCAAGTTAGCACTAATAACATTACTAGTCATCACAACAGTTAGTTGGAATAATCAAACTTTATTTCTCAAATTAACAAAATCCTTTACTAGGTCGACCTTGCTCGGTAAACATTAATCTGAAAAGATTTCCTTTGGTGACCGAGAGAACTCGGTAAGCACTAAATTTCCTTCGTTAACTAAGGAAGCTCAGTTAACATTGTTTTTTGCCATACTTTTCTTTGACACCTGAGATATCATGGTAGACACTGAAAACCACCTGCTGACCAACTGAGCTCGGTAATACTGTGAACTGCTTTGCTGACCGACTGAGCTCAGTAAATACTGTGAACTACTTTGCTGACTAACTGAGCTTGGTAAATACTATGAACTACTTTGCTGACTGACTGAGCTTGGTAAATAATATGACATTAGTGTGACATCAAAGACAACACACAATTAATCCAACAATCTCCCTCTTTGGCATTGATGGCAACACAATATGTCATAGAAAAATGAAATTTCATAGAAAACATAGAGTAAGGAACATATCCTTAGCTTCATTCTGATTCTCATCTATGAGAACTCCCTCTGTTAGCAAACTTCTCTTTCTGACTGAAAACTCTCCAAGAAAAATCTCCCTCTTAGAAATCTAAAGAAATTTCTTGAAATATCACAGCAAACTCTCCATCTTTGACAACACATGCCAAAGACAACACATACCAGGTGAATAGCAATGTACCTTGAGTACTGATTCATATGCAATGATTTCTTGACTAAGCTGCATCAACTGACTGATCTTTAATATGCTCTGGTTGATGCATCACTAAAACTTCATGTAGTGAGCCTCGGATAGGGGAATGACCCCTAACTTACCTCTTATATACAAGAATGCATCCTTAGGTAGTGGCTTGGTGAATATATCTACAATTTGTTCTTTTGTATGAATATATTCCAATCCGATTTCCTTGTCCTGCACCAATTCTCTAACAAAGTGATATTTTATAGCAATGTGTTTGGTTTTGGAATGCATTACTAGATTCTTTGAAATATTTATTGCACTTGTATTATCACAAAATATAACAACTAGTTCTTTGATCTCAACCTTCATGCCTTCCAATAACTATTTGAACCAAACAATATTAGAGTAGTTTACTACTGCAGCAACATATTCTGCTTCTGCTATGGATTGGGATGTGCAATTTTTCTTTTTACTAGTCCAAGATACCAACCTCTTGCCAAGAAAGAATGCTCCACCACTTTTACTTTTTCTGTCATCAATGTTTCCTTCCCAATCAGCATCAGTAAACACTTTTAAGTCTAGATTGCCTCCAAATTTATACCACAAGCCATAATCTTCAGTTTCGTTCAAGTATCTCAAGATTCTTTTGATTGCCATCATATGATTTTCTCTTGGTTTTGCTGAGAATCTTGCTACTATACCAACTGCTAAGGCAATATCAAGCCTTATATGAACTACATACTATAATTTTCCAATCATTGATTTGTATAAGGTCTGATCTACTTCTTTTGAATCATCATTTTTGGTAAGCTTCAGTCCAGTACACATGGGGGTACCAACTGGTTTTGCATCTTCCATACCAAACTTCTTAAGTATTTCCTTGATGAATTTAGACTGAGTAATGTAGATATCGTTCTTGCTCTGCTGAATTTGAAGACCAACAAAAAACTTTAATTAACCAAACATAGACATTTCAAATTCTCTGTTAATTTGCTCTGAAAATTCTTTGCACTGATCATCATTACCTGTAAACACAGTATCATCCGCAAATATTTCTCCCAAAACAATTCTATTATCTGGTCCTTCCTTGATGTACAAACTACTGTTATCATTAGCTCTTTTGAAACCAATCTGAATAAGATAGTTATGTAATCTTTCATACCATGCTCTAGGGGCTTGTTTCAAACCATTCAATGCTTTGTGTAACTTGCAGACCATATCCTTTTTGTCTGGATCAACAAAACCTTTAGGTTGCTCAATGTAGACTTCTTCATCAAGAATACCATTGAGAAATGTAGATTTTACATCCATTTGATATACCTTAAATCCTTTATGGGCTGCATATGCAAGTAGAGTTCTTACACCTTCTAATCTTGCAACTGTTGGAAACAATTGTCTGAAGGAAATTGCTACTCAATTATGTATTGTCCTTGATGTCACACAATGTCATAGTCTGCAGCAATCAGATCCTACCGAGCTCAGTCAGTCTGCCAGACAGGAATATTAGTGCTTACCGAGTCCACTCGGTTATCAAAAAAAAGTAGTGTCTACCGAGTTCACTCGGTTACCGAAGAAAAGTTATTGTTTACCGAGTTGAGTCGGTCATCGAAAAAAAGTTATTGTTTACCGAGTTCAGTCGGTCATCGAAGAAAATTTATTGTTTACCGAGTTCAGTCGGTCATCAAAGAAAAGTTAGTGTTTACCGAGTCCAGTCGGTTATCGAAGGTAAAAGATTGTCGGTGTTTACCGAGTTCCCTCGGTCTCTGAAAGATTATAGAAAGTTATGGTCACCGAGCACTGTCGGCCCTTGAAGGATTTTTGCAAATAGAGTTTGCTTAATTCAGCCGACTGTTATACTAAATAATGTTGATTTGACAAATCTAAAATCATATAAATAAAAGGTCAAATGTGAAAAGTAAACAAGAAATATAGCAGAAGATTTAGAAAAGAAAAGAAGGAAAGGTGTATGCGAATTTTTGAAGGATGTTCAGATATCCTTGAGGTGCAGCAGAGATTTATTCAATCAGAAAGGATCAGACTTATACAGAATAGAGATCTGTAATCAGCAAGATAGTTGCATTATTATACAGGTCATTTTTCATTGTTACCTTCTTATCATTGTAACAGTGAATTCTAAATCTCTTAACCGAGTTGGTTTAACAACCATATTGTAAATCCTCTAACAAGGTGACAATTCCATTGAATTGTTTTCAAGACCTCTTACCAGGCCACTCCTAGCAGGGTGTTTTAAATCCTCTAACAAGGTCACACCTAACAGTGTGTTTTGTAACCTTTTACAGGGTTGGCTTCTAACCAGGCATCACTTCAGAAAAGTGAAAATCAATATCTAGATACATTGGTGGTTTTTCCCATATTGGGTTTCCATGTTAAATCTTGTGTCTCTTGTATTCTTAATTGCTTTCTCAATCATATACATGTGCTGATGAATATCTAAAGATAATTTTGCTAATACTTTCTGCATCTTCAAAGTTACTGCAATCTATTTACCGAGTGCTAAAATAGATAACATTGTTAAGATATCCTAAGTGATCTGCAAAGAATTAATTGTGAAGTGTTTTATTGTTGACTGATTCACCCCCCCCTCTCAGTCACTTCATCCATATTCCATCAATTGGTATCAGAGCTTTTGGTGCTTGCAGGAAGGGTTTCAAGGACCTAAGCTAAAGATCAGGATGTCTTACAAGAGGGAAATTCCAAAGCTCAACAGAGATAACTTTTCAGCATGGCAAGGTCTCATGCGACTTCATCTGGCTTCCATTGGTGATTCAGGATGCAAATACATTGATGAAGAATACACAATTCCTAATGGCACATTAACTGTTGAAGACATTGCAGATAAAAAGACTCACAACACCATGATGATAGACATTGCATCTGCTCTCAGCTATGAAGAATTTAATGATATTAAAGACTGCACTACTGCATATGAAATGTGGATGGCACTGAAGAAAATATATGGTGGTGATGCAAATGTGAAAAGAGCCAAAGCAGAAAGCCTAAGAGGACAGTTTGACAAGATGAATATGAAGGAAGATGAAAACATTGCAAAATATGTTGAAAGAATCAAAGCAAGTGTAAGTACAATTAGAGCTTCTAGAGGAACAATCTCAGATGAGACTGTTATAAGTAAGGTACTCAGAACATTACTCCCTATCTATGCAATAAGAGTATTAGCTATTCAAGAAAGAAGATGTGAAACAAACCACAATATAACTTTGGATGCTTTAGTTGGAAGATTGACAGCCTTTGAATTAGACAACTATGACAACTATGTTCCTAGTTCCAAAAATATTGAATCAGCATTTGAGGCCAAGGTTTCACTAAAGAAGAACAAGAAAATTAAAGAAGTTCAGTCAGAAAGTGAAGAAGTATCAGAAGAAAGTTCTGATAGTGATCTTGAAATTGTAGAAGCATTACTTGCAAAGAAGTACTCTAGAGGGAAAGGTAAGTATAAAGGTAAAACTCCTTTAATCTATTTTTCATGTGAAGAAATTGGACATATTGCAGCTAGGTGCCCAAACAAGCAAGTCAAAGAAGAGAAGAGAAGTCACAAGTACTATGGCAAAAAGAATTTCAAATCATACAAGGATAAAGGTAAGAAATCATGTTTTATGGCTAAAGATTCTGATGATAGTGAAGAAGAAATTGTCTTTATTGCTATAAAAGATGAATCTGATGATGATGAAGATAAGATGGCACTTATTTCTCATATAAGCAAAGATGATATATGGATAATAGACAGCGGATGTTCACACCACATGACTGGTGACAAAACAAAATTTGAATATCTAGAAGACTGTGATAGTGGTAATGTAAGATTTGGAAACAATGAACCTTGTTGTATAAAAGGAAAAGGAAGAATCTCATTAACCAAAGAACTCATATGTGATAATGCTTATTGGGTTGAAGGACTAAAACATAATCTTCTAAGTGTAGCACAGCTAATCAACACTGGTTTCAAGGTTGAATTCATGAATGGTCAAGCAAGACTGCTGGATGGAAAAGGAAAACTCATTGGATCAGGCAAACAAACAAAAGGTAACTTATTTTATCTTGATCTCAGTGAACATTCATGCTTTATTGCTCAACTAGAAGAAAGTTGGCTATGGCACAAAAGGTTATGTCATGTGAATTTTGATAACATGATAAAAATAAGCAAATTCAAGAAGGTTAGAGGCATTCCTACTTTGAAGAAACCTGACACTGGTCTATGTAAGAATTGTCAGATTGGCAAAATGAGTAAAACTAGTTTCAAGAGTAAGAACTATCAGTCTAAAGAAATTTTGGAAATTGTGCATACTGATTTATGTGGACCTATTGGTATACAAAGCTATACTGGAGATAAATTCTTTATTCTTTTCGTTGATGATTATTCTAGAATGATGACTGTTATGTATTTAAGAGAAAAATCAGAAGCATTTGAAAAGTTCAAATGGTGCTTAGCAAGAGTAGAAAAGGAAACAGGGAAAAGATTGAAATGCTTAAGATCAGACAGAGGTGGTGAATTCATCTCCCATGATTTTAACAACTTTTGCATTGAAAGAGGAATCAAAAGACAGGTATCAGCTCCTAGAACTCCTAAGCAGAATGGAATAGTAGAAAGAAGAAACAGATCTATTATGGATTGTGCAAGGACTCTAATGATAGAAAAGAACATCGCTATAAAGTACTGGAAGGAAGCTATCAGCACTGCAGTTCATACCTTGAACCGGGTACAACTGAAGAAAGACACATTCAAAACTCCTTATGAATTATGGTATGGCTATAAACCCAATATAAGTTACATGAAAATATTTGGTAGCAAGTGTTATATCTTAAAAGAATCTAGAAGAAATAAATTTGATGTGAAAAGTGATGAAAGAATATTCCTAGGATATTCTAGCAAAAGCAAGGCATACAAATGTCTGAACTTATCTACTCACAAAGTCATAGAAAGTATACATGTAAAATTTGATGAGTTTGCAGAAAAGACTGAGGAAGAAAGCAAAAGGGAACCTGAGAACTACAGAAGATTCGTTTACATTGAACCTGAAACATTGGCAAACACAACTATCAGTAAGGAAACTATATCTACCAAGCCGAGCACAGTTACCGAGTCACAAACCGAGTCACAGGAAGAAGTTCAAACCAAATCACAGGAATAAATTCAGACCGAGTCTCAGCCTGAAGTTACCGAGCAAATATCTACTGAGCCCAAGCAACCTGAAGAAGAGATCCTAGAAGACAACAACATGAATCATTCAAAAGGCAAGGAACCTATACTAGGCAAATATGTCAGAAGACATCATACACCAGATCAAATCATTGGAAACAAATCAGATGGTACTATGACAAGAAGCAAGCTAAAAGGTACATGTCTGCTTACTGATTTTGAACCTAGAAATATCAAAGATGCATTGGAAAATGAAAGTTGGATTGAAGCAATGAATGAAGAATTAGAACAAATACAAAAGAACAAAACTTGGACTCTTGTACCTAGACCTAAAGATAAGAATGTAATTGGAACAAAATGGGTATTCAGGAATAAGCTGAATGAAGATGGTCAAGTATCTAGAAACAAAGCTAGACTGGTATGTAAAGGTTATTCTCAAGAAGAAGGTATAGATTATGGAGAAACTTTCACTCCTGTTGCAAGATTAGAAGGTGTAAGAACTTTACTTGCTTATGCAGCACACAAAGGATTTAAGGTATATCAGATGGATATAAAATCTGCATTTCTCAATGGAATTCTTGATGAAGAAGTCTACATTGAACAACCTGAAGGTTTTGTTGATCCAGATAAAAGGGACATGGTCTGCAGGTTACACAAAGCATTGTATCGTTTAAAACAAGCTCCTAGAGCATGGTATGAAAGACTCCATAACTATTTGATTCAGATTAATTTCAAAAGAGCTAATGATAACAGCAATCTGTATATTAAAGAAGGACCGGATGACAAAATTGTATTGGCAAAAATATTTGTGGATGATACTATATTTACAAGGAATGAGGATCAGTGCAAAGAATTTTCAGAGCAAATTAACAGAGAATTTGAAATGTCTATGTTTGGTTTAACAAAATTCTTTGTTGGTCTTCAAATTCAGCAAAGCAAGAATGGTATATACATTACTCAATCTAAATACATTAAGGAAATACTTAAGAAGTTTGGTATGGAAGATTCAAAACCAGTTGGTACACCCATGTGTACTGGACTGAAACTTACCAAAAATGATGATTCAAAAGAAGTTGATCAGACCCTATACCGATCTATGATTGGAAAATTGCAGTATGTAGTACATACAAGACCTGATATTGCCTTAGCAGTCGGTATAGTAGCTAGATTCTCAGCAAAACCTAAGGAAAATCACCTGATGGCAATCAAAAGAATCTTAAGATACTTAAGAGGAACTGAAGAATATGGTTTGTGGTATAAATTTGGAGGCAATCTAGACTTGAAAGTGTTTACTGATGCTGATTGGACAGGAAACATTGATGACAGAAAAAGCACAAGTGGTGGAGCATTTTTTCTTAGAAAAAGACTGGTATCCTGGACTAGTAAAAAGAAGAATTGCACATCTCAATCCACAGCTGAAGCAGAATATGTTGCTGCTGCAGTAAATTGTTCAAATATTGTTTGGTTTAAACAGCTATTAGAAGGTATGAAGGTTGAAATCAAAGAACCAGTTGTTATATTTTGTGACAATACCAGTGCAATAAACATCTCTAAGAATCCAGTGATGCATTCCAAAACCAAGCACATTGCTATTAAATATCACTTTGTCAGAGAATTGGTGCAGGACAAGGAAATCAGATTAGAATATATTCATACAAAAGAACAGATTGCAGACATTTTTACCAAACCATTACCTAAGGATGCATTTGTGTATCTAAGAGGTAAGTTAAGGGTCATTCCCCTATCCGAGGCTCACTAAATATAGTTTTAGTGATGCATCAACCAGAACATGATTGAAAATCAACCAGTTGATGCAGCATATTCAAGGAATCATTGCATATGAATCAGTACTTGAGGTACAGTAATTTTCACCAGTAATATGTGAATTGTCTTTGGCATGTGTTGTCAAAGAGGGAGTGTTTGCTATGTCTTTGCTATTATTTCAAGAAATTTTCAATAGTCAGAAGGAAGAATTTTCAGGATAAAGGAAGTTTGCTGACAGAGGGAGATTTGAATCTAAACCGAGCTAACTCTTTCAAATTTCTTATGATATGACATATTGTGTTGCCATCAATGCCAAAGAGGGAGATTGTTGGAAACAATTGTCTGAAGGAAATTGCTACTCAATTATGTATTGTCCTTGATGTCACACAATGTCATAGTCCGCAGCAATCAGATCCTACCAAGCTCAGTCGGTCTGCCAGACAGGAATATTAGTGCTTACCGAGTCCACTCAGTTATCAAAAAAAAGCAGTGTCTACCGAGTTCACTCGGTTACCGAAGAAAAGTTATTGTTTACCGAGTTGAGTCGGTCATCGAAGAAAAGTTATTGTTTACCGAGTTTAGTCGGTCATCGAAGAAAATTTATTGTTTACCGAGTTCAGTCGATCATCGAAGAAAAGTTAGTGTTTACTGAGTTCAGTCGGTTATCGAAGGTAAAAGATTGTCGGTGTTTACCGAGTTCCCTCGGTCTCCGAAAGATTATAGAAAGTTATGGTCACCGAGCACTGTCGGCCCTTGAAGGATTTTTGCAAATAGAGTTTGCTTAATTCAGCCGACTGTTATACTAAATAATGTCGATTTGACAAATCTAAAATCATATAAATAAAAGGTCAAATGTGAAAAGTAAACAAGAAATACAGCAGAAGATTTAGAAAAGAAAAGCAGGAAAGGTGTATGCGAATTTGTGAAGGATGTTCAGATATCCTTGAGGTGCAACAGAGATTTATTCGATCAGAAAGGATCAGACTTATGCAGAACAGAGATCTATAATCAGCAAGACAGTTGCATTATTATACAGGTCATTTTTCATTGTTACCTTCTTATCATTGTAACAGTGAATTCTAAATCTCTTAACCGAGTTGGTTTAACAACCATATTGTAAATCCTCTAATAAGGTGACAATTCCATTGAATTGTTTTCAAGACCTCTTACCAGGCCACTCCTAGCAGGGTGTTTTAAATCCTCTAACAAGGTCACACCTAACAGTGTGTTTTGTAACCTTTTACCGGGTTGGCTTCTAACCGGGCATCACTTCAGAAAAGTAAAAATCAGTATCTAGATACATTGGTGGTTTTTCCCATATTGGGTTTCCACGTTAAATCTTGTGTCTCTTGTGTTCTTAATTTCTTTCTCAATCATATACATGTGCTGATGAATATCTAAAGATAATTTTGCTAATACTTTCTGCATCTTCAAAGTTACTGCAATCTATTTACCGAGTGCTAAAACAGATAACATTGTTAAGATATCCTAAGTGATCTGCAAAGAATTAATTGTGAAGTGTTTTATGGTTGACTGATTCACCCCCCCCCTCTCAGTCACTTCATCCATATTCCATCAGCAACATGAGAAAAATTCTCGCCATAATCTATAACTTCTTCTTGAGAATACCCTTTACACACTAATCTAGCTTTGTTTCTAGATACTTGACCATGTTCATTCATCTTGTTCATGAATACCCATTTTGTTCCAATTACATTTTTGTCTTTAGGCCTAGGTACAAGAGTCCATGTCTTGTTTTTCTCTATTTGTTCTATTTCTTCATTCATAGCCTCAATCCAAATTTCATTTTCCAATGCATTTTTAACATTTTTAGGTTCAAAGTCAGCAAG
This sequence comes from Chamaecyparis obtusa, assembly GCA_027943335.1. NCBI lineage: Eukaryota > Viridiplantae > Streptophyta > Pinopsida > Cupressales > Cupressaceae > Chamaecyparis > Chamaecyparis obtusa. The sequence goes on along the minus strand of BSBK01003246.1, from coordinate 364,467 downwards.
TAAACATATACCTTTCAGTTTACTTCTTGTCATAGTACCATATGATTTGTTTCCAATAATCTGATCTGGTGTATGATGCCTCCTGAAATACTTGGCCAATATAAGTTCCTTGCTTCTTGAATGAGTTACATTGTCATCTTCTTGAATTTCATCTTCAGGTTTAGTTTTCTCGGGCTCGGTAGATATTCGTTCGGTAGCTTCAGACTAAGACTCAGTTTCTTGTGACTCGGTTTGAATTTCTTCTTGCAAATCAGTTACTGTACTGGGCTTGGTAGATGTAGTTTCCTTATTGACAGATGTGTCTAGCAATGTATCAGGTTTAATGTAAACAAATCTTTTGTAATCCTCTGGTTCCTTTTTGCTTTCTTCTTTAGTCTTTTCTGCAAACTCATCAACTTTCACATGTGCACTTTCTATGATTTTGTGAGTAGACAAATTCAGACATCTATATGCTTTACTTTTGCAAGAGTATACCAAAAATATTCCTTCATCACTTTTTACATCAAATTTTCCTTTTCTAGATTCTTTTAAGATGTAACATTTACTACCAAATACTTTCAGGTAACTTACATTGGGTTTATAGCCATACCATAACTCATAAGGAGTTTTGAATGTGTCTTTCCTCAATTGTACTCGATTCAAGGTATGAACTGCAGTGCTAATAGCTTCCTTCCAGTATTTCATAGTAATGTTCTTTTCAATCATTAGAGTCCTTGCACAATCCATGATAGATTTGTTCCTTCTTTCAGCTATTCCATTCTGCTCAGGAGTTCTTGGGGCTGATACCTATCTTTTGATTCCTCTTTTAGTGCAAAAATTATTGAATTCATGGGAGATGAATTCACCACCTATGTTTGATCTCAAGCACTTCATTCTTTTTCCTGTTTCCTTTTCTACTCTTGCCAGATACCATTTGAATTTCTCAAATGCCTCTGATTTTTCTCTTAAATACATAACAGTCATCATTCTAGAGTAATCATCAACAAAGAGAATAAAGAATTTTTCTCCAGTATAGCTTTCAATTCCAATAGGTCCACATAAATCAGTATGCACAATATCCAAAATATCTTCAGACTGATAGTTTTTACTTTTAAAGCTAGTCTTTCCCATTTTACCAATCTGACAATTCTTGCATAGACCAACATCAGGTTTCTTCAAAGTAGGAATACCTCTTACTTTCTTGAATTTTCTTATTTTCACCATATTATCAAAATTTACATGACATAACCTTTTGTTCCATAACCAACTTTCTTCAATTTGAGCAATAAAACATGAGCATTCACCAAGATCAAGATAAAACACATTACCTTTGGTTTGTTTGCCTGAACCAATCAATTTTCCTTTGTCATCCAGTAGTCTTGCTTTGCCATTCATGAATTCAACCTTGAATCCAATGTTGATTAGCTATGCTACACTTAGAAGATTATGCTTTAGTCCTTCAACCCAATATGCATTATCACATATAAGTTCTTTGGTTAATGAAATTCATCCTCTTCCTTTTATACTACAAGGTTCATTATTTCCAAACCTTACATTACCACCATCATAGTCTTCAAGGTGTTCAAAATTTGTTATGTCACCAGTCATATGATGTGAGCATCCACTGTCTATAATCCATGTATCATTTTTTCTTATATGGGAGATAAGTGCCATCTCATCTTCATCATCATCAGATTCATCTTTTACAGCAATGAAGACAATTTCTTCTTCACTATCATCAGAATCCTTAGCCAAAAAACATGTTTTCTTACCTTTATCCTTGAATGACTTGAAATTCTTCTTGCCATAGTACTTGTGACCTTTCTTCTCTTCCTTGCTTTGCTTGTTTGGGAACTTAGCTACAATATGACCAATTTCTTCACATGAGAAACAAATTAAAGGAGTTTTACCTTTGTATTTACCTCTGCCTCTAGTATATTTCTTTGCAAGTAATGCTTCAATAACTTCAAGATCACTATCTGAACTTTCCTCTGATTCTTCTTCACTTTCTGACTAGATTTTCTTGCCCTTCTTAAGTGAAAGTTTGGCCTCAAATGCTGATTCAATATTTTTAGAAGTTGGAACATAGTTGTCATAGTTATCCAATTCAAAAGCTATCAATCTTCCAACTAAGGCATCCAAAGTTATATTGTGATTTTGTTCACATCTTCTTTCTTGAATAGCAGATACTCTTATTGCATAGATAGGAAGCAATGTTCTAAGAACCTTACTTATAATAGTTTCATCATCAATTTTTCCTCCAGAAGCTCTGATTGCACTAACACTCACCTTGATTCTTTCAACATATTTTGCAATGTTTTCATCTTCTTTCATCTTCATCTGATCAAACTATCCTCTTAGGCTTTCTACTTTGGCTCTCTTCACATTGTCATCACCACCATAAATTTTCTTCAGCTTGTTCCACATTTCATAAGCAATGGTGCAATCTTTGATCTCATCAAATTCTTCATAGCTAAGAGCTGATGCAATATCTATCATCATGGTGTTATGGTTCTTTTTCTCTACAATGTCTTGAACAGTTAATGTGCCAGTAGGAACTGTATATTCTTGATCAATATATTTGCATCCTGAGTCACCAATGGAAGCTAGATGAAGTCTCATGAGACCTTGCCATGCTGAAAAGTTATCTCTGTTAAGCCTTAGAATTTCTCTCTTGTAAGACATCTTGATCTTTAGCTTAGGTCCTTGAAACCCTTCCTGCAAGCACCAAAAGCTCTGATACCAATTGTTGGAAATATAGATGAAGTAATTGAGAGGGGGCATGAATTAGATAACCATAAATTTACTTTCCACAGATCCCTTAGATGTTTTATTAAATCATTTGTTGCTATTGTTCGGAAAACATACAGAGAAATGCTGAAACTTGGTTATTGCAGTGAGTATTAATTATAACTATTCTTAAGCATTCATCAATGATTAACATACATGAATAAAGAAAATAACATGAACATAAGAGACACCAGATTTAACGTGGAAACCTAATATGGGAAAAACCACCAATGTAACTAGTTACTATTTTTCACTTTTCTGAAGTGATGCCCTATTAGGAGCCAACCCGGTAAAAGGTTACAAAACACACTGTTAGGTGTGACCTTGTTAGAGGATTTAATCACCCTATTAGGAGTGGCCTTGTAAGAGGTCTTGAAACAATTCAATAGAACTATCACCTTGTTAGAGGATTTATAAAATGGCTGTTAAACCAACTCGGTTAGGAGATTTTGAAATCACTGCTACAATGGTAAGAAAGTAACAATGAAATGACCTGAATAATGATGCAACTTAATTTCTGATTACAGATCTCTATTCTGCTTCACTAGATCCTTCCTAATCAAAATATATCTCTGCTGCTCCTCAAGGATATCTAATCATCCTTCAAAATTTGCTCACACTTTCCTTCTTTTTTTTTTACTTCCACACTTTTAATTCACAACTTGACCTTCTATATATACCATTTGGATTGACCATTTAGATTGTCAAGTCGGCACTAATAACATTACTAGTCATCACAACAGTCGGCTGGAATAATCAAACTTTATTTCTCAAATTAACAAAATCCTTTACTGGGCCGACCTTGCTCGGTAAACATTAATCTGAAAAGATTTCCTTTGGTGACCGAGAGAACTCGGTAAGCACTAACTTTCCTTCATTAACCGAGGAAGCTCGGTTAACACTGTTTTCTGCCATACTTTTCTTTGACACCCGAGATATCACGATAGACACTGAAAACTGCCTGCTGACCAACTGAGCTCAGTAAATACTGTGAATTGCTTTGCTAACTGGCTGAGCTCGGTAAATACTATGAACTACTTTGCTGACCGACTGAGCTCAGTAAATACTATGAATTGCTTTGCTGACTGACTGAGCTCGGTAAATAATATGACATTAGTGTGACATCAAAGACAACACACAATTAATCCAACATCTTAATACCATTCACTTCACAAAAGATGTTAAATTCTTTATAAGTAAATTCTCCACCTCTATCTGATCTCAAACATTTAATCTTCATTCTAGATTCATTCTCAACTTTATTCTTAATGATCTTAAACCTATCAAATGCTTCAGATTTTTCTTTCAGAAATGCAATCCACATCATTTTAGGCAAATCTCTTACTGCAAGTGTAGTACTTACTTTCACAATGTTATCAAAGTTTATATGACAAAATATTCTATGCCATAACCAACTATCATCAATCTTAGTAATCAAGCATGTCATCTTAGTAGGATTCAACTGAAATACATTACTTCTGGTGCTAGATCTAGTATCAATCAAATTTCCATCTTTGTCTTTAATCACACAAGTTTTCTTAGTAAACCAAACTTGATATCCCTTTTCAACTAACTATCCAACAGTCAAAAGATTATGTTTTAAACCATCCACAAAGTAAACATCATTAGTATTAGTCTTTCCATCAAGAGTAATAGATCCTATACCTTTAATCAAACAAGGTGCATTGTTTCCAACTCTAACAACTCCTCCATCATAATTGTTAAACTTTATGAAATTTTTCATTTCTCCAGTCATATGATGTGAACAACCACTTTCTATAATCCAATTAGCTTTCTTTTCTACTTGAGAAACTAAAGCCTTTTCTTCCTTAATTTCAGTTTCAAGATTTTCTTCTTTAATTGCTACAAATCTTATATCATTATTATTCTCAGTATCACTTTCACTCAAAAATTTCTCCAAACTAGCTTCAAGTTCTTCATCATTTGCATAGTAACATTCTTTAGATCTTCTAGGATTAAATTTCTTCCTATACTTCTTAACTCTCTTAGGACATTTAGATGCAAAATGACCAAATTCTTGACAAGTCCAACATTTAAAAATTTTCTTACTATCTGGTTCTCTCTTCATAAGCAAGGCAATACCTTCTTCAATCTTCATGTCTTCTTCATTTCTAGATCTGGTACTACTAGCATAATCTCCGCTCACACTAATGCTTCTTGACAAAGTAGGGCGAACACTAAGAGCACTGAATGTTGTCTCCATTCTAGGTAGGTCTCCTGATAACCTCAGGTTCATTTCTGCTACTTCCAATCTTCCAAGAAGAGTCTCTCTTGTAAATTTCATAGTACAAGGTATGACTTTTTCAATCATCTATGTTGTCTACTTAAATGCAGGAGTCAATGTCCTCCGAATTTTCCATATCACTTCATTCTCTTTCTTTGTTCCACCAAAAGATTTTATACTGCAACCATCTCTGACATTCTACCAATATAGCTTCTAACATATTCATCTTCCATATTCTTATATCTTCAAATGCACATATCCAATTATGTAATCTAGCTTTCTTTGCATGCTCATCACCTTCAAAAGTAGAGTGTAAAGCTAACCAAATTTCATGAGATGTTTTCAAATATTTTACCTGACTGTACTCATTCTCTAGAAGGGCTGACAAGAGTGCTTCTCTAGCAAGTATGTTACACATGAATAGATCTCTTTCCTCATTAGTACATGTTTCAATGTTATCCTCATCAATGATAGTCTTCTCATTCTTTGTGATCAACCAATAACCTGGTCCTAAACATAGTAGATGTGTCTTCATCTTTTCTTTCCAACTATCAAAATTTAATCCACCAAACTTAGGGCTTTCTTTCCTAAAATTTTCCATGGATCTCCTTAAGCTATTAAACTTTTCTTTCAAGGACCTATCACTTTGATACCAATTGTTAGAAAGTAATGTCCACCAAGATAACTAAGAGGGGGGGGGGGGGGGGTGAATCAGTTATCAGATAAATATAATTTTTATAAACCTTAATAGATTTTAACCATGTAAGCAATGTAACCAACAACCATAGAAATATATACATGAACAATAATACAATGACACAAGATATGTTGACTAGGGAACCTCTTGATCAAAGAGTAAACCCCGGTGGGAATGATGCCCACAAAAGATGCACTAACATGAATATTCCATGTGAAAGTATGGACTCTATTAGGAGTCTTATGAAATACATTCAGTACATATGAATCCATGTAAGGAGATTTTGAATCCTTGTTAAAAGATTTTGAATTTGTTAGGAGTTATGGAAGATAGAAGGACCCACTACCCAAACAGCTTCAGGGTTAGATCACTGAACTCACTGTCCAACTGATCTTTGTATTACTCAATAGAATAATACCAAAAGATTACTGAACTCAACAATCCAATACTCCTCTGACTGTACCAAACCACACCAACTCCTTCTTCAGATCTCAGTACTTCACATATCCTCTTTCAAAAAAATTTCTTTCATAATACACTTACATTCATCACATTCCACATGCAAGTAATTACAAATGAGTTGGCATACAAATTACAAAATAAAACTTTCCACACGTTACATCAAAATTACACAAAAATGTTGGCATCCAATCAATATAATTCTTCAGTTGTGCGACCTTCGATCTTGGGCTGTCAACTACATCACTATCAATATGTCTCCAACTACTCTCTAACTATGCATAACTAGATTCCATCCCGATTAGGAGATATCATCTGATTTCCACAAACCGGTACTCAGGAACATTGCCTGAATACTGCTTCCACTAATTTCCTCATAGCTTCCATCAATAAATGAATTACTATCTGTGATCTTAACCATGATCTTATAACACATCATAGAGTAATTCCCCAACTCCACATAGCTTCATCTTCAATATCCCAAGTGTGCTAACTCAAACACTGTTTGCTTCTCTGCTAATCTTCAGTAGATCAATGCGTTGACATCAATGACAATCACAGTGATGAATGCAACAACAACTACTATAGAATGGCTGCTGATACTCCCCCATAGGATATATTTAGCATTCATTCCTAATAGATTTGACATACATCATAATCCTTTGGTAATTTCACACCTCGAGAGGCGAGTTTTAGGAAATATTTCTCTTTATTTTTATCCAAAGTTCTTTCAAGGATCTTGTTGAATCATTTTCTGTTTATAGCCTTTTGGTATTTGTTTTTAGTGGGATCTTCATCATCATCATTATCATCCTAATATGTCTCACGATATTGTATCTCTTGTTTCTGTTAAACATGTTCTTCTCGATTATCTTGGTCATGATATCTTTCATCCCATCGGTAATCGTCTTGGTTGTTCATGTTTGTTTGTTCGGGTGTCATTTTATGAGTAGTGCTTGGTGTAGTACCAAATAGGGGATTGATTGTTGAGGTCTCTCCTATTTCAAAGGTTTGTAATTATACTTTCTTTGCAAATGGGTTTCTTCCAAAATGGTAAGCTTTGTGCCTTGTAACAACCATGAAAGCTGGATTGAGGAACCAATGAGTGTTTTGTGTTCAAAAGTGGGTTTGATTGTTTGCAATGTCTGATTGTGGATCCAAGGATGCAAGAGTGGGTTTGAAATGTTGTTTTATGGATCCAACATCAAGTGGGGTTAGAGTGCCATCTTGAACCAAAGTGCAAGTGAGTTTGGTAATGTTAAAGTTTCAACGTCAAAGGGTGTCAAAGGGCCCTATTTATGAGCTAAGAACTTGGTTGTAGCTGATTGGATAAACTAACTCCACAATTGGACAATGCAGATAGGGACCATGCAAGGTGACAAGGCACTTTCAAAGATGACTCTCTCTGGTTATTAGATGACTATGTTTTGACAACAGGAAATTACTAATGAGCCAAATCAGTATCTAAAAATGTAAAAAAATTTCTTCTGGAAAGTACGAAAGTGCTCTCTATCCTAGATGCAATCCTATACAGTGACTGGTAAAGAATTTGGAACCATGGATGGGACTCAAGATATACCAGATGCGACTTAGGAAATGGTGTGACCACTAGATGCAATCCAAGTTTGAGAAAATGCGATCTAGGATGTGGGATGCAACTCAGGAATACTGGATGCGATCTTATGATGACATAAAATTTGTAGTTTCAATGTTTCTCAAAAAATGGGTCATGTCTGTCAGATTCCAATGACTCTCAGGTGTTTGTAAATTCTTGTAAATGCTCTGTGCTTGTTCATTTGGGGGGTGATTATCTAAATTTGTATTTAAGACACACCAAGCAATCATTTTAAATCAAACACACCTAACCTACCTTATACTAGGTAGAGATTGAAACCACTTGTTCACTAACTTAGGAACACACCCAAAGAATCCTCAAAATATGGCAGTCCAATAACACACAATGGTTATTGGAGCCCATATTATTCGAGTGGTAATGTCAATGGGGGCTCGATATGGTGAATGTCTTGGGGCAATTACTATTTACCTCACACAAGTGATAACAACCTTTCGGGAGTGATCCAGGTAGCATCTAACATAAGACTTTTAATAAAGGCATCTATTCACAACCATCTCCCATAGTCCCACAAGCAGGATTGAAACTGTTAAGTCTATGGGAACCTGAAAGTGTGTAGTCTTGCAAACAAGATTTAAGCGGCTCCACTCTACACAAAATCCAAGTCTATCATTGGGATTGATCATTAATCTCCCAAGACAAGATAGATCATGTCTTCCAAGGCTTTAGCCTTAAGGAAGCATCAAATTTTATAGTGGGGTGGAAGAGTCAGCGTAAGACTTGTCCCCACTTGGGTCATTCCCATGAGATTTTTTCCTCAACTGGCAGGCCCTCTAAAGGTTTTCAATAAAGTAAATGGATAAATGATAGTAAGCTCTAGATTTCTTGTTCTCCATGAAGGAGAAGAGCATAATCTCCTAACTTATACCACAAATCCCAAACACATCATGCATATTTAAGATTCAATTACTCCAATTTGATGCCAAATAACAAGCCAACATTTGAGTTTCTAGTTTTCCCTCAAGGGGAAAAGAGCATAATCCTCTAGTTGATTTTTAAATTGATCTCAAATTTTTTTAAGATTCCTAGAAAAATCAAACATGAAGTTTTTGTTTTGAATTTTCTTTAGAGGAAACCTGCATGACAAGCATTAGTAGTCTTTTGGTTTTGTCTTAGGCAAACATCCTGCAAACCATTGTTAAGCTTTTCAAAATCACATACAAACACCAAATTCACCCATTAGCATGTTAGCTTGTTAGAAATCCCAAAATCCAAAGATAATGCTTTAAGGAAAAATGAAAATGCAATTGTTAGCATTCATTCCTCAATTTAACTCCAAGGTGTAAACCAACTTTTGAGTTTCTGATTTTCCCTCAAGGGGAAAAGAGCATAATCCTCTAATTGGCTTACAAGGTGAAATTATAATGTATTTAAGTGCTAAAAAAAAAATGCATTAAGTTCATTTTATCCATTTAAAGAAAATTAAAACAATGGTTAACATTTGGGTCTTTGTATTTCAACCTGCAAACCACAGTTAGGCTGCCAAAAACAAGAGAAATCAACAAACAAACTTGTTAGGAATCAGAAAACCCAATAATGCAATTAACTCCCCTAGATGTGATCCTAGATTTTCCCACATGCGATCCTATTTACCAGAAACAACCCCATTTCCCAAATACAACCCAGATCGCCAAATGCGATCCTGAATTTAACCAAATGTGACCTTGTTCCTGGATGTGATCCTAGAATTTGGGATGTGATCCAGGAAATACGGTATGCGAATGTTCTTCCAGGATGCGATCCTCTTGCAAAAAAGACACGATGAAAGTTAGTTTACAATGCTAAAAAATTAGGAAATCCAGGGCTCAGCCCCACGGTGGGTGCCAAAAATGTGTATGTGAGTTTGTGGCCTGCAACACAACACTTCAATAAGATAATAACATCACTTGTTAGAGAAAATAAGCATGTAATTGAAGAAAGTAACAAGAAAAACCATCCTATTTCTCTCTAGTTAGTGTGAGTATGAAATAAGGGGTTAATTACTCTCAGATTGGACCCTTAAACAGTGACAATCTACACTAAAATGAGAGATTCAAGAGTACATTATTTCCATTTTAAGCCAAATTGAAGTGTTCTCTAATTAACTAAAGTATGAATCTAAGCATGAAAAACATGGAAACAACTATCAAATTAAGGCATTAGTAGGAAAATTCCCAAGCATGAGAGTTCAATAATCAAGGATTATGAAGCCTCAAAAATTTAAGCATGTGGAAGTAAATTAGAAGCATGTAGAAGAAGAAATAAGCTTTGAAAATTCTCTTTCATATAAGATTGAATGAATTGAATGGTTGAGATGCATCTATGAGGAGTGGTTGAGATGCATCTATGAGGAGTGGTTGAGATGCATCTTGGCTTCATCCTTGATCTATGTGAGAGCCTCTTAATCATTAGGGTGTGTTTGTTGTGTTTCTTTGATTTAAGAGGTATTTATGAATTTCTTTTAATTAATAACTCTAGCCATGCATTTGGTGGGATTGAATTAATTAAATTGGCCTAGAGTTAAGTGTCTTGATTTAGCTTGAAACCTTAGTGATAAATGCTTGATTTGGGATTTGATTGATTTTATTGAATTTTTGGGACTTATCTTAATGATCAGGAATCAAATTAACATAATCAAGGTTATATGTCAAATTAAAGGCAAATAGGGCCTTAGGTTCTATTAGCCCAATTTTAGGTGATTACAACCGACAACAATAAATAAACTATTTCAATCAGTAAAACAATCTCACAAATCATTCACAACGTATAACACCAATTTTAACGTGGAAACCTAGTTATGGGAAAAACCACTATGGAAATTTTTTCCCACTAAGAAATATACTCTTCTGAAGTACACTTGTTTAAGAGCCAATCTTGTTAAAGATTACAAAACACACTGTTAGGTATGACCCTATTAAGGGATTAACCTTATATTTGTTAGGATCTTCACCTTGTTAGGAGTGGCCTTGTTAAGGGGCTTTAAACACTCTTTTTGGAATGTCACCTTTCTCAAGGATTTACAATAAGAATGTTAAGTCTACTCTGTTAAGAGATTTATCTGTTACAAATGCTAGTAAGCAATAGTAATAAAAATGACATGTAGATGTGCAACTATATTTTCTCAATTAGATCCTTATGCTCTCTTCAATCTTGACTTCAATTCTTCATCTTCTACTAGCATCAACACTTCATCAAATCACTATTTTCCTACTCGAACTATCACTATTCCTTCTCCTCTACAATAGTTGGTAGCCCTTTAACTATTCATTTTGCCAACCCATTGTCTATACAAGATTATCCTTTATATAGACAGTTTTTCCCTCTTAACCTCCTCTATTACATTTTCCTTTAATCAATCTTGATCATTCATGTCATTATTCATCGGATCTCGATCTCGGTAACATGTTTCATTTTCACCTAGGAACTTGAAATTTTATAGACACTTGTTCCACTTCTTTTTTCCATTTAGATCTTTCCATAGATCTTCATCTTGAATTTTTATAATCGTATATCTCTATAACTAACTTTCCTTATCATCATTATCATCTAGCTCATCATATCTAATCATTAAATCTAGATTCCATCCCTATTTAATACCTTTATCTTTCTCGGTGTTCATTTGAAATTTTGGTTACATCGCTCGGTGCCTTAACCTTTCTAGTTTACTGAGTGACCAACTTTTTCACTTGTACCTTACTGAGTGACTTTTCCATCTCGGTAGCCATAACAACTTTACTTACCAAGTTTTCAAATCTTTATCACCATACTTTACTAACTTAACATAATAATATGTAAGCTATAAAATAATCATACCAACATAATCAAATCATTGTTTGATCTGTATTAGTTTCTATTTATGTTCTACAACTTCTTAACTTCTCATTTCCACTTCTCCTTAACTCTTTCATCTTATATCATTACCAAATGATATGGCAACATAATATAAACCAAAAATCAATTTATTGACATCAATGACAAGATTATAACTAATCTAATCATTCTACTAACATCATGTATACCTCTAATCTTGGTCAGTCTTCATCATCAGCTCCATCAGATAATCAATCATCAACATTATTATCAATTATCATAACACTCTTCTTTTCACACTTTTCTATCTTCTTTTTAGTATTATTTTTCTCTCTCATGGATGCATCTATAGTTCCTATTTTAACACAATATAACTATTTTGAATGAAAATATAAGATGATAATATATCTTAAAAGATATGGGTATCAAATTGTATTACAATGATACTTGAAATTGAACCCCATGATGATGCAAAAAATATAGAATGGTTTACAATTGTGATGAATCCTTTGGTATTTTTTGAATGCTAGCCTCTTCCAACCTTCTTTTTCACATCAAATCTATCACTACATAAAATGGAGTGTAGACTACCTTGGAAATAGGCTTTGGTAAGAAAGACGAGTTAAGAGGTCATCAGTTGGAGAATGAACTCATTACAATTGAGTCCAACCAATTTTGACACTATACAAGACTTCTTCACAAAAATCAAAGCTATAATATTGTAATTATAATTGAGTTGAATCAAGAAAAATGATAAGAAATTGATCTTGAGAATACTCTCTAAGCTTGGTTCAAACTATTCAATTTTATTTCTATATTCTATGCTACAAGATGTGCACCAGGTTCCACATACAAAATTCCTTTCCTATATGATTTTTTTTGTAGAACTCACTATGAACCATCTAAGTCATACAACTTAGATATAAATCAAATTATAAAATAACATAAAGGGTCTAGAAAAAAATATAAGAAACAAAAGAGGCAAGGAGAGAAGAAGAAATATCATAAATCTACAACTTCAAAAGAAGATAATTAGACCTCTTCACCAAAAGGTGAGAAACCTAAGGAGAATTTAAAGTATTCTTACTATAAGAGGCTTGGTCATGATGAAAATAAGTGTTTAAAGAAAAAAAATAGACCACCTTTCAGATCTTCTAGAAAAGAACAATATCAAGGTACCTAATTTTGTCAAACAAAGTTCATCAAAAGGGTCTTATAAGGACACTAGAAAAAGTAAGGGGAAACAAATGGGTAAGGCTGAAGGCCCTATTTGATGTTTCTACCCAAATTATTGGATCATTGACTCACATGATTCACATTACATGAAATCTCCAAAAGATGATTTCACTTCTTTAGATCCATGTTCTATGCATGTTCTATGCCTACCATAATAATGGGTGATGATTTCTAGGAAAATGGTATCTCAACCTTAGAATAATAAAAAGGTACTATTAATGAGCATAGGGTGTTGTATGGGGGTACCCCCTTATGAGCTTTGATAACCTAACTCACTAGAGGTAGTGGTAGCACACCCCAATAAGAGGTTTTGAGGAAATGCCCTTGAAACAAAATTTCATATATAATTTATCATTACAAATCCGACCTATTTATCATTAAGTCATAGATCTATTGGTGAATATTTTATGTGATTTATTTTCCCTAGAAGGCAATCCTATTTTATTATATTATGATTGTGTATTGTGATATATTATGAGAGTTCGATAGCTATTGAGTTTCGTTTGGATCTTTGTTGGTGACACTCTTGAAAGAAGCTTAACTTGCAAGTATATTGCAATTTTTTTGTTGATTTATGAATAATATATTGGGTGGATTTTGGAGTGTGGGGATTTTCTCCCATTTTTTTTTCCCCCAAGTAAATAAATCTATGATGGTATACATGTTATTATTGATCCCTAAAGTTTTTTTGTCTATTAGTGTCTTACACTTAGTCATTTTCTAGGAAATGTTGGTTGGTCATCACTGCGACTGAGTCATCATGTATAGGTTGAGTCATGTATATTGTACATTTACTGAGTAATAGTTACTATCGAGAAAGTTAGAGGTCACCAAGTACTTTTGTAATAAATGAGAAAAGCTTATGATGAGTTATGTAGAGATGTCAGTGCAGAGTACCGGGGTATGAAGAACAGTGAGTGCCGAGTGCCAAAGATATCAAATGCTGAGAAAGCCAGATTTGACATATGTGTTTGTATTGGCACAAACAGTTAGGTAAACCATTTTGGCCGAAATCTATATTATATTTATTTTTTGTTGAGGAAATCACAAAGGTGATTATGCTTTAGAATTGTAATCATTAAACCCTATGTAATTCATGGAACCAATCAAAATTAGGGAATGGTTAAGCGACATAAGAAGGAAATCTAGATCGTTGATCTCAATTTATGCAGATGATCTATTATCTTTATAAGATGAGATCCAAACCCTAAAATGTATCAAGGGAGAGTATGAGTATGAAGGGGATTTCATACATGTAGAACATAGAAGTGTATTGATAATCAGAGACAGAGTTCAGTGACCAAATAGAGAAGTGAAGGATAAAATAGAGACATATTTGATATAGAAGATCAAATCTATATTGGAACGAGAAGATATGTTTTTAGCAACATAGTGCAAACTGAAGGATCATGTATTGAGACATTCTAACAAGTGAATTAGGGTAAATCTCTTAACATAGTGGTTTCAACAGACCTAAGTAAATCTCTTAACCGAGTGCTTACTTTGTTGTAAGTTTAAATCCTTTTTCAAGGTAGATTGTATCATTGTCAAAAGATATTAACATGGTAGACCCCCCATAGTGTAGATCATTATTTTATGGTCAAACTTGTAGCCCTAACAAGAAAAATTTAATACTACAGTAGTGAAGATTTTTGGGTGTCATCCCGACCCTAGTTTTACCTTTTAAGGGTTTATGGGTAACCAAAATTATTGTGTTACACTTTATTTTCATGGATGATGATTAGGATATTAGATCTGTTACAATATTGAATTTGATGTTTATGTTATGCAAGTTAGTTTATGTCAAAATAAAACAATTGGTTGATATCTAATTCACCCCCTGCTCTCATTATCTCACTTTCCCATAATAGATTTCCAACAATTGGTATCAGAGCTAAGTCTCTTGAAGAAGTCTGACCACTTGTGAGACAAAGATCTTGAGATGGAGGTTTATAAGTTGGGAAAAGTAAAATAGAATTAGAAGATTGACATTAAAATTTATCTACATCAACTTGAAGTAGCCAGAGGTGAACTAAAGAAATCCTTAAGCAGAAGAAGAGAATCGGCTATACAACAAAATGAAACTCAATATCAAGAAGAGGATACTAAAAGAATATTTGATAGTGGCAACTCTGCTGAAAGTGACAAAGCTATAAAAGAACTGTTGGAGAAAAATAACATGCTAAACGAGGACATCAGAAATCTGAAGAGAGAACAAGAAATATAATCAGTAAGATTTTATGAAGTTGTTGAACAGAAAAAGAAAGCAGAAGAAGACAAGACAATGGCTAAAGAAGATAGAAGGAAATTATCTATGAGACTGGATGAAAGGACATGTGACATGCAGAGGCTGGAAAATAATCAACTGGATATGGTAAATCAATTGCTACTTGATAATCAAGAATTGAGAAGGAAAAATGTGGAGATCACAAATATGAGATTAGAGAACAACCAACTGAAAAATGAACTAAGATCTGAAAAAAAAACTCAATGAAATGATGAACAAGCCCAATGAAGTTGTGAAATATTTTGAAGAATTTTTAAGGTCACCTAGAAGAGCCAGTGATACTTCTGGACTTGGACATGATGAGCACCTTTCATCCACTGAGGAAGGAGAATCATCAAAGAGTGGAGAACAGAGGAATACAAAGCCAAAGAACAACAAGCCTACATGCCATCATTTGGTAAGTCTGATCCTAAACAAAAATTCAATGTATATTATTTTAACTGTAAAAAAATGGACATCAGGCACATGAATGTAGGATAAAGGTCAGTAATCCACCTACATCTCCTAGATTTCAAGGACATTGTTTTAACTATCAGAATTATGGACACATAGCATATGTATGTAGATCCAATGCTAAGTGGGCATCCAATCAACAAAATAAGGCACCTAAGAAGGGTAATACATATAATTGGAACTACAATACATGGTATAGTTGTCATTATTGTGGAAAATATGAACATATTGGAGAAAACTGTTTAAAGACACATTTCAGAGGTAAATCCAAGAGTTGGATGAGTGGAAGTATGGTATGTTACAAATGCAATAAGATTGGTCACTTAAAGAAAGAATGCAGAGCACATATAACTATAATACCCCAAAATTGGCATCGTACAATCCTAACCAATTATGTTGCATTTAGTCTCATTCTATCAAAATTTTGAATCATCAAAGTCCTATTGTACTAGGCAATTCTATCTTCTGATTGACTCTACTTGGCTTAGTGTCAAATGCAGAAAACCTCAAATCTACATCAATCAACATGTTATATTTAATTCCCAAAATATCGACTATAATTGGCTAAATAAACCCTATGATTGATGAATTTAATTACAAAGTCCTAGCACTTTAATTAAATTAAATTCACCCTCTTTAGCTAAAAAAACACATGAAAAGGAATTAAATAAATATCCTCATCTCAATAAATGAATTTAATTATTCAAATAATTGAGAAAATCTACTTATGAGGCAATATTGTATTTATTTGAATTAAATATTCTCTCCAAATCTTCTCTGCAGTTCAAAAAAGGAAACCTTGAGTTAATTAAGAATTCAAAAAAAGGAAATAAAATAGTTAAAGCTCCACATAGATAAAAACAAAAAGTTGACTGCCTCTCTGTAGGAAACTTTCTATTCTTGACTGAATTCTCATTCAATCTCCACCATTCGTCTGCTTCAATCTTGACCATCGATTGAACCTGGGATTCTATAAAAGAACCCTCATTTCTCATTCAAAGGATCCAAATTTTTGAGCAACGAAGTACTATCGCATTATTACCAGAACTTCTTTTGCATTCAAGCTTTCGTTTCTTAGTATAATCTTCATTTCTAGATTAATATATCATGTTTAGCTTAATGATGCACTTCATTTCTTAAATCTAGTGTTCTTTCATTGTTCTTAGATTAATTTCATCACTTCTAGATTAATCTTGCATACTCATTCTAGAATAATCTGCATTGTATTTTCAATTAAATCCTTCATTCTAGTGTTAGTCTATGGTTGCAAGACTCTTGATTCTCAGAGCAATTTTGAATCCTACCTAGATAGAAGGCAACTAGTCGAATCATCCAGCCAGGCAGGATGAATGATCTTAGATTCATTCTTGTCTGCAACTAGTGAAAAATGACTAGTTGAAGTGTGGAGCTAAATCAGAGGCCCATATTTAGTTCATACATTTTTGGTGCCCACTGTGGGGCAGAAAATCAATTTTTGACCTCATCATATTTCATCGTATTTTAAAGTTTTTGACAAAATTTTGCATTCTATCAGTACTTCCATACATCCCTATACGAAATCTCGCGTGAAGATTCTCACTGTATCACGTGATTTTTTGCAGGTTTTGGCATTTCCTTGCACGAAAAAGGTGTTTTCTCGTGTGGGACTGTGCACAATCTCGTGTGAAATTTTGCATCCAAAGACCTAAAATTTACAAATTTGTACTTTCAGTTTGTTATTTCCTGATATTTGATGTTTGCTATGGATTTTCCTGATTCTACCTTTCAGAGATAGCATAATACTAGATTGTAGATCGTTGGACTTCAGGTGATTTGCTACAATCTCTATAACACTTCAATTTTTGGACATTAAAATAAATCTCTTATGTGTTTGGCTTTAGTGTTTCTTGATTTGATAAATCACACTTTGATTTTGGGCTCTAAAAATGATCTAGATTCATTTTTTGCATATCTGTTTCACATAGTAAATAGGCCCTATGAACACTATTTGTGGCATTCTTGAGAGAGTGGGCTTCATTCGCTTGTTTTGGATGTGAAGCTCTTCTTGATGATAGAACCCCTTGTAGGTAGGGAATGAGTTGATATCACCTCATGGTCTTACTTGGTTTTTTGTCTTAGTCTTTGGTGGTACGTTCTCTCTTGGACCCACTTAGAGAGATTGGTAGCCATTGTTGTTGACATAAAAACCTTGGTGAGGTGGTTTCAATTTAGCATGTCAATAAATTTGTCTGCTATGTCTAGGTGAGGTGAAGAGGCTAGAGGATGGTGCTCTATTCCCTTTTGGGCGCATCAGAAACTCAGAACCTTGAATCTGAACTAAGTCCCCATGTGGTCTTTTTTGTGAGTCTCCTTATTAGAGGGTTAGCCATAGTGGACATTCCCTTTATTGGGTCAACCACATGGATGAAACCTCAAGTGGTAATAGCCATTTTGGCTGTGGTAGCAGTAGTCACTATATAAATGTCCTTGTGGAAGAAATCTCTACGGGTGTTGTTTCTTGTTGGGCTGTCAGATCTCCTTAACATCTCCAATTCATTAAATTCTCAGAATGTGTAAATACCCTGGTATGCCTAGATTAGAGTTTTCCCTCTTGAGATTACAAAAGTTGTAGAGTTGACCATTAAAATGAACCATAGTGCAACCGACTTTTTATTTTTCTAGGACTATGTGCGTGATTGCAAAACATTTTGAGAACATACACAAGTAGCACTCTTAGGGAATAGAATACTATGTCACATATTCTTGTTCATGTGCAAGGTTGCTTTGTCGCTTGCTCATTGTTTGAAGACATTGTTTTCTTGAAATTCTTGATTGCTATCTTATGTGCCTAATCATGATAGAGATCTTGTTGATGCATGTAGAAATTGAGTTTTCTGATTTAAACTGTCTAAAATCTAGATATTCTGTTAGAGAATAGCCAGTGTTGTGTCTCAAAATTTGGTCCTACCTTGAAAATTATGTCAAACTGTGTTCTTTTTTCATGCAAGATGTTAGTTTTCTATGCATTTCCTCGTGCGAGACAATAAATCTTCATGCACAGTTTAGTATTTCCTCGCACAAGACTGCACTTCTTCATGTGAGATTGTCCCTTGATTTTCAAAATAGCGAGCTTATTCCTGTCAATTGGTCAATTTTCTATCTGATCTAGTTTTTGTCTGGGGTCTATCTTCCTATTCTCCTATTGTCCACTACCTGAAATTGGATGTCTCAGGTTGAGAACCAAGTGATTACTTCTTAAACTCATGTTGTCTCTCTATTATCTATCCTTTCCTACTGTGCTCTTGTACCTTACGACGTGATAGTCACATCTTGGCTATTCTAGCCTTACTCTCAATGATTTGTGTTGGGTGCATTTCACTCATTTCTATTCTAGAGACAGAGTTCTGAGCATAATCCCAAGTCCTCTCTCGTTAATCCTTTTCTATGTCTGTGATGACTTGAAGTGGCAATGTGTTCCCTCCACATTTCACCAAACAAGATAGAGATAGACCTCACAACTAAGGAAGAGGTCGTTCCAAGCTTGCCATACAATCTGAGTGCCATAGAGGATCTTCACATTCTTCCTTCAAAATGTCTGAAGATGAGTCCTTTCACTCTCCTTCTCCTATCATTCAACCTCGTGTCCAGTGTACTTTTACTGTGAACCTTAGTCAAACCAGGAATCCCTTGTTTTGAGAACACCAAGACTCTGAAGAATCATCATCCCAGATTGATCCCTTTGAGGCATCCTATGTTTCCTTGCCAAAGATTGATCCTTTTGAGGAACCCCACATTTCCTTGCCAGAGCTTAATCCTTTTGCGACACCCAGGGTTTTCTTGCTAGAGATTAATCCTTTTTTGGAACCCAAAGTTTCCTTAGCAATGACCTCTCATCATAGTGAACCTCCTCATGCTCAGTCTTCTCACATTGTGCACTTGCACACTAGTAAGATGTCACACAAAAATCAAGAGGGTGAGTACAATAGAGCTCATGATCATGATCAGGATCAAGCTCAAGATAACCAAGAATAATTTCATGCCCCGAGAATCTTTGAAATCCTTGGTAATGAAGACAAAGAAATAACCCAACAAGACGCTGAGGCTGCCTAGTCCAACAAAATTCTTCACAAAATGATGGAAATTATGATGAAAGAGGAGAAAGAGAGGTACTTTCTTGAGCTAGCCAAACAAGGGGCCAAGTTACCCCCAGACTATAAATTTGAGACTCTTGTAGTGAAAGAAGAGGAAACAAAGGTAGCTAAAATGCAAAAACTAGTCCAAGACATGCAAGCCCAAATCCAACAACTCATGAAAACCAAGGACACACTAGCGAACCAGTTCACACTGGAGAACATCTATCCATTCCCATTTGACAAGAGTCTTAACATACCACCTTTTCCCAAAGGTGTAGAACTCCCCAAGTATGATAAATAACTAGGTACCTCTGATCCTCAAGATTACTTGAGAGAGTTTGGTGCTCTATCCATGGATTTCATACACGATTAGACTTATCTCATGCTTCTCTTCCCATGTAGTCTGGGTGGATCTGTTATGGAGTGGTTCTCCCAAATTCCTACTGGTATTAAATCTTTTGACAAGATTGCTAATCTGTTCCTCTAGCATTATTTGCATAACATTCAGCATTCGGTCAATATCCGTGATCTTTACAATCTGAAACAACAATCTAGAGAACCTTTCTTGACATTTCTCCAGTGATGGAGATAACTCTATACCAAATACTCTTGCAAAATACCAAAATCTTAGAAACAATATCTTTTTAGACAACCTTCTTCCTGATTTTGGATACCAAGTACAGCTGCAAGGTCCTTTGAACTTTCATGACATGATCAAGCAGGTTGTGAGAATAGAGGCATTTATGGTCAAGAAACGAGAGCTCACCCTACATAAAGATAACAAGCAAGGGTCCTCCTCAAGAAAAGATAAGGCTAAAATTGTCAACAAAAACTGGGATGTTGTGAATGATGGTGTCATTGACAACATGACCTCGAAGCCTCCAAAGGTTGTTTTCAACCTCACCTCTAGTATGCAAGGAACCAAAGCCATTGAGAAGGCTATGACAAATACTCAACCACCTTTGAAATTTTTGAGAAACAAACCTTGGGCACCTTGAACCAAACATGAGTTCACTCCCTTAGGAGAACCTCTTGACGTGGTTTACAAGACTCTCTTGTAAAACCAAATACTCATGCCTCCAGATAATCTATGTCCTTATTATCCACAACCATGACCTTCCTGGTGGAATGAGTCTACATATTGTGATTACCATCAAAACAAGGGTCATAAGACTTCTACATGTATTTAACTTTGACATAAAATCCAAGATCTTATTGATAATGGTGATGTTGTTGTGAGTGGTCATAACAAAATTTGAATCATCAAGCATTCAAAGACCCCTTCTGTGAGGCCTCACCCCAACACATCATAGCATTTTTGACCATCCACATTTTGATACACTTTTTGATTATCTTGACAGAGACTTGAGATACTATGTTTTGATGATGATTATTATATTATGTGGATTAGAACCTAGAGCATGTCATGATTTTGATTATGCATATTTAGTTATGTGAATGGATGAGAAGATTGGATCATATTTAGATTGATTACTTCACAGATGACATGTCGTGATGATTATTGAATTTTTATGTTTAAACATTATTGAATGAAAAATTGCAATTAGAATTGAATTCTGCATATTGATTTATGTTGTTAAATGAAGAATTGAATATGTATATTTTACGTGATTTTATCACCTTGAACTACTGATGCTCAATGTTAGTGTGAAGGTAAGAGAACCATGGAATTAGTTAGAGAATCAGTAACCAACCATTGTGCAAACTGTAAAGCCAAGGTTGAACCTAATGAAGAGGTTTGAACCTCGTTGTTAAGTGACTTATTTCATAATCGTATAATTGTATGTATGTAATAGGCGTCCCCTTATGTAATTAGTGACATGTCAATGTTGTATTATGTAATTTTTTTAGTGTCATTTGACACTTGTTATGTGTTTACATAATGACATGTCTACTAAAGTTGGCAATGTGAACCTAAGCCTTATTGACTTTTAGGAATCTAATTAATTTCCTTGTTGGGGATACTTGTAAAGTTCCATCAAATTGATCTTTTGGATTTAAATATTTCTAGCCACTTCTAGAAGCCAATTGGAGGTCCTAAGGGTCAAAGTTAACTAAATCTAAGTGCCTAAGTGTTAGGGGTATGGGTTAGGAAGGTTTTTAGCATGTCCATAACCCCCTAGTGACCTTGGTGACCCATTTTATGACTCAATTACCATAAGATACGAAATTGGATGAAGCCTTGACCTTTACCCAACTCCACACTTCATTTCAATCAGGCATTTATGATAGGGGACAAGGAATGAGCCAAAGGACTTGAGAGTCAATTCTGAAATTAATGCTAGTGGGTGGGTAGAAGTTAGAGGTCTTTTAGAGGCCCTTGGTAGAGTTAGTGGGTGTTCACCCACTCTCTATCTTTAGAGAAATTAGGGTTTTGGAGAAAGAAGGAATAGGAATTGGGCTCTTCTCAAAACTCATTTGCCATAACACATTGTGAAGGTTGATCTCCATTGCCATGAAAGACCTTTATTTCTTTGTTGCAAGTAGATTTGTATGTTCTTCATTTTCTTGCATATGTTCATGTAATTGTGTTGTTATTATGTATGGGAATGAGATTTTGGGTTTGAATCCTTGTTTATGGTTTTATCTTTGTTTTTGAATATGAGAGTTTTTGTGAAGGGTGTAATGGCATTACTCACCCTTGGATAGGGAAGAAGTGGCCATGTATGGGTGAAGGGGTTAGTTGGATTCCATGATAGTGTAGAGTCTCTTCTCATAGAGAGAAGAGGGAAGAAAATGCAAGGTGTATGGGCCCTTGCATGCCATTGTATTTGATCTTGATTTTGGGGGAGATAAGGAGAAGATTGGTTGGAAAGATGTATGAGATTTTAGTCTTGAAGAGGCATGTTATTTGTATGTATTATTTTGGCATTCTCCTACATGAAAGTCCACCTTCACCCTTTGTTATGGGTTCATGTTGAATCCATTTGTGCAAGCCTTGGGAGGGTGTTCTTGTTGTTGTAATCATATTTTTTGGATGTGTTATTGTCACCCATTGGTTATTGATTCTCCTAGCTCGGGGGTGGTCTCATTGAGACCTAGGATGGGAGGTGAGCTTCCCATGGTTCTATTCTTTGGTTTTTTTGTAGATTTTTGAAGTCAAGATCTTGTGGAGAAAGCTTTGGAGGTTTCTTCATTTTGGGTGGTTGTGTGATGACAACCCTATTGTTGTATTTTGAATCCCCTTGTAATGATTTTGATCTTCTTGTTAAAAGTTCTAATGTATTTCCATTCCATTGGACCATTGTGAAATTGTTATGGAGAAAGTTTTTGTTATCTCCTTTGAACTGTCATTGAGAAATACTATCAATTTGTATTGCCTTGTTGTAAATGTGAAGACTTATCATTCTTGAAGAATATGTATTTAAATTTGAAGAGATGAACCATTACCTTCTTGCTATTGTAATTATATTTCCTATAAAAGTGAAGATATCCTTTCATTGTGAAATGATTTCCAAAGTTGATGAAGTAAACAATTTAATAGTTTCAATAGTATATATAATCTTGTAGATGTATGAACCTTGAAAACTATTTGATGTTGATTGTGATATTCAAGTTCAAATGTATTCAATCTCCCCCTTG
The DNA here is from genome assembly GCA_027943335.1 of Chamaecyparis obtusa. Taxonomy (NCBI): domain Eukaryota; kingdom Viridiplantae; phylum Streptophyta; class Pinopsida; order Cupressales; family Cupressaceae; genus Chamaecyparis; species Chamaecyparis obtusa. Next base: position 341,184 of record BSBK01003246.1, on the reverse strand, counting down.
AACAAACTATTATTGCAATATGATCATCACCTTAGTTGTAAACCAACTTTTCAATCTTATATTCTTCCTTAAATCAAACATGTCAACAATGTTCAATTAAATAAAATTACATATTAATGTAACATTCATTTACTCCTTATTATAATGCACTAATTTAACTATCCAATTCATGCTTTTAGACCTCATATATCAAGCAAGAAATTTAAGGAAAACTCATGCATTTGTAATAACATCTTCCAGATTTTTAAGAGCAAATTAGCTCTCTGAATTTTGTATGGGGAAGGAAATTACTCTCTTACCATAGAAAATATTCCCTCCCCTTTTCATTATACTCCCCTAATTTGGATTTGTAACCTAAACCCCTACTTTACCCCATGCTAATACCCACTAACCCATGTTGATTATAAATCAAATAAATCTTTAACTAATAAAGAACTCTCTATGACTCTTTCCACTTGATTTTGTGGGCCCCACATTAGTCCTTTCCCTTCCATGCACAAGTTGCTAGAGGACTAACATGACAATAAAATTTTATTTATATCCTTTGTCAAATTCACCATCCCTTGCGTGAATGCTTGGGTTCATTGTGACCTAACACACAATCCAAGTTTTAATTAACTTGTCTCCTTCCTTATCCCTATGCATACTCATGAGCTGACATGGCATTAAATTCTATTCAAACAACAAGTTATCTTCTTCCCCTTGCATACTTGAGTCTGACATTAGAGATCAAGCATATCCCTTTTTCCATAAAAGTCTTCCCCTCCTTTGCATGCGTGGATCTATACACCTTTTTACCATGCTATCAACATTAATTTCAAACTTGTTTCATGCTCTTCCCATACCTTGTGTGGGTTTTCTTAGGAGCTAGTGTAATGTTTGGCGGTGGGCTCAAAGCCTTGTCATGTGCTACACCACTTTCCCCTCTTGGTTATGCGCACCACCCTAGCCTTGATCATTTGGTTAGTAGGTGTTTAGGATAGGATAGACATTAGGTTAGCTTTTAGGAATTTGTATTAGCCTTTTTTCTATTTAATTTTAATTGTTAATTATAAATGGTATTAGGTGCTTGATTTATTGTTTATGAACTTAATTTTAACTAATAGATTCATTGATAATGTAATTAGATTTAATTATTGTTAGATCAGTTTGTTATGTTAATAGTTAGTTGGAATGTTTTTTTTAGAAAAAAAAAGGGTTATAGTTTTACTTATTATTGATAATAAATCCTCTTTTCAATTAGTATGTTATTAGGGGATTTTTTATAGATAGGTTAGTGTATTTAGTTAGTGGTTAATGATTTGATAGATTAGGGTTTAATTTGGGTTTTGTCATGAATTCCTAGATGATAATTATATTTATTAGTCATTAATTTTAATTGGGTGATTAATGAAACTGATTATTATTTGGTGGCTTTATTGTTCAACTTAAATGGTAATGAATCAAATTGTTTAATCAATAGTTTTATTGGAAACATGTTCAAATTCTCCTAGTAATATAACTACTTGCTTAACTTTTAGTCAAATTAATTATTGGATAATTAGCTAATAGGATCCTCACAATTAATTAGTTAAAAAGTCTAGTATGTTAGACTTATCCTTAATGGATCAATTAAATGTCATAGTTCATTTTATTCAATGTATAAATGTCTAACACTAGAATGTTATTACTAAAATTAGTTGGTTTAAATTAAGTTGTCGACTTGCCCTTGGTTAGTAGGACCATAGATCATTGAATCAACGATCCTTAAGTAATCTCATTCCCCTAGAAGGAGTTTAGAAGATGGTAGTATAACCATAGTCCTTGGTTTGACTAGATAACATTGTATCCGGAATAACACCAATAAGTTCATTGTCGTATGTTAATTGGAATCCTATCATTAATGTAATTATCCCTTGAATCTTCACCATAGGACTAATCATCCTTTAGTTGAATTGAAACCTATCAAGAATCATAACCTTAATAGATATTATTGAGGGTATAGTCTCATCGGGTTAAAGTGTATATCTAATACCCTAGGTATCTCCGGACCCTTTAAATTTTATTTTTTTGCGTGTTTTGGTTGATTAATTTTTGGGCATGACACCTTCCCTCCTAATGAGAAATGTGAGTCCTCTAAGGCCAATAATACCAACAACAAGGTCAACTATACGTATAATACTAATGACAATGTTATTAATATGGTTGATCCTGTCAATGTCAAATATTATGATGTGATCACTATCAAGGGGAGTGAGGATGCTCCTAAACCCAAAGCTCCATTTGTTTTGCAAGGCCATATGTCTCCATCTTCTAAATCAAAATAGTCTCAGGTTTGTGCGAATGCTGTCACTTGATCTAATGCAAAGATCACTCTCAAAGGCCCTGAGCCTTCTACATCTACACTGAAACAACCTATAGACAAAGCTGATGTTGCCCCTACCAAAAAGAATTCAAAATTGGTCCCCATGCCTACTAATTCTAACTACAACATCCTAGACCAATTACAACATACCAATGATCAGATCACTATTTTTGAGTTGTTGAAGATCTCGCCTACTCATAGGTAGATTCTAGATAAAGCCCCCGCTGAGGTAAATGTCCCAAAAGATCTCGATCTCGACCGGTTTCAATCCATGGTAGGTCATCTGACCTCACCTCATTATTTATCTTTCGCTAAAGAAGATGATCATTCACTAAGCCATCTGCACAATGCTCCAATGCATATTGAAGTCATGATTGGCCAAAAGTGTGTCTACCGCGTCCTCATTGATAATGGTGCTTGTCTCAATATCTGCTCTGCTAATTTTCTCATCCAGCTAGGTTATGGAAAAGATTCCATAGATACACATAAAAAGATTACTATCAAAGCATATAATGAAGAAGAGCACAAATCTAAGGGCTTAATTGTGTTACCCATCAAGGTTGGCCCTATTGAGAGAAATGTTGTTTGTCAAGTATTGGATATTCCTCTTGCTTACAACATATTGTTGGGAAGACCATGGATCCATGAGATGCAAGCAGTTCCTTTGACATACCATCAGTGCATAAATTTCCCATTCCATGGAGTTGAAGTAACTGTACCTACCAAAAAAATTTATTCCTACAATATGATCACCGAGTTCACTGACATTTTTGTCCCAACAAATAGAGAATCTACTAAATTTTTTGATACCAGACTGAAAGAAATGGAAAAGACTCTAAAAATTATAGATTTAGGCATGGGGGAATATTAGATGGATCCTATTTTGTCACTGAAAACTTTACCTCTATCTCTGCGTTGCTACGGGAGACCTTCTGAGAACAAGAAACCTTCTGTTGTCTCACCCCAAGTAGTCTATGATGGCACTTTTGTACAAGACACAATACCATTAGAATATGAGGATGAAAATAAAGACATTATACCTTGGATTTATAAAGGGAAAGACACATCTGAACAAGCCACCCTAGCTCATGATATAGAACATGAACCAAATAGTGAAGGTTTCAAGCTCATGAAGCGCTTCGGCTATAAAGGGAGTGGCCCTATAGGGGTGAATGATAATGGATTGCTAGAACCAATTGAAGCCATAAGACAAAGGAAAAAAGACACCACATGTCTAGGCTTCAAGAAAATCCCATTTCATTTAGGACCAAAACCAGAATGTCTGCCAGTACCTAGTGACATTGTTTCAGCTGAAAACTTAGAGGTCGGTTCCGATGAAGATGCCTTTCCTTATCCAATTCCTCTGGATCTCACCACACTCTTCATAGAGCTAGATGGTCTGGAGTAGCGTGTCAGACACCTTGAAACTGATAGTGATTCCAACAACACTACCTCAGTTACTCCTTTGACATATGAATAGATGAGAAAGATGCAAATGGCTCACCCTAACTATCAATGAGAATTCTACATGCCATCATATTTTCAAGCACGTTTTCAACAAGAACAAAATCAATAGAACAACAATGTTACAAGAGATGATGATGAGTCAGATTGTACAACAAGTGTTGATGGAGTTCCCATATCAAGTATTACAGACTCACATGAGTATGAGTTCAATTCTCTGTCTGATGTCACTTCTGACAAGGATGTAGACACATTACACACATTTGAAAATCTCCTTGAAGTAGGTGAAGGGTCTAGTATTAGGATGACTGAGTGTGATTCCACCAATGCTAACATTCCCTCTACTTCCGATGTGAGGTCTTGAAGGGACTTGAACACACCTTCAGATGAGATATCTTTAGGTCTTGACTTGCTTGTCTGCACTTTTGATGACTATACCATGAACACACTTGAACCTGCCACTTCTCTTTCACTCCATCATCCTGAGCTGATAAACTAGAGCCTCTCCTCTCCATCCAATGAAGTCCTTACATTCTAGAATGACTACGCTCTTGCTTTCTACCTTAACACTATCGAACCTATAATGTACTCCACTAGTGAAGACAATGTCAACATGACTAAAGATGATATCAAGTATCTCATTCATAAATTTAAGAGAAAAAGGAATAAGCACTCTGATGGTGAAAACCACATTGTCACAATGTTAGAGCCAAAAAAAGTAAAAAAAAAGACTTATCTGAGGGTGAAAACCTCTCTGAGGTGCTCGAGGATGGGATACTTGATACACTTCTAAGTCATTTTTAGGAAAGATCTTCAATATTGATAGAGCCCACTCAACCAGTAAATTTGGGTATGGAAGCGGCACCTAAAATTATTCATTTGGCACAGTCCTTATCCACAGAAGAGAAAGAGAAATTCACCAGTTTCTTTCAAAGCAAGAAAATTAACTTTGCATGGACCTACTCTGATATGCCTGGACTAGATCCTAATCTGATTATACATAAATTATCTATTGCACCAGGTGTCAAACCTATCAAGAAGAAGCTTCCTAAGATGCACCTACATGTGGCACTTTTAGTCAAAGATGAATTAGAAAAACTTCTCAAAGCTGGTTTCATCAAAGCAATTGACTATGCGGAGTGGATTTCTAATATTGTTCCTGTTACTAAACATTATAAATCTATCTTAGTCTGCATAGACTTTCAAGATTTGAACAAAGCTTGTCCCAAGGATCACTTCCCATTACCCAACATTGACATGATTGTAGACATGACAACAGGCTATGAAATGTACTCACTGATGGACAATTTCTATGCCTACAACCAAATAAAAATTGTGTTAGAAGACCATGAAAAGATAGCCTTCACATGTGCTTGGGGAACTTTTTGTTGGAATGTCATGCCCTTTGGGCTTAAAAATGCTGGAGCCACATATCAAAGAGTTGTCACCTCTATCTTTCATGACATGATGCATAAGACGATGGAAGATTATGTGGATGATACATTAGCTAAGAGCATGGAATGGAAAGCACATCTTGCAGACCTAGGTCCTATATTAGATTGAATGGAACAGTTCAATTTAAGGCTCAACCCAAAAAAGTGTGCCTTTGGAGTCACATCTGGTAAACTATTAGGTTACATCATATCTTCTACAGGCTTAGAAGTAGATCTAGAAAAGGTTCAAGCTATTATGGAGATGCCTCCACCACACAACATCAGTCAGATGAGAGGACTCCAAGGTCGGTTAAAGTCTATCTAGCACTTCATTTCACAACTAGCAAACAAGTCACAACCATTCACCAAGACCCTACATAAAGGTGTGACCTATGAATGGAATGAAGAATATGAGAAAGGACTCCAACAGATCAAACAATATCTTGAAAATCCACCAATATTAATGCCTCCTATTCATGCAAAACCACTCATTCTAGATATCTCTGCTACAGACACATCCCTAGGTGTCTTACTGGCTCAAGAAGATCAGAACAACAAAGAAAGGGCAATTTATTACAGTAGTAGAACTTTGGTCTCTTATGAAATGAACTATTTTGTCATTGAGAAAGCTTGCCTAGTAGTGGTATTTGCTTCATAGAAATTGTGGCACTACATGCTTGCCCACACTACATGTCTTATTACTAAAATTGATCCATTAAAGTACTTTCTCAACTAAGCTTCCCTTACAGGTAGATTAGCGAAATGGGTCATGATACTCAGTGAGTTTGACATTGAGTATGTAGAGAGAAAAGCCATTAAAGGACAAGTGATTATAGATCAGTTGGCTGAAGCACTTATCATAGATTATCAACCATTGAGTATTGAGTTTCTAGATGAGTCCATAATGCTTCTCACACATGAGACATGGACTATGTTCTTTGATGGATCATTTACCCAACAGGGGTCAGGTGTCAAAATAATGTTCATTACACCATAGAGGTACTCTTTACCAAAGGCATACAAAATTTTGTTTCCTTATACAAATAACATTGCTGAGTACGAAGCCCTAATCAATGACATGAAGATAGCCATTGAATGGCGAGTAGATGAACTCAAGATCTTTGGAGATTCACAGCTTCTCATCAACCAAGTCAATGATATTTATCAAACAAAGGATGACAAATTGGTACCTTACAAATAGATGGTCCATGACCTAAGAAAATATTTTGCACATGTCACTTTCTAGCAGATTCCACGAGCAGACAACAAAGCAGTCGATGCTATGGATACTCTTGCTTCCATGTTACAAATGTTAGAAAATGAATTTCAACATGAATTCCTAGTGGAGACGTTACGCTACCCCACCCATGAAACTCCCAAATCTTGGATGATCTATTTAGTCATTGGACATGATTCATCCCACTACCATCATATCTATTCCTACCTTTGTGACCAGATTGTTTCAGACACTTACATTTGGAATGAGAAACATCACCTAATCTGTAGTGCTTCATGGTACATTATCATAGCTAATGACTTGTATAGGCAAGGTCTAGATGGTACCCTCCTTAGGTGTTTAGAACCCGATGAGTCTAAGCATGCGTTAGCTGAGGTGCATGAAGGCATTTATGCATCCCATTTGAGCGGTCTGATACTGGCTCGTAAACTTATTAGAGATAGTTACTATTGGTCTGATATGGAGAAAGAAGCTATACAATATGCTAAGGCTTGTAAATAGTGTCAACTTCATGGGAATTTGATTCATGCTCCCACCAAGGAGTTAATTCCATTCATCACTTTGTGGCCATTTCAGCAATGGGCCTTTGATTTGGTGGGTCAAATTCATCCCTCTTCCTCAAATGGACACAAGTTCATTATCACTACTATAGACTACTTCACCAAATGGGTCGAGGCAGTACCTTTGACTATAGAAAAAGGCAAGTCTATAGCCATGTTTATACTAAATTACATCATTTGTAGGTATGGTGTACCCTCCTCAACAATCATTGACAATGGGGGGAAGTTCAAGAATAAGGATTTGAAAGAGCTATGCTCTAAGTTCAAGATTACTCAGCATTGGTCTTCCATCTATTATCCCCAGGGTAATGGATAGGTAGAAGCATCAAACAAGGTGAGCCTTAAGATCCTACACCACACAGTTCACAAATTTGGTAGAGATTGGCACCTCTAGATTAATCTAGATTTATGGGCCCATTGAACAAGTATTTGAACACCAACAGGGGCCACACCCTTTACTTTAGTTTACGGTGTAGATGTTGTACTACCTATTGAGATCAAGATTCCTACTTTGTGGGTCTTTCTGAAAGGCCTCATCACTGATGAAGATATTATAATATCCTAGCTACAAGAGCTAGAACTACTAGATGAGCATCAACAAGTGGCATTCAATCATCTCCAAGCATATCAAAAGAGGATGTCCAAGAGCTACAACAAGAAAGTTAAACCAAGGGACTTCCAAGTGGGTGATCTCGTTCTGAGAGAGAACTCTAAGAATCAACAACAGATCCAAAAGGGAAAGTTTGAACCAAATTGGCTTGGTCTATATATTGTTACTGTAGTGTTTGGGTTTGGTGCTTATCAACTCTCTACTACTAAAGGAGAACAACTCAAAGAGCCGATCAACATTCTGCATCTGAAGCAATTCTACAACTGAGACATCTTCTGAATGCTCCATGTACATACTCTATTCTAAAAAAATCCTAAAAATTGCAAAAAGTCCTAAAAAAAGATCATCTTAGTGAAAACCTGGTAAATAGGCACTTTGATGCATCAACCAAAACAATAAATCAAAAAGATAAAAATACAAAAAAATTGAAAAACTAAAAATGTGCCATTGATGAAAACATGGTAAAATAGGTGTCATGGTAGAAAAAGCAATAAATTCTTGCCAAGAAGGTGAAAACCTAGTAAATAGGTGCCTCTTGTTCCGCCATGCCATACCTATCGCAGCACCGCTTGGCCCTATACAATTGATTTTTTGTTTTCCTACTTTAGTTTGCTAGCTTATGCACTTGCTCTTAGTTATCTTTGAGATTATGCTTGACTTTACATAGATTGAAACTAGTCATACTTGGAGGCACCCTTCCTGGTCTAGGGGCATTGTCCTATCTTTTCGGAGGATCTTCCTCGCATCAGTCACTAGTTGTTCTCATTGCATCTTCCTACTAATGCTTAGCTATAGGATCTTCCTCATGTCAGTCACCAGTGGTTCTCACCCTATCTGCTTGTTGATGCTTAGCTATAGGATCTTCCTTGTATCAGTCACTAGTGATTCTCACTATGTCTTCCTACTAATACTTAGTTCACACTACGATCTCTCCTTAAGATTCTCTCCTACGTTAGTCACCAGTGGTTCTCACTATGTCTGTTTACTATTGCCATCCTGATGAGATTCCTCACGAACATGGTATACTTCCGATCTAACATTAATCCACTGAAACTAAAACTGAATTGTAATTTTTTGAAGCATTCTGAGCTTTTTTTTTTTTTTGTGTGTGCTTGTCTTTTTTTCACTATATCATTCCTCCTCGAACAACTCAAAGATGTCTATCTTGACTGAGAGATGCGAGGACTGGGGACATCATCTTTTCTTTGCTTTTTGTTTGCTGGTTTAGTTCCAATGATCCAATGAATCCATCTAAGAAGGGTGTCCACTGTGAGAACCTCTATCTAATGTTAAATGGCCATCTGTACCTCAACTCCTTTTATATGGAAACTTTGGTGAGGTTGGTTCTTCTCCTTGTTTGTTTGAGTGACTTCTTTTGCTACAAGTGAACTTTCAAACGCTTGTCTTGTGAAGTGAACATAAGGGTCACTGCGAGCATTCTTATTATACTTAGCAAAAGGAGGAACTCTCACGTGTTTGGTGTTTTTGTACACAAGAAACATTTAGGTCATCCTAGCAACTGTTCTCTGATTCTTATGTTAACTTGCTAAATCAAAAGGAATAGGTGTTCAAGTCATTTTGGCTTCTTGTGCCTTAACGCTTACACCTCATTCTGAAAAATCTAAACACTGATGTTATATTCATATTCTCATGATTTTCATATCAGTGAGAGTTGTATGACATATCATGATCATCCAATACCAAACGCTCTATGATGATAACTATCTAATGGGTCCAGCAACCAAGTCCTAGGGATTGTGTCTAGCTTAGGTTTGCATTTTCATTCTAGGCTTACATTGCAGTAGTAGTTTGCAGTTCTCTTTGTTGTATTCTTCTGGATTTGTCTGAGGGTTCTTATCTTACATCCCAGATTCACCTTGGCTGCACAAATGTCTGATCCTCACTCCCGATCTTCAAGAACATTCTTTTGGTTAGTACCTGTCATGTATTGCAATATCCTACATGAGATGCTTAGTACCAAATACATTGCATTACATCCATCAAAGTGCATTCTCATAATCCATATACATACATTTACATCTACATATTCATCTACATGTGCATTCACCATAAACATAAATCAAATCATACATTGCATTTATTCATGATTGCATTTCACATTGCATACATACATAACTATAAAAACATGTGCATATTCATATTCATACATGCCATACATCTCATATCTACTCATCTAATCATTTAGGATACATCTCATAAAGCATAAAAATCCAAAGCAATATACACAAATATGATGATACCAAAAGATGAGCTCATATATATATCTCACGAATGTCAGTACAAAAATGGTGCTACTCGAGCACAGTCTATAAAAAATGGGGCTACAATACATCATGATATATCAAAATCCTAGATCTAGCCTTGGCCATCACCACCTGGAGGAGGTGGAGGAGGTGGCATGTCTAGCTATGGTGGTGCCTTTAGAGGAGGTCCCTGTGGTACCTCTCGAGCTCTTGCATACTTTAAAAATCTTAGAACCTAGTCTGCTAGCTCTGGCACTGCACCAACATATGCTAGCTGCATAAAAATAGGCTGACTGGGTAGCCTCATATCATGTCTCTATCTGAGACCTCGCCAGATCCTCCTGCAGCTCTCTGATCTCTCAATCTCTCTCTGCTACCTGGGTATCTCAGATGGAAACTTGTACATGGAGGTCACCTAGTTGTCTTTGTGCCTACTGCAGCCTCTCTCAGCTCCTTCGTAGTGCATCCTATAGCTATGTGACTGGATCCCTAGAAGGGGGGCCCTATGTGGCCTGATCCTACATCATCTCATCCTATGTCTCCTGCTCAGGGGCCTGCTACGGTATCTCCTCAGTCCACTGCCTTGACAATCTATCCTGGGCTCTGCTAATGCCTGTCGTAGGATCTATTCTCATCTATCATGTAGGAATGGCTATCTGTGCCACCCTCTATTGTGGTATTTGTTGTTGTGATGCTTGCTCCTACTAAGGTAGTGGATGAGATGACTGCTACTATTGTGGTGGTGGCTGGGCCACCTGCTAACCCATCCCAACTAGATCTATAAACTAGGGGAATGGATGTGCTAATAGATCCTGGTATGCTGGTGTCATTCCCCCATCAGATATAGCTTCCATGTAATCCCATCAGGCTGGTGCTACCTGTGCCTCTATCATACATCGGCCTTGATCAAGTCTCACCAACTAGCCCTTCTTCATCTCATCGATGAAGTGAGCATAGGTACAGTACTCCTGAGATATGTCCTGTGGCCTACCAAACTACTGTAGGACCTGTGATAGTGGAAACTATTTAATGATAGCTATGGTATGCTCGATCAAAGGATGTGAACAAAAAAAATGTGGTAGCTCATGCTTGGCATCATCCTAGACCTTTGTACCTACCCATGGCCTCCACACCACTACGACCATGTCATCTAGCTAAGCCCACCACTCTTCAATCTTACCCAGTGCTGGCTGAGTCATAGGGCCACCGTACCTATATATGTATGGCTCTAAAGGTTGTCTCGTGTCCTAGAACACTAGCCTACAAATGAGAAGATTCTCCCATGCCCATATCTACAATACTAACACTCATGATACCATGCTCCATGAATCTTGATACACGAGCTTGTGCATCTCATGATACATCTTCCCTAACATGCACTAGCCCCATCCATATCTCACGGGCGGCCACTCTAGTATCCACTAGAACATCCACCCCCAACCGCACTCTAGTCCATGCTAACCCTTGTCTAGCATCAAGTAGTAGCCCAAGAATATTGCTAACACAACTTCTAATCTGTGCCCTGCACCATAGTCTTTGATCAGATCATCCCATGTGATGGCCTGACCCATAACTAGATCATCCTGGAATATCTCTCTCAATGCCATAGTGCCTTCTCTCAACTATGTATCATACTCCACGCGTGGCCCATGGAAGTGTACTCTCAGGATCCTGTAGATATCCTCTGGGGTAACTATCATCTCTCCCTGTGGAAAATGAAATGTGTTTGTTTCTGAATGGAAATGCTTGACGAGTGCACCTAACAATCTGTGATTTACCAAGATGTTGGGTACATCACACAAGTATGAGAATCCTGGTCCATCTATGTGAGTAGACTCTACATCATCTAATCACTGAACTACATCATCAATGACTAGGTGGTGTGATCAGAACACAATGTCAGGAAAGTCAACCTGCAATGCAAGTGATAACACATGATTAGTATCCTCAATCATGATGGTTTTCAAAGAAAAAATAGAATTTGAAATTGTGCACCTATCCTAAACATGCTTCTTAGATGCTCTACTTGGCTAACTTACGCAAATCTAGGCACACATTTTGATTTTTCTGCAGCAGTATTGTGCACAAGGAAGTAGGAGCTTTACATGAGATTTCATTATCATGTGAGCCTTTGTTTCAGCTCACGTGAGAGATCTTCCCTAAGGAGGATTTCTCACGCGGCTTCAACGACCTCTTCGCAAGAGCCTGTTGAGAGACCCCACGCAAGGAAGCCCTCTTTTGGTCTTTCCTCACGTGAGACTCCTCCATGGCCCACACAAGGAAACCATTTCCTCGTGTGATATCTTGCAAGAGACTCCTAAACTTACCATAAAAAGCTATCTAAATCTATTAAAATGTGCCAAAACTTGAAATACAAGGTAGGTTATCTACTACTCATAGGTGGGTCATATGCCGCCAGCCAATTGTGACGTCGGGAGTTCTTGAATCTATGTAATCTCACTAGCACACTCTCCATTTCACTCTGAGCTCTCTAAATCACTAAAAGTCAGGTTACAAATGAATTGAAAATGACCCTTTTGGGTCTTATATAGGTTTTGACCTAATTTTCAAAAGTGCTCTATTTTTCACAAAAAAATCACCCTTGGCTAAATCAATCGCTCTGAATCCATTTTCAAGATCGAAATCAAAATCTGACACCTCTAACTAGCTCAAAATCATGTTTTAAAATTTCTAGGACCGACATGATCAGATGCTTGTGTAGTCGACCTTCTGATGTTGTATTCTTGACAGAATCACATCTCATCATCATTTTCTTGACTTCATCTTTTTCATCAAAAGTCAGCTCTAGTCAATTTTGGTCAACGTTGGTCAACTAGACCTCCAAATCACTCCAGATCACTTCTGCATATTCTTGATTCTTTTGTAATTTATTCTGAGTTCTTCTAGATCTCTTATTTTATCTCTATCTGCAATATTTTGCTGTCAATTACCTTTCATGACATGTCATCTTTCTATTTCGCTCATGAGGGGGCAGGATGATTGCATCATTGAATCTCGTTTCAATTCTCAAATCAATCTAATCTAAATCAAAAGTCCTCATCACTAGGGGCATCTCATCACTTGGGGCATGTTCAATTTTTCGTACTTCACGGTCAAAATTGGATGTTCCACAATCTTGAATCACTAGGGGTATGTTTATGCCTTGCATCTTGTCATCTTACTATTAGGTATCTAAGAAATCTAACTCAAATCCCTGGGAATCAAGCTTCATTTTGGAGATGATTCTCAAAATCCCTATTAGGTATTGGGGCATTCTAACCCTAATTCCTGAAATTCAAGCTTCGTTTTGGAGATGGCTCTTGAAAACTCTTTTACCGATACATAGGTGATCTAACCTGGGTCTTGAAGAACTAAGCTTCATTCTAGAGATAGTCCTACAAATCTGCATCAGTTGTCAACTAGTTGACGAGTATTGGGGCAATCTAACCCTGACTCCTAAAGATTGAGCCTTGTTCTGGGGACAGTCTTACGAAAATGGTAATTTGACCGAGGTCTTCACAATCTTACCTAGACTTTGGAGAATCAAGCTTCATTTTAGAGATGGTTCTACAACTCGATCTAATCGATGTCTTAGCAATCTAACCTCGACTTTCGAGGGTTAAGCTCCATTCTGGAGATAATCTTGAAAATCTCATCAATTGTCACATTCAAACTATTCTTTGAATCAATGCATTTCTCGTACATCAATTCAAAGAGGGGCAAAATGTAATACCCCAAAATTGGCATCTTACAATCCTAACCAATTTTGTTGCATTTAGTCTCATTCTATCAAAATTTTGAATCATCAAAGTCCTATTGTACTAGGCAATTCTGTCTTCTGATTGACTCTACTTGACTTAGTGTCAAATGCAGAAAACCTCAAATCTGCATCAATCAACATGTTATATTTAGTTCCCAAAATATCAACTATAATTGGCTAAATAAACCCTATGATTGATTAATTTAATTACAAAGTCCTAGCACTTTAATCAAATTAAATTCACCCTCTTTGGCTAAAAAACACATGAAAATGAATTAAATAAATATTTAGTTTTAAATAAATATCCTCATCTCAATAAATGAATTTAATTATTTAAATAATTGAGAAAATCCACTTTTGAGGTAATATTGTATTTATTTGAATTAAATATTCTCTCCAAATATTCTCTGCAGTTTAGAAAAGGAAACTTTGAGTTAATTAAGAATTCAAAAAAAGGAAATAAAATAGTTAAAGCTCCACACAGATAAAAACAAAAAGCTAACTGCCTCTCTGCGGGAAACTTTCTATTCTGGACTGAATTCTCATTCAATATCCACTGTTCATCTGCTTCAATCTCAACCGTTGATTGAACCTAGGATTCTATAAAATAACCCTCATTTCTCATTCAAAGGATCCAACTTTTTGAGCAACGAAGTGCTATCGCATTGTTACTAGAACTTGTTTTGCATTCAAGCTTTTGTTTCTTAGCATTATCTTCATTTCTAGATTAATATATCATGTTTAGCTTAATTATGCACTTCATTTCTTAAATCTAGTTTTCTTTCATTGTTCTTAGATTAATTTCATCACTTCTAGATTTATCTTGCATACTCATTCTAGAATAATCTTCATTGTATTTTCAATTAAATCCTTCATTCTAGTGTTAGTCTATGGTTTCAGGACTCTCAATTCTGAGAGCAATTTCAAACCCTGCCTAGATAGAAGGAAATAGGTCGAATCATCTAGCTAGGCAAGATGAATGTTTTGATATTCATTCTTGTCTACAACTGGTGAACAATGACTATGTTGAAGTGTGGAGCTAAATCAGAGGCAATGCAAATAGGAGTTTTATTCCTCCACTTTAGAAGGAAATAGTAACAATGAAGATTCACATTCTCTCCTATTCATCATTCAGAGGTTGATAATTCCCCTCTATATTCTCTAGCTACAAAACCTTTTTGGTCTTTTCAAAAATTTGAGTTAGCAAGTGAATGGGTTGCTAATCCATCAAATACTATAAGAACAAGGTCACAATTTTATGAGGCTCCACATATCTTCATTGCTTCAACTTATGATCCAATTCTTTTTCGAGAAGCTTCAAGAATTACCAAGTGGGATGCTACAATGTACAAATAATTCCATTCCTTCGAAAGGTATCACATAATGGATTTATTCCCTCTTCTCAAGGGAAGGAAACTTGTTCAATGCAAGTGGATCTATTGAACAAAATTTATAGTAGATGGGTTGATTGATAAGCATAAGGCTTGATTTTTAGAAAAATGACTCTCCTAAATACTTGAGATTGAATACTATGAGAATTTGGATGAATTAAAAATATAAATTCCATATGAATTATCCTTTCTATAGCTATAAGTCATCATTGGAAAGTTAATCAGATGGATGTGAAGAGTTCCTTTCTTTATGGTGACTTATGAGTAAATCTGCATGGAATATCTATAGGGGTTTTTTCGAGATCATTTATTTGTGTGTCAACTTCAAAAGTATCTCTATAGCCTCAAATAGGCTCCTCGAGCTTGGTATGCCAAGATGGATGCCTTCCTTCTAATAGTTGGTTTTAGTCAACATAATTATGATATGAAATATATATTCTATATAGGATGACACTCAATTTTTTGGTTCTCTATGTTGATGACTTCTTGGACATAGGGAGTCGCTAAGCCACCATCAAGGTAGTGAAAATTTCTCTACATTATAGATTTTTTATGTCAACATTAAATCTTTTTCATTAATTATTTGGGGTTGAGAACACCCAATCATCTTTAGGTATATTTCTTGGACAACCTACGTTTTCACTTGATATAATTTTTAGATTTTCTATGGCTAACTGCAATCCTACAATGTCTCTATTTTTTTATCAGGGTTCAATCTTGAGGCTAAGTGCTCTCCACCCTTTGTTGATGGAACTCTACACCAATTTTTTGGGGGGAGTTTCATCTACTTGAGTCATATGAGACATAACATTTCATATGTTATGGACATGATATCTCCATTCATGTAGGAGCCACATAAGTTGCATTGGAAAGAAACTAAGTGGATCCTCCACTACATTAAGGGTAGTTAGTATTATGGGATTTAATATATAGTAGGCATGGATATTGTCTTGGTGGGATAGAAAACATTATATTAGATAGGTGAAACTTGAGATTGTAAGTTTACTTCAGGGTATTTCTTCTCACTTGCTTCTAGTCTAGTTTTTTGTTTGGATAAGAAATAATCTACAATTGTTCTTTCATCAAAAAAGGTTGAGAATTGAGGGGTAGTTAATATTGCCACCAACACTATTTGGATTTAGAATATTCTCAATGAGTTTGATATTCCATTGAGGAATCCTACCATCATCTTTTTTGATAATCCAAGTTCTATATAGATCTTGAAAAATCTGACATCACTAAAGGATAAAATACATTGAGATTCACATGCACTACATTTGGGATCTATTTTAGAATTTTATCATTCATCTTAAGTATTATTATTTATTGGAGTAGATTGTGGAAATATTTAACAAAACCTTCACAAATAGTAATTTCCTTCATCTGTGAGGATAGCTTCAGATGCAACAAGTGTCTATTTTTGAAGTGGCTTCTTAGTCCTTTGTATTTACCCTTTCTAGTTTGGGTGGGAGATTTTTCCATCTATTTAGGATGAATCTTTTTTATAGGGGGATTCTTAATTAGTTAAAGATATCTATGTATATGGGTACCTACCATGGCCTCATTTGTTATGACCCATTTTTTCATCTACCTAATCTACACTTAATAGGGGTGTTAACGCAAGTTTATTATTTTCCTTATGATAGGGATATTTATTTTCCTACACATATTATTTAATCTTGATTAGGTTATTAGGAGTGTTAACATGTGAACTGAATAATTTCTTTGGTTCTCACATGTGGGGGATGAAACCTCAATCCTATAGCCACCCTATGACTTCCACCTTTTCCCATTTCTCATCCATATCCTCTTACACCTATTCCACTTTTCTATAAATGTTTCAACTTTCCATCTTCACCTTCTCCCAAGGATTCTCACACATATGAGCACACCTTTCCTTCTTCCCCAGGTTGAATGGTTTTCCCAAGGTGTTGTCACATGTCACAAGGATATGAATCCAATCCAACTCACCTCCTCATGTTCAATCCTATACCTCCATTAAATGTTAATCCTAATCATCCATTTAACCTCTTCCAACTCTATAAATTGGAGCCTTATAACTTTAAAAATCATCCATTATCATTGCATGATTATTATGCCAAAATCTTTCCAAAATCATTTTAATCATACCATCATTATTCTGAAATCAGTATAGATCCATATCCACTATTATGTTGAATTGGAGAGAATTCCACATAGAATCAAATCATATAGAAAATAGAGTGAAGATATGGTGCATTTACTTTGGCTCATCCATGAAGTTGTGAAGTAATTATAATGCTTGTGTTTTGCATTAGATAAATTTTTAATACATGTTTATGAATTTTTTTTTTACATCTCACACATGTGTTACTCTCTCAAACACATGGGTAGTTGAGTTACATACCATCTTTTGTTTTGTTGTGCCACCTCTCATAACCACTATTTTTTTAATTACTGAGTAGGTTATGGGGTAGTTGGTTTTCTTGCCTACTTTTGGCTTTATGTGCCACCTTTCATAACTCCTTTGAATTGTCTTCACCTAAGGAGGTTATGCCACAGGTTTTGGCATTTATCAAATAGGTTAAACCTCCCACCTTTTAAGGGAATTAGGAGTTAATGCATGTCTTGGATGTATATGCCCTTATTTTTCTATATATACAATTCTCTCTTCCCACCTTTACAACTAAGTTCAATGATATGTTGGAAGAGTATTGAGAGTATTTTGTAATTTATATTGCCTTATCTTTATTTTTCTCTCATTTTAGATTCCTCTTCATTTTTGTATTTTTACCTTTGATCACCTATTGAGTGGAGTTGCATGTGATATAAGACTAACTTCAAATCTTGGATCAGATTGGTTCTTTCTTCTCACATAATTTAACAAAACTAATGAGTATAGAAATAAAAAGAACAAAGAAAAAACAACACAATTACAACCATTAAACATTAAATTAAATCCTACAAAAAATTTTTGACATCATTCTTAATCTTCAAGCTACATTAGTAAGAGATAGGGCAGAGCCATTGGCACTCATAATACTTAGTTACATGAGGGCTAAACCTTTGTGATTCCTACTAGTGAGGACTTAAGTTCAATGTCTTCACCATCCTTCCTATGTTTCCTAATTATGTTTTGAAGGCATTTGATAAAAAACTAATTGTGAAGTGTAATTAAGGAAACATAGGGTTAAAATTTTCATAACTTTTGATTATCAATTTGAAATCCAGTGGCATTTTTTAAAAGTTGATAATTTTTTATGCTTGTTCTTTTAGAAATATTATTGCATTAAAATAAAATTATAAAGTATATTTTTTTATTCCATTGGATAAACAACACTAAACATATAAAGTGTCATTTTATTTTATTTTAGAGGTAGGGGTGGCAAGGAGGGAGGGGGGTGGTGGTGGACGAGGGGCCAATATTGAATCAAGGGGAGCATTTTGTCTTATGTCATGTGTTAATTTCTTGCCTTCCTTTTGAATTCTTAATTTTAATATTTTTATTCTTGCATTATTTTAGTTTCTAATAATGTATCAAAATTAAGTCATTATTTCATTAACATTTGTTAACTATTGCTACTAGAAACTTAAAATTCAACTAGTGCTAAAGAAAAAAGGCTTGTATAGTGTGAAAAATGGGCATTGAGAAATAATTTATTGCTGAGAAAGCTAAAGAAATATTGTTTAATAAGTGTGATCAAACCTTTGCATTTATGTATTTGAATGTATCTCCTAAATTTCTCATGTCCTACTTTTTGGCCAAAGTACGAAATCACCATTTTTCATTTTCTGATACCTATAACAACTAAGCCATTAAGAATTTGAAGATGACATGATCTATTTATTTTTGAGATTTTATTTGTAAATTATAAATATATTATATAGAATTAAAATAATAATTTATGAGGTTTCTAAGTAACTTTTAATAACTTATTTTTATAGATAATTGTATTGTTAGAAAGTGGCATTACTTCAATATAACATTACTTTATTGTTGGGAAGGATAAAGTTATAAAATTTTAAATATGGATTTACAACACATATCTAGAGCACATATGTTTTTCTATAATTTTTTATTTAAGTATTTTATTTTTTATATTTTTTGAAGTGAAATTAACTATAATTCAAACATAGATTAATTTGATATCATATGGTTTTGAATTCATTTGAATTACAAATCTTAATTAAAAAAAGAAGCTAATAATAGATGCAAAGTTGTACTATAATTGCAATTAGATGAAAGAAAGAATTTTATCATTTCATATTACCTATTCAATACAAACACTTGTCAATAGATTAAAGGAAATGGAGGATACCATTTTATATGTTTAATCAAGTATAACTATGTTATATGATTATTGTCTATACATTTTTTGGTATCATGAATAACACTAACAACTTCTTGAGGAGTAGTAACTTTGGCAAATAAAATTGGATCCATAGAAATATTGAATTCTTGCTCTAGATCAAGCATCAACTCCCCCTACAAATACAAATGTTATATTAATTTGATTGACATTTAAATATAATTAAAAATAAAGTTAAAATAAAGTTAACACTATAATTTACATAATCAATGTATGAAATTAATGCATAGATTTACATACCGCTTCCAATGAGTCAATGCCTAGATCATCCCAATGGCTATTAGGCTTTACAATATTTGGATCTATATCTAAATGTTTTGCAATAACCTTTTGAACTTTGTTTAAAATTTCTGATTTAACCTGTAAATAAATAATTTTTATTACTATAAATATAAATACAAAGAAAATTCAAATGTATGTGTAGATTGGGAAAATTAAGGAATTAGTATTAAAAAATACAATTAAGACAACCATGAAAGCCAAAAAATCATGTTAGTAAAATCCTAATCACAACCAATAAGGCTTTTGAAATGAAATGCATAAATAAAGTATTCAAAATAAAATGTACAAACATTCCATCAATGGCATTTCATTGCTTTTTCTTTCTCCTCTAATATGATGTTTCTCTTTGTGTGACAATTGCACAAATAATAGCCCAAAAAAAAGTATTAAACTTGATAGAATAGTAGCGAGGATATTAGAAAATTATGGTTGATAAAAGTAAAAAAAAAAGCTGAATTTATAGATTCCCAATTCAAAATGAAAGGAAACAATCAAAAGAAAATGAATAGACAAAGACCATGGAAATGTAAAGCTAAGTAGGAAAGGAAAGGTTAAAGGTCAATAATAAAAAGAAAAAATAGAATTAATAAAAGTCCATTTCTTAATTCCCTCCAAAAGTGAAAAAAGGACAAGGATGAATAAATGACAAAATAAAAATAAATAAAATACAGCAAAAGGAAAGGTCAAGTGGAATATGAAAGGACAAGGACAAAATAAAAATAACATAAGGCAAATGGAATAAGAAAATGAAAAGGAAAGTGGAGTGAAATTAATTAATTTTTATTTATTAATTTCCATCCATATTAATAATTAGCTAATTAAATAATATTTATTTAATTGGGACAAAAGGATAAAAGGGATAAATAAATGACATGTGTACTTATTGAAAGGAGGATAGGTTAGGACAAAAGGGGTAAAATAATTAAAAATTATTCCCCTAAGTAAACTAATAACATAGATTAAATAATTGTTCAAACTAAATGACAAATATCAACAAGGGATAAAGTAATTGATAAAATTGTTTAATCAGAGGACATAATGAAAAAATGACACAAAATCAATGAATGATGAAGACTAAAAGTGCAATATAAAAGATATGCCAATAAGGGATGTCATTTAGATATAATCTATAACCAAACATGATAAATCAAGAGTATTATACTTACTGAACATGATACTTTTAAGCCCCTAATTGAAGAGCTAAATCTTTTTGATACCATGGGGGCTGAAATAATTGTCAATTGGTTCATGCATTCCTTACTCTGCAACATAAAAATAAACATGAAAAGGAGAAAAAGTTATACTAATTTAATATATTGTCTTTTTACTATGAAGAGTATAAATAATTAAAATTATAGTAAATCTCTTTTTATTATGAAGATTAAGCTTTTAATAAAAAATGATTCAATGGTATTATAGGTTAGTTTTGAAGTAAGCAATATAAATTGTCTAATATTTTAAATTATATATATATATATATATATATATATATATATATATATATATATATATATATATATATATATATATATATTTATTTATTTATTTATTTAAAATTATAAGGACAAATAACAAACTAGTAAAGTGGCAAAGCTAAAACTATCTTTATGTTCATTGTTATTTGAATATTCAATGTTCTAAATAATTTTGGAAACTCTAATCCATAATTTTTGAAGAAAATTTAAGTTTGTCAATGTCGTCATTGCCAACAATAAAGTATTAAAAATTATGAAGATTTAACTAGTAGGGAGAAGTTTGAGTTGGAAGACCTTGTACAATGTTAATGTTGTGGTCAATGTACGTTCTATTTATCAACAACATAGAAAACTAACCATCATTACCATGATCATGAACTTCTCTATCTTCTTTATTTTAGATGAAGAAATAAAGAGCACCGAGATAGAAATACTTTAACATTTTCAGAACCATTTTAAGAAGTTTCTAGTCTAAAATTGTTAATGTCACCAACACTAAAGTATTAAAAAATATTATAATTTAGTCATAACATAGAAGCTTGAACATGAAGAATTTATACAAAAGTATGTTGTGATCAACGTACCTATTGTTTCCAAATAAAATAAAATCTTCATCATTGTTATGATTATGAACTTCTCCATATTCTTTATTATTTTAAGTAAAAGAAGAAATAAAACAAAAAGACCTTACCAATTTCAAAGGCATATAGAAAACTAACCATCATTACCATGATCATGAACTCTCTATCTTCTTTATTTCAGATGAAGAAATAAAGAACACCGAGACAGAAAGACCTTACCATTTTCAGAACCATTTTAAGATGTTCTTGTTTAAAATTTGTTATGTCACTAACACTAAAGTATTAAAAAATTTAATAATTTAGTCATAACATAGAAGCTTGAACATGAAGAATTTATACAAGAGTACGTTGTGATCAATGTACCTATTGTTTGTAGATAAAATAAAATCTTCATCATCGCTATGATTATGAACTTCTCTATATTCTTCATCTTCATCATTACTATGATTATGAACTTCTCTACGTTTTTCATTATTTTAAGTAAAAGAAGAAATAAAACAGAGAGACCTTGCCTATTTCAAAGCCATTTTAAGATGCTTCTTGACTGAAATTTATTAATACCAAAAAAAAACCATTAAAATTTACAATTCTTAAGCCATAACAGAAAAACTTAGATATAAGGAATTTATACAACCAATATATTATAATCAATGCACTATTGTCTATGAACAAAATAAAAACTCTTCATAATCACCATGATTATGAACTTCCCTATATCTTCTTCAGCATTTCACATATAAGAAGAAATAAAACAGAGGTACATTAACATTGTGAGAACCATTTTAGCTTGCTTCTAAATTAAATGCATCAGAAACTTACATTTCTTTTGTAGGAAGTTGAAATTTCCAAAAGTGGTGATTTCAGACATGGTTTGAAGAGCGCCATTACTACACAACACAATAGGATTGTTGAACTGATTACCCAATTTATAGCTAAATCGGCAAGTCATCCAAATTATGCAGGCGAAGAAAGAATGATTTCTTGTAATCCTTAATACATTGCAGGAAAGCAGAACGCTTGATTTTGAGCACCATGTTGATGACGATTTAAAATTTACTTTATAGAAGATTTATTGGTAGGAGAGTGAAATAATATAGACCATATCATCTGCATGTATGGAGAGAACCAATATTTTGAAATACTCCAAAAACAAGGAGATTTGATAATTACTTTTAAATCAGGCTTTGACCCTCATCAAACATGGGGAAAGCTGCCCCTACTTAGGCTCGTCTCCCTAGCCTTCCTTTGCAATTTTGGGATTATAATGTTTTCAGAGGCATAGCTGACTCTTTCGGTTCCCTTCTGGCTATTGATAAGTCCCTATGGAGAGGTCAAGGTTGATCTTTGTGGGGATTTGTGTAAATGTGGAGGTGAATAAGATTCTTCCTACATCAATCACCCCTAGATCTAAGTTTGGAAAATGGAATCAAATTATTGAATATTAAATTGCTAGCTTGTTCTACTAGAATTACAACAAATTTGGCATCTTAGTGTGGTCTGTGAAATAACCTAGTATGGGGATGAATGCTATTGTTGTGGGGAAATAAATTCAATAGTCCTCTCAAAATCTGGGACTTGAGGGCCAACAAAATGATTCAGGGCATAGAGAAAATATGTGTAGGAATGTCATAGAAGATGGAAAATAGAATCAACAACTTTCCAAGATCATAGCAGATGAGGGTAAATAGATTCAACAGTTTACTAAAGAGGGGGAACAAAAGGGTTCCCTAGAAACATCTAAATAGGGAACAAAATCACATGTTAGGAGTATAACATATTAATGGATTCTACTTCTGATGTCTCTAATCAAATAGTTTTGGGGAAATATTTAGAGCATTCCACTAATACCATCCTTCCATCAGATCGTTCAAAAGATAACGGTAATTCTAAGTTTTCTTCAAATTCAAAAGCTAAAAAGGTAGGCTTTTTGAAAAATAGCACAATAGAGAGGAGTTTCTAGAAAAGACTCATAATGAGGAAATGGGACATTCTACTCTTGCTATACAACATCAAAATAATCTTCCCCTCTTCTCTCCATCTAAAGATTCCAAAAATATGGAAGGTGAAAATATCATATCCATCCATATTTCTCAAGTCAAAATCTCCACAAAGGTTTGAGAACATCACGTGGAAGTTTGTTCCCTTCAGGTTATGGAGGAAAGGGAAATCTTTCTAAGGTGGAGAAAAAAGTCTTAAAGATAGTTGATAAGTCTAAGGACAACAAAAGTCTAAAAGACTCTTTGGCTCTTCTTGGTTTTGCTTCTCCTAATAATGCTAAAGAAAATGAGGGTGAATGGACACAAATAAACAAGTAGCAAGAAAAAAGAAAAAAAAAGGATGTGGGGGTAGATGGTAGGGTGGGACCTTCTCAAAAGGATTCAAAAATAAAATAAGATGTTAGGGATGTAGAAAGTGGCGAACATAAAACCCTTGAAAATTTGTCAGGAGTAAGGAATTAAAATAAATAGCCTTATAAGGTTGTTTCTTTGGTGGTTAAGGTGTGTTATGCTTTCCTTCTTTTTAATGAAAATTCTTTCTTGGAATTTAAGAGGGTTTAATAGTCCTACAAAATAATAGTTTCTCAAGTGTTTCCTCATAGAAAATAAAGTGGATATTCTTCCGATTTAGGAAACTAAAATGAAAAAAGACATTTTTGAAAAGATCGTTAAAAATTGTTTGCTCTTTTTCTTAGTTCATAGCCTCTAAATTTGAAGGGGCCTCTAGTGGATTGACTACTCTATAGCTTTGAATCTTAGAGGAACTCCTAAGTCTATTAAAAAGAATAGTATTATAGCTCATATGGAGGACATTACCTCTTCTAAAAAAAGGAACTTGATAAATGTTTATGCTCCTAACTCTATATCTAGTAGGGAAAGTTGTGGAATGAGTTCGTTGACTATATTCAAAACCACAAGCACAATTATTAGATGATTAGAGAGGATATCAATTCTACCCTTTACTCTTCAAAGAAGTGCGGGGACCTCAAGAGGATTTATCTAACAATATGATATATTTGGCTGATTTATTCTTGAGGTTTGGTTTGATTGGTATAGATCTTAGGGAGACAAAGTTCACTTGGAGTAATAGAAGGTAAGGACACCACTTAATTCATATAAAAATAGATAGATTCCTTGTTAACATTAATTGGAACATCCTCCCAGCTTTATCTCTTTATGCTCTCCCTAGAACCCGCTCTTACCATAATGTTATCTTCCTTGCCAGAGAGGACAAGTTGAATAAATGACCTTTTCCTTTTTAGGTATGAAATCATGTGGTCTTACCATCCAAACTTTAAAATGATGGTTAAAGATTGGTCAAACACTCTGTTCAAAGGCACTCCTATGCTCATTATCACTCAAAAACTAAAAAAATGAAGGAAATGGTTAAAGTCTCAAGAACAATTCCTTTTGGGAACATTTTCCAAAGGAAAAAGTCACTTTCTCTTGAATTTAAGGATGTTCAGGACCAAATAGAGAAAGTACATAAGGATGTAAATATTTTCTTGGAGGAAAGGGATTTTAGAACTCAATGGTTAAAACTCTCAAAAGAAGAGGAAGTGTTTTGGAAATTGTTGTCACTAAGGATTGCACCTAAAAGAGCTAAGTATGAAACTCAATAATCCTGTGAAACATGGGAGTACTTTCAGGTTGTGGGGAACCTATGATGAAAGTAAACCTAAACCTCCAGATTAAGGACTAGCTTCCCCTTGAATCACCTTGAGACTTAAACTAACTTTTGGAGGAAAAGGGAAGAGAGTGCATAAATTGAAATAATGGAAAGGAAATAGAGGTGATTCATCAACATTTAAGGATCCTTAGATTGAAGATATGCCCACAATAAAACATGAAATATGAATTTTCAACTCACAAATTGATCCTATTGTTTTTATATTCCTTGAAATAAAGAGGTACTAGAGTAAAAAGAAGGAAAAGAGCTTCCACAACCTAAAACCCAGATGTACATAGATTAGGACTAAGAATAACAAAACACCTTTCTGAATATCCAATTTGAACAAGAATGCAAAGTAAAGGATATAAACTGGATCACAATAACCTTGACATGGAATTCAATAGAAAACTCAAAATTAAATAGGAACAAGAAGGACTATTGCTGCATATTTAGGAAAAAGGGGCCAAATACAATATGCATCACCGAGAGCTACAAACATTCATATCTTAGAATGAGATAGAATGGAAGAACTGCCTCAATCACAAAAGGTGAGAGGTATATATAGGAGTGAGGTAGAAAACTACATATCCAAAGAATCTAGAAATCATCATGCCTAACTCCACCAAATCTAGGAATGAAGGGATATCTCTGAAGAATCTGTATTTTGGACTATAGAATATGCTTCTCATATCTAGATGTCAGATTCTCTGGATTTATAGGAGTGTATAATGATAATCCTAGAATCATGCCTTAAAAAGGCCTCCCCCTTTTAAATCCAATCTAACCTACCCCCCAATCATGCTAGATAGATGATATTTGAAAAAATGATTTATAACAATATCATTTGTCAATATATCACAAAAAGAAAGCATGATTTTACAGTAAAACCCTTAATCATTAACAATTACCAAATATAACCTAGGGCATAGAGGTATTGTTATTACATTTCCTTTTGACCTTGCCTTAGATGATTTCAACAAAGTATTAAGCTTTACTTTCATTTTATCCCTTTAGGCAAGATTAAATTTCTAAACCTTATGTCATAAACTTTAAAAAAATATATCCAAAGCTATGTAATCAGCTTCATCATTTTCATTCCATTTTGCCTCCTAGGGAAACTTGGGCTTGATCATGCCCTAACTGTCACTGCACTTGGAAGCTTGCCTTTGCTGGACCAAGCTTTTGTGGATTGATTTTTTGATGATGGAAAGTTTATAAACACTGAGGTAGGTGATCATTTGCTTCTTTGCATTTGCTTATGGGAGCTCGTGCTTCATTGTCTTGCTGTTATGATTTCCTAGGGAATCAGTGATTCACCCTGTTATTGCATTATGATTTTGTACTATATGATTTCTTTTTATCGTTGAAGCATCAATATCTATGAGGCTGTGGGCTAGGGCATCATTTTATTGCTCCATTTGATGTTGAGCTGATTGTGTGAGCTATGCCATAATATCATGATGTTTTCTGTTATTTTATTTTTACTTATTTCATTGAATACTTGAAAGCCCGTGTTTGGACTAGGGAATCATTATTTTGTTTTTCCTTGTACTTGCAGTGGATATACTTGAAAGATGTTTATGATGTATAAGATTTTGTGAGGCAATGAGCCATGCTTGAGCTTCACTATTTTGTTAAATCTTGAATTTTTCTATCCAAGAGCTATGCTAGGGTATCTCTGTTGAAAAATATGATGCTCTATTAATGTGAGACTGCAGGCCATGCTTGAGAATCACTACTTTGTTAAGTTGGATTTGTATTTGCACAACCCGTGCTTGCATCATTGTTGTTAATCTTTGCACTAGATGCATATACCTTCACTGTTTTGCTTGATAATTGCATGGACAACTCATGCCTTTGTTTCATCACAACATTGTTTCTCTTTGGACCTGTGAGGACGTGAGGCAAGCTAGGATATCACTGTTGTTGCTTTATTGCTTGATGATGCTTGATCCATGAATGCCATCTTTGAGGATGTGCTTGTGTTTTGGTATCTATTTGATTTTCAAAGATGAATATATGATTCAAATGCTTATATGTTTCTATGTTGGTTCTGTGGTGTTCCTCTATTGATGAGGTCGCGGGCTCATCTAGGGCATCACTGTTGTTAAAGAAATGAAATGTATATTTAAGATTTGTTTGTGAAGTGTATTACATTTCTTGGTTTTATCTGTTCTTGTTGTTTCATGATATGATTTGAAGCATCATCTTTATTTGCAAACTTCCGTGGATGCTTGATTCATTTCCATAAACTGTTGCTCCATTCTTGTGGAAAGATAAACATCTCTATTGACTTCTCCATGTACTTTTGATTTAAAGATGTACTAACTGTGGGGCACCATGATGTGTACTCTATTGCATGCATTATCAATCCATGACTTGGGATTCAATAGAAAGCTTATGCTTTGTTTTCTTCTTCTCATCTGCACCGTTATATGTTGCGGAAATACTGTGGTACCATACATCTTTGTTGATGTTACACGTATTCTTGACGTGGCTTAGATGTATGATGAAGATATGCAAAAAAAATGTAAACTTGTTGTCCTATTTTGCACTGTCATTTATGTATATGCAACAGTATCATACCTCCTGCTGTTATAAAATTTTGATTACCTTTTCTGAGGCACACATGCTGGTAGATATATGTAGATGTATCCTTCTCTATTGCTTGATGTTGATGAACATTACATTGCAGTTACCTTTCTATCCTAAACTTTGATGAACCCTCATGTATTATGAGCACATGTTAAGATGTAAATTTTTGAATGCACTTGTGTCTGCATACACCATTGATGTTGCATCATGATTTTTGTTATATTACATCATTATTTTGTATTGAGGCATCATGGTTGTATCAATGACCATCTTTGAATCTGTTACTTCATGTGGTAGCCCGTGCTCGAACTAGGTCATCATGTTGATCTTTTTGATATATCTGTTGCTGGTATGAGAGATAAGGTACCATTATTTATGTGGATGCTCCATTTGAAATGATGCCACAACAACATCAAATGTAACATCAACATTTGATGTTGATGTTGTATTGTTTGGATGGTGCATGCCACAACAAGGGTATCATTGTATCCCTTGAGAGATCATGTTGCCTTATGTCCCATACTCATTGTTATGTCCTTATGGTTGTATGGAGGCACCACTATGATATATGCATGTTTATTTGATTGATGTTCCATGATACATAATTATTATTTCCATTGATGGTACTTGACAATAAATGCAAGGATGTGCCAATATGTATGCTTTGAAGTAAATATTAGAATGCAAATCTGTACTCACTGGGATATATGATGCTCCATTGTTTCATATTGTTCTTATGCTCCTTGACTATTTGGATGACTGATTTGTTGCTCATTTATAGAATTCCTTCTGTTCCATGTTATGTGATGATGTTCTTGCACCTTGTATTGCCTTCTTCCTATCTGAGGGTGTATAGCTCATAAGTGTCTTTGTGTTGCAAATTGGTGCTCCCCAAAGGTGGCTCTAGGAAGCTACCCCTTGGGGAGCCCAATTTTCAATGCAATGGCATTTATTTCATTTTGGAAAGGCAATGAAAGGCTCCCTATACCATTCTATCTTCTTGGATTCTAAATGTTCCATGGTTACTATTGCTCTATTGGCTACTCCCTTTTATGGATCAGTGCTCCTCCTTGGGGCTGTGGGGATAATCAAAAACTATGTGGAAATGGAGCTTCTGATGACCCTCACAGCTTCAATGTGGTGTACTAGAAGGGCTTGGTACTTGATCATGGGTGCTCTTGTCCTGTGATGTGGGTTTTGTCAAGGAGATTTGAGGGCTTCCTTATAGTGCCCACATTATAGAGCAATACCATTCATTGTATTTCTAAAAAAATACAACATCTTTATGATTTCTATTACCCAAACAATAGTTGTAGTTTGAGGATGGATTTTTGGAATGGCCATCCTCTCAGTACTTCTATTGTCTGAGTAAGGGTAAGCAACAATGTCACAACTTCTTCTGTACCTGCACATGGAACAAATAGGTTAGTGAAAACATGGTATCTTCTTCTTCTTGTAGCATCCTTTTGAGTGTGCACATGTCTTGGAGCATGGTTCCTTTCTAGAGATGTATGGCTGATTATGTGCATGCATAGCTGTAAATTTAGATAGGTAATTGGATATCGTGCATTTCTTGGATCTTTTGGATCTAACCCCATCTCTTTCTTCCTTGCATGTTATGGATCAAACAGGAGCATACTGGAGTCACACCCAGGTCAACATTTCATCTTCTCTTCATGCAATGTCTGATACACTATTATTTATGTTCATTTACTTATGTATGTTTGTACTTAGCCATAGATCCCTAGGAGTTGTCTATTCTCACGGCCTATGTGAGCCCAGATGATTTTATTTTCATTCCTTTCTTTGTTCTGTACATACAAGCTTTTAATGTTTAGATAGTTATGGTTTAGCATATACACATGTAATCTTTATATGTACATCTTTCTTTCCTTTACATGTACTTTCAGTTTATAGCTCCATGAAATGAACACAAATCTAAACAAGATCACTTAATAATGCAAACTAGGGTACTGTAGACACTCATCTAGTAAATAGGCTACCAATTGAATGAACATGAAAAATATGGTAACATAAACAAAAGTATAGAATTCAATGGCTTAAAGAGGGTGATAAGAATACCAAGTTCCTTTTCCAATCAACTATGAAACATAGGCCGAGGAATAGAATCAGGAAGTTGATCAAGATGATGGATTTGTTATCATTAAAGAGGATGAGATAATTAAGCAAGCTAATTCCTTCTTCTCCCACCTTTAAAAGTATATTCACTTGGAATGAGGTAAGATGAATAGAATCCTTGAAATCATCCCAAACATAATTACTAATTCAGATTTGGGAGAAATTCTTAAACCCGTGTCATTTGAGGAGGTGAGAAATTTTATTTTATCCATTGGTGCTTTTAAAGCTCATGACCCTAATGGATTCCCTCCTAATTTCTTTCAAGATCATAGGGATCTTGTTGCAGATGACATCCTCGATATGGTGAGAGACTTCTTTAGATAAAGAAGAATCCTTAGCTAGATTAATGTCATTTTCAAAGCCTTATTTCCAAAGAAATATGATGTTAAGATTCAATGTAATATTTTCACCCACTCAACCTTTGCAATACTATTTATAAAATAATTTCTAAAATTGTGATCTTTAGGCTAAAAACGGTGGACACAATGGTGTATATGAATTAGAAAATTTTTGTTCAATGGAGACATATTATGGATTGTGTTCCTATCACTCATGAAATTGTACACTCCATGAAAATCAATAAGAAGCAGGGTATGGTGCTCAAGGTTGATATTTATAAGGCCTATGATAGCATATCTAGGCCTTTGTTAACTGAGCTTCTTAAAAAATTTGGCTTCAAAGGAAGATTTCTAGAGATTCTTGAAGCTTTCTATACCACCCCCTCCTTCTTTGTTCTTGTGAATGGATCTCCTAAAGTGTATTTCTCTTATGGGAGAGGCGTCAGAAAAGATGACCCCCTATCACTTACCTATTCATTTTAGTTGCTGAAGATTTGGGTAAAAATTGTAAAGAAAATGCTTGATCAAGGTGTGACTAAAGGTATCAAACCCACTTCCTCATTGGTTGGTGAAACCTACCAACAGTTTGTGGATGACACTATCCTCTCTAGAGCTACCTTGGTTGTTGAACTAAAACTTTGAAAGTCTATTCTTAATGACTATGCTACTGCTTTAGGCCAATTTATAAATTATGACAAAAGTAAGATTTACTTCTTTCATGTTGAAGATAGAGTGGTTTGTAAAGTTATGGATATTATGGGATGTCAATCTGCCAACATTCTGATCTCCCACAATGGTCTCCCCTTGATATCTAAAGCTCCCAATATTACCTTATAGAATGGTATAATTGAAATATTTCACAAAAAATTAGCTGGTTAGAAAGGAAAGATGTTGATCCAGGTAAGTAAAGTCCAACTCCTCAAGGCTTCTTGCCCAAATATTCTTGTCTACTACCTTTCACTGTTCAAAATCTCAACCTTTGTGTCTAAACAAATTGAACAGGTTCAAAGAAAGTTATTGTAGAATGGGATAAGGAAAGGATAGAATATCCTTGGTTAGTTGTGATAAGTTGTGTACTCATAAAACTAAAGGTAGCCTAGGTATTAGGAGACTAAACTTATTTAATAAAGCCTTCCTTTCCAAAATTGCTTGGAAACTTCTTCAGGGTATTAAAGATTGGGTACATATCTTAAGGGCTAAATATCTTGATAGGGATAATCCTAATGCCTTCCTTAATGAGGAAGGAATTCCTTATGGCTCATTTATATGCAATAATTTACTCAAATATAGAGGGGTACTCTGAAGGGAAGTGGGAAAGGTAGTTGTTAATGGAAAAGATACACTTAGCTGGAAAGATATTTGGAGGGGGGATCCCTCCTTCCCTTCTACTTTTCCTAATGACTACCTGACAAATTATATTAGAAACTTGGTGGGAGAAAATAATTATAATTACATTACTTGGAACAGTGGAAAACCTTATTGGATTAACATCAAAGAATAACTTATTAGAAATAGGATATTAAGGAATGACTGATAGGTTGAGTGGGAAATGAGCATAAAGGATATAACAAATACACTAGGAGACAACTCTTTTCTAGATCTAGATAAATAGGATGAACAGGTTTGGAAACCTAATCTCTCTAGTGTATTCTACAATATATTGGCCTATTAATAGATATTCCACTTCTTAGACCATAGTAGTTAGAATGGAAGAAAGTTTGGATCCCTAAGCTTATCTCAAAGATTAACTATTTTTGGTGGAAAAAAGATCACAAAAAAACATCACTATAGATAATTTGAATAAAAAAGGATTTCAATTTATAAACATATGCACTCTCTATTATCAAGATAGTGAGAATATTGATCACCTCGTATTTCATTGTTCTTTTATTGTCAAAGTGTGTCCCATGATTAGGCCCTTGACTTTGGTTGATTAGGATTTTCCTACCACTTTGATTGAGTTTATTGACTCCCAATATATTTCACCCTTCAAACATGTTATTCTTAAATAAATTTGGAAACAAATCCCCCCAATGGTTACTTAGGGTCTGTGGAAAGAACACACTAACACATTTTTGGGAAACCTCAAAGTCTAGCAAGGAAATTTTTATGTCCATAAAGAACCAAATTTTAGAGAATACCAATGCTTCTTCCTTCAATGCAGTGAGAACTTACCTGATGAAGGGTACTCCCCTTATTAATACAAACACACAACAAAATTGAGAATAACAACGAATTGTAAGGACAAGAAATGGGCCTTCTATTATCTCTAATGAAATGGAATTGCAATGTTTAGAATTATAACATGCACGTCCACATGGGCATTTTTCATTACAATATTATACAATCCAAATCCACTAGATGCATCTTCCAAAAACTACCCTAGATAACCTTACGAGCCTTCATTATATAGGAAATTTTAACCACCCAAGAGGGCTCTAGAAATTTTAACCCTAAAGTTTGAGGCTAACCATCCGTAAGATATTATTATTCATTTTTATTACATTAGAATAGGCCCAAAACACTTTCAAAACTCAAAAAGAAGTTTTTAAGGAATTTCATTTTCTTCTATTTTAGGTAGTGTGACTTCTAAAGACCATAACTCATCTCCCGTTGACCCGATTGGCTATTATAACCCCATTTCAGAAATGGCGTGAATTTCTCTACAATATTTAAATTGTGCAAGATCCAATAAACAAAGGTTTTGATCCTTTAGGAGCCTCTCAAGCCTTCAAAATTGAGTTCAAAGTTTTTGTACCCTGTTGCCAATACCAAAAATTTTCAATATCTTCAAAACTAGACGTGATCTTGCAATGAAACTTTATTGGTAGGCTGATATAACCAAAGTGAACCTCCAGGGAGGAAAATAGAACATTCTGAGCTAAAATGAAAAACTCACTAAAAATAGTAAATTTCCATAATAGCATCTCTACACAAGATAGCCCTTATTGAAAAGAAACCAGAAAATATTTTTGGGTGATGCAAGATTTCCCTTACACCTAGGATGCTCCTGCATTAGACACCTAGTGTAATTTGAGAAGTGACATTGTCACATTTTGGGTTTTCAATAGAAAACCAAGATAGTTAACATCCTCCCTTGATAGCCATGATGAATCTTCCACAGGCCGCCCTTTCCATTTGACCAAATATTCTTCATATGTCATGTTCCTTGTGCTTCTTCCAACATGACTCTCCAATATTCAATCTCTTCTGTAGTTGAATTATTTTCTAGAATATTCCATTGTGCTTATGTGACTTGATCCTCAACACCTCCTTCATGATATTTTCTCAGATCTAAAATGTAAAATACTAGTGAAATATTGAGTTCACTAGGTAACTCTACTTCATAAGCATTTCTTGAATCATGCATCTTCAATATTTTACATGGTCCAAACTTCTTCATCTTCAACTTATTGTATGTTCCTACTGGAAATCTCTCCTTTCTCAAATGAACCATGACTTCATCCCCCACCTATAATTCCTTATGCCTCCTTTTCTTATCTTCCTTAGCCTTATACTATGTATTCATTTTATTAATACATGATTCCTTACCTCCTCGTGCAAATTCTTCAAGTGTTATGCAAAGTATTCAATGTCACCGCTACTTGTCTCTTCTTTGTCCAACTTTCTTAATTTTGATGCATTCTAGGACTACTTCCATATACTATCTAGAATGATGATTTACCAGTTCTCCTATTGACAAAAAATATTATATGAAAATTCTACTTGTGGTTAAATTAAATCTCATCCCTTTGGTTTATCTCCAACCAAACATCTCAACAGATTCCCCACACTCCTATTCACCACTTCTGTTTATCCATCAGTCTATGGATGGTGTGTTGAGCTAAACTTCTAATCTGTCTTCAACTTTTTCCATAAGGTTCACCAAAAGTACCCAACAAACTTGGTGTCCTAATATGAAACTATGCTCTTTTGTAAACCATCTAGTCTCACCACCTCCCTTCTACATGAACAACATCATTTTTTTTGTAAGGAATGAAATGTGACATCTTTTAAAACCTGTCTACCACTACAAAAATGGAATCATGCCCTCTATGAGTTCTTTTTAGGCCAAGAATAAAGTCCATACTTATATCCTCTCATGGATTCTACGGTATAGGTAATGGCTGATATAACCCTATAATTTTATTGGCTCCTTTTTCCATTTGATATACCCTGCATCCTTGTACAAATTTCTTAACATCTTTTTGCAACTATCGCAAATAATAATTTTCACTAACTAGAGAAATGGTTTTATCTCAACCAAAATGTCTAGCCAATCCTCCACTATGTTTTTTTTTAATTAGATTATCCCTCATGGAACTCCTTGGAATGCACAAATGACTACCTTTGAATAACATACCTTCCTAGATTATGAAGTCCAACCATTTGGTTCTATCTAGAGTAACATGTTCTGTACGAACTTTCCAAGATTCACCAAAATCAGGATCCCCTGGGTACAAACTCCTTAGTTCCTTGAATCCAACAACCTCAATATGCATCTCTATCAGCAAAATTTGTCTCCTACTAAGGGCATCTATAACCCTATTAGACTTTGTGCTTCTATGTTTCAAAATAAAAGCGTAAATCTGCAAAAACTCAACCCATTTCAAATGCGTCTGATTCAATTTCCCTTGACTATTCAAATATTTCAAAGATTGATGATCAGTAAATTAAACAAAATCTTTTGGAAAAAGATAATGTCTCCACTTCCTCAATGCTTGAACTATAGCATAGAACCTCTTATCATAAAAGGAATATTTTCTCTTGGCATCATTCAACTTCTTAGTGAAATAAGCAATGGGTTTACCTTCGTGACTCAAAACAGCTCCAATAGCAATACCACTAGCATCACAATCTACTTGAAACACCTTGTTAAAATCTAGAAGAGCTAAAATAGTTTGTTCTGTAACTTTTCTTTTCAACAATTCAAAACTCTTATCAGCTCTTGTTGTCCACTTAAAATCTTTGCTATCCCCTCATTGTTTCAATCAAGGGTCCATAGATACTACTTAAATTTTTAATAAACTTTCTATAAAAGCTAGCCAAACCATGAAAAGAAATTACCTCAGTTGCACTCCTTGGAGTAGGCCATTTGAGGATAGCCTTCACCTTCTTTGGGTCCATTTTTAGACCTTCTACTAAAACTACAAATCCCAAATACACTAACTCCTTCACAAAGCTACACTTCTTCAGATTAATAAACAAATCATCTTCCCTTAACCTCTCAAAAACCCTATGAATATGCATTACATGTTCTTCCAATATCTTACTAAAGATCAAAATATCATCCAAATAAAAAATGATAAATTTACCCAAAAATTCTTTTAGTACTTCATTCACGAGCCACATGAATGTGCTTTGTGCATTGGTTGCCCCAAAAGGCATGACTAACCACTCATACAAGCCCTCCTTTGTCTTGAAATATGTCTTCCATTCATCTCCATGTTTGATCCTAATTTGGTGATATCCACTCTTTAGGTCTATCTTTGTTAAATACACAACTCCACTCAAACAACTTATAATATCATCCATCATTGGAAAGGGAAATCTATAGTTAATAGTGATCTTACTTATAGCTCAAGAATCCGTACACATCCTCCATTCTCCATTTTTCTTTGGTGCTAATACTACCGGTACAACACATGGAATCAAACTCTCTTGGATCAATCCCTTCTGCAAAAACTCCCACACTTGTCTGTTCAATTCCTCACTCTCTGCTAGGGTCATCCTATGGGCTACCCTATTTGAAAAACTAGCCCCTAGAATCAAGTCCATCTAATGACTAATCTTTCTCACTGGTGGCAATCCATCGGGTACATTATCAGATACAATTTTCTAAAACTCCAACAAGTCTACAACTTCTGTAGGTACATCTTCTACTTCCTCTTTACCAGATTTTGGAATTAAAGAAAAACACATATGATCATGTCTCATGCCTTTTAAGAACTTCCTTCCATCAACTAAACATATTCTTGCATTACTACATACCTTTTCCCCTATTTTCTTCAATGGCTTCAACTTGTTTTGAACTCCATCCTTCATCAAAGAATAAGTATTAGCATGACCATCATGTATAGCATGCCTGTCGAACTCCCAAGGCCTTCCTAGCAACAAGTGACATCCATTCATGGGTATGATATCATAGAGTACCTCATCTTGGTAACTTCCAATCTTGAACTTCACTAGGCATTGCTCATTGGCCAAGACCTTTTGGTCATCCTACACCCAAGAAATTTGGTATGGACAGGGGTGTTTTTCCCTTTTCATCTTTAACTTTGTGACCATTTCTTCTGACACTGGATTATCAGTGCTTCTACCATCAATAATCCTTTCACAACTCTTATCCTTGCACTTGCACCTAGTGAAAAATAGGCTCTTCCTCTAATCTAATTCTTTCTCTTCATTTATCAAGGTCTTCCTAACAACTAGGGTTTCTCCTTTATCATTTTCATCTAAGTGTTTTGACTGAACTTCTTCATTTGCATGCACAACTTATGCATGGCCTTCAATCCTCATGTTTGTCCTTCCTTGACATTGGGGAAATTCATAGGCTCGGTGTCCTTCTTCTCTGCAATGGAAACATGTCCCATGAAAAACTCCTCTTCCAGGTCCTTTCCCTCTTCCTCTTCCTCTTTGATCTCTATTATTTTTATCATAGGAACAATTGAAATTATTTCCCCTTTGATTATGACTACTACTTGACTCATCATTCTTTTTCTAGTCTTCATTTCGGCCTCCATAAGACCATCCACTAGATCTTCCACCATGACCTCTTCCACCTTGGTTGCTTTCAAACTTCTAGTTCAGCTTCTCTTCCACCCTTAAGGAAAACTAGTACACTTCTTCAATACTAGTCATTCTAACTAGAATCAACTCATCCTGAATACTTGGCCTTAACCCATGAAGATAACAAACAACTTTTTCCTTCTTATCTTTTGCATGACATGTTCTAATGAGGACTCAGTAGAAATCTTCTTTACACTTTTGCAGAGATCTTCCTGCTTGTTTCAACCCTTGCATTTTCTTCAACGGATCAAGCTCATAATCAACAAGAATGAACTGTCTCTTCAATTTCTCCATCATTTGGTCCCGTCTTATGATTTTCTCCTTTCCTTTTCTATTCCTCTCCAACTAAATGCCCTGCCACAAAATTTTTGCATGACCCTTTAGTTTGGCCTTCACAAATTTGAGCCTATTTGGATCTTCGACATTTTCATACTCAAAATATTCTTCTAAATCATTGATCCAATTGATTAGTTCCTCTGGGTTAAGATTTCTTGAAAATGTGGAAACTTCAATTTTGGGTCTCTTTCCAATCTTAGAAATGTCCCTCGAAAACCTATCCTCCTCAGGATTTATATGCGCTTCTAGTGCTTCTTGTTCACTTTTCCTTCTTATTTGAATTACTCTTCACTTTCATTTCTAACCGCAATATTTATTCCTCTACACAACTCCTCTTACAATTCTTTCACTTGTCTCCAGAGGGCTCTAAAACCCTCTTTTGTCATACCTGCACCTCTCTCGCCACAGTTCCTTCATGGAGGCATTTTTGGCTCCTATCACTCAAACCCACAATGAGATCCCTGGTGCAAATTGCCTCACAATCGGTGATCTGTCTACACACTCAAGAATTCTTGATCTGATACCACTTGATGAAGGGTACTCCCCTTATTAACACAAACCCACACAACATAATTAAGAATAACAATGAATTGTAAGGACAAGAAATGGGCCTTCTATTATCTCCAATGAAATGGAATTACAATGTTAAGAAATATAACATGAACAATCACATGGGCATTTTTCATTACAACATTCTGCAAACCAGAGCCACCAGATGCATCTTCCAAAAACTGCCCTAGATAACCCTATGAGCCTTCATTATATGGCAATTTTAACTACCCAAGAGGGTTATGGAAATTTTAACCCTAAAGTTTGAGGTCGACCATCCCTAAGATATTATTATTCATTTTCATTACATTAGAATAGGCCCAAACAACTTTCAAAACTCAAAAATAAATTTTGAAGGAATTTAATTTTCTTCTATTTTAGGTAGCGCAACTTTCAGAGACCATATTCATTGCTCATTGACTCGATTGGCTATTATAACCCCATTTCAAAAATGGAGCAAAGTGCTCTACAAGAGTTAGCTTACTTAAAATCTAGTCAACTAAGGTTTTGACCCCTTTCGGAGCCTCTAAGCCTTCAAAACTGAGTTCAAAGTTTCTGTACCTTACTACCAATAACGAAAATTTTCAATATCTTCAAAACTAGACTTGATCATGCAATGAAATTTTACTAGCAGACTGATATAACCAAAGTGAATCTCTAGGGAAGAAAATAGAACATTCTAAGCTCCAACAAAAAACTTACTAAAAATAGTAAATTTCCAAAATAGCAGCTCTTCACAAGATAGCCCTTATTGAAAAGAAACCAGAAACTATTTTTTGGTGATGCAAGATTGCCCTTAGACCTAAGATGTTCCTCCATTACTACCCTGAGCCCATCATAGCATTTATTTAATCCTTATGATAGACTTAGTATTTGATACTCTATTTTGATGCATTATGGATGTATACTCTATATGACATGTATGTGATCACTTTGGTTTGTGGTGCACCTTAGTTTATGATGTTTTTCCATACCCATGATGATGACTTTATGTTGCATTATGATTTTATTATGGTTAATTAATGTAAATAAATATTATGATTATGCAATTGTGTATATTCTTATGTGAATTAATTAGGAGAATGATGTTTAAATGCAATTATGATGGGATGTGATCTTATTGTAAATTAAATGTTAGGTGTGTAAATGTTATTTATCTATGCATGTAATTTCATGTGGAAAAATGTTATGGAAAGGTGTGGATCATTCTATTGAGTTGTGTTAGGAAGTGGTTATGTGGAGATGTTAATTAAATGCCAAATCCCTATATGATGTTAGTTTCATGTATCATATATGTATGTGATTCTTGGACTACTGATACTTGATTTGAGATGTGCAAGAAAATGACCATGGAAATTATACGAAGAACTAGGACCAGATCTATGTGTGAAAGTAAATCCAAGGTTGTGTCTATTGAAGAGACAATACCTCGTATGTAATGTGCTTTGTTTCTTAAATGTGAATGCTTGTATGTTTGTTCAATTGTAATTGGTATTTTTTTATTTATGTAATTTTCTAAACATACATGCCATGTGTATTCTTGTGTTGTGTATTTTTGTGGTGTCACGTTACACTTTTAATGTGTGTATGTGGAAATGACATGTCCATTTAAGGATGAAGGTGTTGCAACCTAACCTAGGGTAGTCCCTTGTAGGATTCTCGTGTGAACCCCTTGGTTATAAAACCATAGGTATGGTCAAATCATGTTGAACTTGTAGGTAAAATTTAGGTGGGTTTTTGGAGGGTTAAATGAGCCCCTAGGGATGAGTTAGGACCTTTTTAAGAAATCCCACTTGGTATACCTTGGGTTGGGGGTAATTTAATTGATGCAATTAATTATGCCATAAGGTATAATTTTTAATAATGAATGTGTATTTTGGGTAAAGGAATTAACTAAAGTATTATATGACCGATTAATCATTGAGGACTCTCATAAACCCATCTTTAATAAAGAGTAATGTGATAGGATTATTTTATTAACTCTAACTAAGGTTAGATACCCTAGTTGGACTCAATTGTTTAGACTCAATCGAGGGATGTTAACAATTTGATCTTCACTTGTCATGGTTCCCCTCAATCTTTCTATCAACTTTTCTTAGTTCCCTTTTTGGAAATTGATTTACTCAGTAGCATCATCCCCGCTTCATTGAATTTAGCAAACACTTAAACCTCAACATTGTGCAACAATAGCAAATTTAACATGTGTTTAAAAAAACATTGTTGGTGTATTTTTTCCTAAGATTTGGGCATGACATTTTGGTATCAGAGTTGTGTTTCAACACTAGGAGCCTTAATCCATTATGTTTCTCATTAATTTTTTTAATTGAACTTGTAGGATGCCTCCTTCTACACGACAATCTCACAGATGTGGAAGAGTCCCTAGATGTTCTTACTCGACACATGAGGATGTTGAATAGGAAGTAGAGGTTCTAGGAGGGAATCAAGAACCCCCTCTTGAATAGCCACCAAACCCAAAATAGGACATTCTGAATGCATTACAAAACCTTTTTGGGATAATCTAGGATAGGCTACCACTAGTGGATCAATATACAGAACATGAGGGTTCGGAGAGACATAGGTCAATAGCTAGAGAGCATACTAGGAACCTCTTCCTAGCCATTTTGAGGGTGACACTAAACATGAGAGTGAGTCCATTCACATACCAGAGCCACCCCTAGTTTTAGAGCCAGGGATTGTATAGAGGACACCCTGAGATCTAGGGGATTAGATTAAAGAGTTGATTCACCTTTAACCACCACTCTTTACAAGACCTATCGATGGCACAAAGGTCAAGGCATGACGTTTGAGTTTAGATCGGTGGTTTGGATTGCATCCATATGAGAGAAATCTAAAGGAATGTTTTTCTATTCATCTTTTGAAAGGTACCACCTCTACTTGGTGGAGACAAGAGGAATATAAGAGAAACCTAGTTATTGACACTCTCACTTGGAGCACCTTTTTGGAGAGATTTAGAGAGAGAGCTATGTTAAAGAATTTTAGGAAGCATCACATTGATGAGTTCCATGATTTTTAGCTGAGGGGACTCACTATACTACAGTATGATAGAAATTTCCTTGAGCTTCTGCCCTATGTGGATTACATTAAGGATGAGAAGTTGATAATTAACCCTTTTGTTTGGGGACTGAATGTTGAAATATCAAGACTGGTATGCATGGTAGCTCTAGGGAGCCTTTAGGTTGCCATGGAGAAGGCATTAATAGTAGAGGAGATTTAAAAAAATTCACAGGATACTCAAGATCAGTCTCAGAATTGTAACCCTGCACCACCGACTTCCAATTTTTAGAAGAACCATTAGAAGGGTAATTATAGACATTCATCAATGTCTTATAAGAAACCTCACCCTTAGCAATAGTCTCATCTAAATTAGAGGTAGAGGCCACCACA
Source organism: Chamaecyparis obtusa (assembly GCA_027943335.1). Lineage (NCBI taxonomy): Eukaryota > Viridiplantae > Streptophyta > Pinopsida > Cupressales > Cupressaceae > Chamaecyparis > Chamaecyparis obtusa. The sequence goes on along the minus strand of BSBK01003246.1, from coordinate 299,614 downwards.
GGGACATCATGGCTCTAAGCCCAAACAATGGTAGCACACAAAATCAAACTCGTAGCTAAGATTGACTCTTTGAAGTATCTATTGAGAAAAATAGCCTTAACAGGAAGACTGGCAAAATGGGTCATGGTATTAAGTGAATTTGACATAGAATACGTGGATGGAAAGGAAATAAAAGGCCAATTCATAGAAGATCAAATGGTGAAAGTAAATTTGAGAGATGAATATCCTATTCAAGTGGAATTCCCAGATGCAAAAATCATAAACATTGAAGAAAAAACATGGAAACTCTATTTTGATGGTTCCTACACCCAACATAGCTTAGGAGTAGGCATATTATTGATCACACCTCAAGGCTCCACAATCCGCAACTCTTACAAGCTTATTTTTCCATGCACTAATAATATTTCCAAATATGAAGCACTTGTTATAAGCATTAAAATGGATTTAGAATGGAAAGTGATAGAATTACAAGTCTATGGTGATTCACAACTAGTCATAAATAAAATTAATGATGAGTACCAAACAAGATATGAAAATTTGATGCCCTATAAAAATATGATAGATAATCTAAAGAAGTACTTTGTTTTGATCAAATTTGAACAAGTGCCAAGAGAAAAGAACAAAATAGTAGATGACATAGAGACATTAGCTTTACTCTTACATATTCTAGATCAAAGTGCAAGATATGAATTCTTAGTAGAAGAGTTGGAACAACCTGCATTTGACCTACCCAATTCCCAAATCATTTTCCTATTAATTGGGCATGACTCTCCTTGGTACAGATCCATTTATACTTATTTGAAAGACCAAACCTTACTCTTGGACCAAACACAAAACCAAAGAATAAACTTTATAAGAAAAGCATCTCATTATACCCTGGTGTTAGACACATTATATCGTAAGAGTCTTGACGGAATGCTTCTTAGGTGCCTAGAGGAGGCGGAATAGATATTAGCTTTACAAGAAGTCCACGAGGGAATCTGTGGATCACATTCAAATGGGTTGAACTTAGCTAAGAAACTTCTAAGAATGGGGTACTATTGGCCCTCCATGGAGAAAGATGCATGCCATTTTGCCAAGATATGCCAAAAATGTCAATAACATGAAAATTTAATTCATGTGCCAGCATAGGAACTGCATCCAATGACCACTCATTTTCCCTTTTATCAGTGGGGGTTAGATTTAATCGAGATTATTTATCCAACATCATCCAATGGTCATAAGTTCATAATCACTACAACAGAATATTTCACCAAATGGGTCAAAGCTCTATCTTTGTCTACTACAACGGGAAAACAAATTTCAATGTTCATTTTGAACTATATAATTTGCAGATATGGTATTCCTCATGCCATAATAATAGACAATGCCAATCACTTCAAGAACAAGGACATAAATGAGTTGTGCAAAAACTTTCATATGATTCATCATTCATCTTCCATCTATTATCCACAAGGAAATGGATAAGAAGAAGCAACTAATAAGAATATCTTAAAGATATTGAAAATAATAGTGGATAACTCAAGGAGAGATTGGCACATTCAACTAAATCCAACTCTATGGGCATATTGAACAAGTGTGAGAACACCAACTAGAGCTACACATTTCTCATTAGTATATGGAGCCAAAGCAGTATTACCTCTAGAAGTAGAGATTCCATCTTTACGGGTTTCATTGGATGGATTGTTAATGGAAGAGGATTATAGGGTTGCAAGAATCCAAGAGTTAAAGTTACTTAATGAGAATCAACAACAAGCATATAATCATCTCAAGGTGTATCAAAATAGAATGTCAAGAAACTACAACAAACACATAACACCAAGGGAATTTCAAGTAGGTGACCTTGTATTAAGAGAAAATCCTAAGAATCAGGTGGAAAGAGAAAAGAAAGGAAAATGGGAAGGAAACTGGTTAGGATTGTTCATCATTACATATTCCTTTGAGACAGGGGCATACAAATTAGGTGATTATGATGGAGAAGAATTGCAAGAACCTATTAATAGCATACACTTGAAGAGGTTTTATACCTAAGGCAGATGAAAGAGTATAAGTGGGAAAGAGTATCATAATATCAGATGAGATAGAATCATATTAACTTTGTACAACAAAACATGAGCTTGAAGAAATCCAAAAACATTGATAAATTGATCTTGAGAAAAGAAGAAAATAATTAGAAATTAAGAAATCCAAAAACAACAAAAAGAGGTCCTAAAGAAATAAAAAACAATGGAAAATTGAGCATGAAGAAAGTGAAACATTCAAATATGGATCCTGAAAAAAAACATTTATCTTGGTAAAAACCTAGAAAATAGGCACCTTGATAATAAATAAAAAAATTTAAAAAGAAAACAATAAAAATACAAAAAAAAAATTAAAAGGAGAAAAAGTGCCTTAACCTAGCAAATAGGCACCTTGGTAGCAAAAAAAATAGCATATAAAAGAGAAAAAGAGCAATAAATTCAATTGGTGAAAACTTGGTAAACATGTGTCATTTAAAGGTCAAGCCAAGTCTCATTCCTCCATCTGCATTTCCTTGTCATCCATGTATATATTGCATTTTCCATCATTTGTGCATATTGCATAATAAATCCCAAAGTTGCATTTGTATATACCCAAATTTTTTGTCATGATCTAGAAAACTGTCTAAGTCCAAGATCACTATGATATAAAAATGGGGGCATTTTATCCTAAATCAAAGTGATTCATCAAATAGACACCAATTAACACAAATCAATGCATCTAACCACAAGCATGACACTTAGACTTTCGATTCAAATCCTAATCCAAATTTGGAGCTTACAATGATTAACACTTTGATCCTCGATTCACATGACCTTATCTTTATAAGGATTAAAAATAACAAACAAATATTGAAATGGATGAAGTTATACTTGAAATATGGATTTGAAGAACAATGGAAAAAAATAAATTAGTGTAAGTTGATTGGTGAAATCATGTCTTTTTAGCAAATCGATGAAGTCTTGGACTAGAAGAGCGATGATAAAAGCATGATATTTTATTGATTTATGCATGACTACCTTAAGATTGAAGCTTCAGTATGTAGTATATGTCTAATGACATGATCATCAAAGAATCATCAAGGACATATACATATGGAGAAACTAAAATCTGTGTTTGTTTATGCAACATGATACCTAGGTCATTTTGATCTTCCATATCTTTATGCCAAAGTCCAATTGCAACATTGAATCTAGCAAAAGTGGTATTCAGACTATCATGGTTTAAAATCTAACCAGTGAGAGTTGAACCAGCTTCATGTGCATGATTCTAAAGGAAAGAGGTATTCATATCATCATGGTTGAACCAGTGAGAATTGTGCCAATTCCAGTTTCAAAGAGCTCAATGATGAATATAGCATCCTTATTTTTGTTGAAAAGAGATAGCTAGTTGCATTCATTTTAGATTAATTGCATGTTAGTTTGCATTTGGATCCTTTTTTAAAAAAATACATAAAAAGAAGAAGGGGGTTAAGTTAAGTAGAATCAAAAGGGTTCATCATTCCTTTACTTGATCGAGTATGTTGGACAAAAATAAAAAATATTAGGTTCATTAATCATCATTTAGTGAAGTTGCATTTAAATTGCATTTAGATCCATTATCCATTAATCATTAATCATCAAGTTCATTAATCATTATTCATAATGAAATCCATGTTAAGAATTCATTGCATTAAATATCCATTTAAGAGACATTTAAGTTGCATCATAGATTCATTAATCATTAAAGAGGTAAAATAAGAGCATTTCATTAAAATTTTGCATCCATCTAAGCTATGTCATATATAAGACATCCATCCAAAGAAAGTAAAGTAAATGCATCCATAACATTTTGCATCAAAAAAACATAAAAATAAGCATATAGATAAAAGCATGTAGAATTGCATATCATCAAAAAAATAATCTCCAACTTATAATGACATCAAAAGTAAATAATGTCCATCAAATGTCTATCAAAGTCCATGAAGTACATTAATAAAGTCTTGATCAACACGATACATATGATACATCAGAGTACAAAAAATTAATTCTCAAATATTACCACTTGTACTTGTACATGTATCTGATCCACCCACACCTGTATTTGGACCATATGTACTTGTACCTCTAGTAGAACCAGGTTGTGTGTCGTTGAGACATACAAGACATAAAATTATACATCATAGCACTAAAATGATCCATCTGACCTCTCATCTTTGTCATGCCAGCCTACAAAGATTGTACATCCTAAACTAGGATATCTAGTGTCTACACTACCAGTGCTGGTGGAACTAGAGAAACTAGGGAAACCTATGGAACTGGTACCTTCCTAACTATCTGTGGTCTATGATGACCCCAACCTGCAACCCTTGATTGATTAATAGATCTTTCTCTTCCTCATCTCATCTACACTCCTTCTCTCACCTAAACTCTCCCAATACTCCAACCTCGCATCTTCACACCACCACCTATGATAGGTATCTGAAAAACAACCTATCTATCAACCCTCCTACCTCTACCACCTCTCCTAGCTCTCTCACCTCTACCACCTCTCCCATCATCATCATCATCATCATCATCATCAGATCTTTCATCAATATCTACAATAGGCTCTATAGGATCAATCAAATGAGGGAAAGGATGTTGACTAAACCACTTAACATAATCATATGTTATCCCTGAATCAACAATGTGATCTCTATCTCAGGCTAAGTGAGGTAATTTAAGGAGATCATCTCGGGCTACTCGATAATCAATCTGAGGACCCCACAAAGATCTCTCAACTTGTACTCGGGCATATAAAGCCAAACCCTGTGGCATACCCTATATCTGACTGAACTAACATAGTACCCTATGAAAGTAGAATCTATTAATGACCAAAGGAGTCTGACCAATCATCCATCAATGCATAAACATGAAAGGTAACTTTGAGTCATCCTCTCTCTAGGCCTCACATCCAATGTAAGTTTTTCATCTAACCTGATCAATATCATCTAACATATGGCACCAGTAATCAACCTTTCCTAGATGAGACTGGACAACAATACCCTCTTAAATATAATAAAATAGTCATCTAGGATCTCTAGTACGAGCTGCAATAGGCCTAGTAACAAGAATATGCTCCCAAGTCCAGAGCTATAAACAAATAGCACCAGTAGATAAAGTCACACCATGTCAATATACAACTTGATGCAACTCATGATATAACTAGACTAGAATGAAAAAACCCAAGTCAAAATGGTGTGGTTGCACAATCATATCCTCTAGGATCCTGCCCCAACCCATGACAAATTTTTGACCTCTCCGATCTAGAAATAGAAACCCATCGATCAAAACACCTGAAATAGAAGGAAGGATAGGAAAAGAGATGAACTGAGCCCATGGAACTCTCTCATTACCAATGGTTTCATCTCCAAATAATCACTTAAATGTCGACCCATCATAAACCTGATCGTAATAAACAATCTCTTCTTGAGTGGTAATCCACACCAACCGATATACATCCTTAGGGGTGATTTTCATCTCACCCATTAGTAAGTGAAATGTATTATGGCTGGAGTGCCACCACTCTACCATAGTTGTAAGAAGACCCCAATTCACACAGAATCGAGCTATGTCCAAGAGGAAAAACAACCCGCAACGACCAATCAACCGTCCCTCCTGGACACTCAACTAGTAGACCATATCTAATGGCCAAGGATACAAACATCAGACATATAAATTCCAGAGGTGAACTTGTAGAATCAAGTGACATCATATCAATAATCAATCATCTAAAGTGAATCATCACAAGTCAATTAAATCAAATCCTATTAACATCATCATCACCATTTTCTTAATTCTAATCAGTAAAGACATAAAATGTCAAATCAAATAAATCATACCAATCAACTAGGATTGAGAATCAACATTCATCAAACATGATCAAAACTGACATCAAACAACTTATTTTCATCACAGGATTAAGAATTTTCATTTATTGATTAATCACAGAAATCAATCAAATTGGACAAGTTTATCAATCAGGTAAAATTGGCAAAAAGTCAGCTACGCGTAATTTATCAGGTTGTATGTGCTAAAATGTGTAAGCACTACTATTTTAATCATACGCACTGAAACATTTATCAAATGTGTTGAAACAATGTATAAGCATCATTTCCTATTGAAAGCCCTATTTCAAATTAGTGTACGTGCTACAAAAATATTATTTTGTGGTGACCGAACCCTAAGCGCTATTTTATATATCATACACACTAAAACCTACCTAGGGCATCATCTTGCATGCATCATTTCATCACTTGTATGTATTATTTCATGACGCAAACGTGCTAAAATAATTTTATACGCGCTATTTCATTGAATGTGTAAAAAACAAAATCTAACAACACTTAAAAATCTAAAGTTTTTGTAATTAAATGACAAAATAGCTAAAAGAGATAGATCAAGGTACTCATTGAAGGTCCATAGTCACATGGACACTGATATCTCTGACCTCACTCAAATTGATGCTCTCGAATGGGGACCACCATTGCTAATTTCATGGAAAAGGCAGAGTGAAAAGTCAAAGGGTAAAAATGAAAATGAATAGTAAAAATGACTTTTTTACCCCTATATATAGCCTTTTGACCTAAAAAGGGTTGTTTAGTAGAAAATTTTACCCAATGTCAAAATTGATCACTAAATTTTTATAAACCAAGGGCATTATCATTAGTCAATCGTCATATTATTATCAGAAATGAAATTGAAGTGAATGTAAAATTGTTAAAAGACAACCTTAAATGAATATTTTTCATCAAATCGCATTCCATTTCATTTCCAATGGGGCATGCAATCATATCATCATCAATTTAAATCAGAGAATTTGTTTCAAATTAGGGATTGAACACAAAAAAAATGCAAATTCATCAATGGGGCATCGAAATCGATGAATCTATTCAAATCAAGCATCATATCCAAAATTCATCATCGTAATGAGCATCAAAATCATTAACCAATGAGGGCTTCATCATCCAAATCAATTAGCAAGTTCAAATTAGGCAGTAGATAATCAAACATCAGACATTCTTTGAACCAACACGCTTCACACATTGATTCAAAGAGGGGCATTTGTAGACACCTAAAAATGGTCAAGTTAATCCAAGTGAGCAATCAAAAGAAAAATTAGAAATTAATTGAAATCAAATCCAAAGAGGATTAATTAAATAAAAAATATCATTTAATTGTGCAATTGATTTTAAATAAATTAATTATTTGGATAGTTGAATTAAATCAAATCTAGCCTATTCAAGGGATACACATGGTTAAAGAAATTAAATAAATCAATTAATTAATTCCTAAAATTTATCACCTATCACATGGGAAGGAATTAAATCAACCAATAGGAATTGAGAATTCATCTCACATGGATCAAAACCAAATGGATTCTCAATCACTCATCTTGAGAATGAATCTTGACCACTCATTTTGTTTGTCCCAAGCTTTGAGAACAACATATTTAAATTGTCTCACCATTTGAGACCATCAAATTGACCCAAACTTGATCATGGTTAAACTTACTCCACCTCCTAAGCTTGGTAAAATCTATAAATAGAGACCAAAAATCATGAGAAAGGGATCCACTCTCATTTAGTAATTACATCCTTATTATAGTCATTTAGATTTTGAAAACATAGTTTTAAGCATTTTTAGCATAATTGAGCAAAGATAGGTATTTGTATTCATCATTTAGTATTAAATTCTCACTTTAGAGTTGTCTCTATTGGATTCTAGCTGAGAGCATTTCATTAACTTCTTTAATTAGAGATCCATGAGATAGTCTTGCATCTAGATTTCAATTCAATTATGTTTTAAAAGCTTAATTAGATTAATTTGAGTTGATATCTTTGCAAATTAATTTCATGAAGGTATTATACATACACATGATGAAATATATTGAATGACATAAATGAATGTAAAATAAATGAGTTAAATATAAGAAAACCCTAATTATTCTAAATGCCTTCAATAACCCTACACATACATGTAATGGACAAAAAGAGGGGGAAAGGTGTGCCAAAATGTAAGATAAGAAAATAGATGTGATATGGTGTATGTGAATAGGTATGTGGGAAAAGTAAGATCTTCTTCTTAACCTCGAATTCCCAAAGGAAAGATCCAAATTGATCAACCAAAAGAAAATGGTTAATGCAGAAATGAATCAATCGATGAAGAATATGAAGAAAGGAGAAAACCCTATATTTTGTTATAGAAAGGAAATATAAAAATCTTAATTAAATTGAAGATAAGTACCAACCTCAAAATATGACAAATCTAGAAAATACTATTTTCTAGTGTCTATATTCAGTTTTGGGAAATTTTGTAATCGGATCTGGCCTGGAAACACGGAAATAGAGAAAATCTAGAAACCTTTTGTCTTTTTGAGAAAGGTCGACCTTGACCCAAAACAAGGCTAAGATCTTACCTCGGGGCACAATCTTACCCCTAAAATTTGACCTTAACCTACATTGTTCCAATGAAAATTTTGTTCGTGGATCCTGGAAGTTCACCAAAAAGGGTACTCAGATTTGATCTTCAATTCACTATCCCACACCTGTACTTGCAAGAAAAAGGTTTTTGTTGTTTGGATGAGGGTTTTGCCTTGGTCAAACCATGGTTTGGAATCAACCTTGAAGTGTAATTGAAATTGCAACAAATAAACAAAGTAAATGGAACAATTCACCTTGCTTATGTTGAAACCCTTCTGGAGGATTCAAATCCTTGAATCCACAAGTATGGATGCTCCAAATGAATTTAGAATTGTATGTAGGATGTCTCAAATCAATTGCATTAGATCTTCAACACCAATCTTAAATGGATCTTGGAATAGGAAGAAGCTTGAATGGAAATGGATGGAGAAATCTTCAACAAGAGGGCTCCATAGAGTTTGAATCCTTCAATGGCTACTAATGGATCTCCTTGATGCATTGGATCTTGATTGATTGAATGCTTGAATTCTTTCCTTCTTGTTTCTTTCTTTCTTGATTTCTTGATTTCTCTTTCTTGAGATGGATATGATAGATTGAAAAAGATGCTTGATTGTGGATGTGAAAATGAGAGAGGAAGGCTTCCTTTTATACTAGTCTAGGGCACAAACTTCTAGAGAGGCCGACATAGGAGAATTAAATTCTCATTTAAACCTTAACCTCTAGAAATGGACCTAGATTAAATATAATTTTAGATTTTACCATTCTGAAATTCGAAACAGTTGACCCGGAAGCGGGAAAATAATCTTTCTGAAGCTCGACATCCTGAAACCTCCAGAAATTGAAATTTGGACCTAGGGTCAAGGTCGAGGTTGACTCTAACCTAGGTCAGGGTCAAGGTCAACCTTGAACCTGAGGTCAATATCTCAATTCTTAGGATTAGGTGCCAGAAACAGGCTAGAAAGAGGTGGAAAGAGAAGAAGAATAGGGGGAAAAAGCCAAATCCTAGTCAAAGACCCATTCAAGGCATTTGACATGACCCTAGACCACTTACTCGGAGGGCTAAACTAGTCCTAAATGGAAGTGCTTCCATTTTCCAATGATACAATACATAAGAAAGGAAAAATTGTTTGGGGTTGTTTGGAGACTTGCCTTATTCAAGTCCCTACTTTGGTTTTCCCACCTCCATAGTAGCCAAATAGATAGATAGATTGAAGAGATAAATAAGTAAATGATAACATAATAGAAACAAACTATTCTTGATGGAGGAAAATTTCTATAACATAAGACAAGAAATAGACATAAACCACGCTTGAGGGAGTAAATCCCCTATTGAAAAAAATAAATGATAGATAAGGGATGTGAGAAATCCAAATATGCTTAAAGATGTAAGATAAATAGAAGGATGTTACCAAATGTGTTGTAAGAGATAGTTGTAGCAAGTAGGAGAGAAAGAGAGTTGCACAAGAGAGAATTTTCCCAGAATGTTAGAAGAGAGAGAGTACCTCAATTTAAAGAGAGAATGAGAGGAAAAAAGAGGCTTCTAGGCTATTCTAGAAGATTCTAGGTCATTCCACTAACAAAAGTACATGACAAGTGGAAAGCATGTGTAGGATTGACATTTAAACATTAAGATGTCGATGGACAAATATGTGGAGTGTGGATGTTTTTGTGGCACGCCAGTGTCTAGATGAATCACACTAAAAAATGATAGGTGGAAAAGAGAACATGTAGGTAATGCAAAGAAGACGTTGGAATATAGTTGTTGACTAGGATTTTGAGCATCCTGAGAGGGAAAATGTTGATGCAAGGGATAAAATGGACCCACACAAATAATAGGGAGATGGACACTAAAGTGGTTACAAAAATGTGGCCTAAATTACAAATGGGGGTATGTGATTTTTAACTCTACAGTATGTTATGACAATATTTATGATGGATTATTATGACAGTTGTGATGCAAGAGCATCTTGGGTGTAAGAGCAATCTTGCATCACCCAAAAATAATTCTGGTTTCTTTTCAATAAGGGCTATCTTGTGCAGAGCTGCTATTTTTGGAAATTTACTAATTTTTGTAAGTTTTCCGTTTGAGCTCAGAATGTTCTATTTTCTTCCCTGGAGATTCATTTTGGTCATATTAGCCTGCCAGTAAAGTTTCATTGCTAGATCAAGTCTAGTTTTGAAGATATTGAAAATTTTTGGTATTGGCAGCAAGGTACACAAACGTTGAACTCAGTTTTGAAGGGTTTAGAAGCCCTGGATGAGGTTGAAACTTCGGCTAAATGAAGCTTTCTAAATTCAAATGTTGTAGAGCACTTTGTGCCCTTTTCAAAAATGGGGTCATAATAGTCAATCGAGTCAACAGGTGATGACTTATGGTCTTCGAAAGTTGGGCCACCTGAAATGGTGGAAAATAAATTTCCTTCAAAATTTTTGTTTGGGTTTCAAAAGATGTTTTGAGTCGAAATATTTTTTGAGTCAACTCTGATGTAATAAATTGAAAAATAAAATAATTCTAGGGCTGGTTGGCCTTAATGGCTAAATTTCTAGAACCTTCCCAGGTGGTGGAAAATTGCCTATATAAGGAAGGCCTGTAGTGTTGTCTAGGGCAGTTCGGAGCAGTTCTAGGTAGATCTGGGTAATAATTCAAGGCTTTGTCCTACAAAATATTGTAAGGGAAAATTTCCATGTGGCTTTGCATATTGTAATTCTAAAATTTGTAATTCCACATTTGTGGAGATAATAAGAAGCCCATTTTTTGTTCTTGCAAATTATTGTTGTTTCTCAGTTTCTGTTATGTGTTTGTGGTATTAAGGGGAGCACCCTTCATCAAGTGGTATCAGAGCAGGAGTTCCTAAGTGTGTAGATAGATCACCGATTGTGAGGCAATTTGCACCAAGACTGTTGTTAAGGGTTTCAACGAGTAGCGTGAAAATGCCTCCACGAAGGGAACATGGCGGAAGAGCTGGTGGTGTGACACTTGAGGTAAGAGCGCTCCAGAGACAAGTGCGAGCATTGCAAGAAGAGATTCATAGAGGAATGAATGTTAATGTCAGAGATGAAAGTGAGGATGAAGCTGAAGAAGAAGGAAATTTTGATCAAGAAGGAGAAGGTGAAATTATGAACCAAGAAGAAGAAAGGCTTTTTCGAGCCATTTCCAAGATCGGGAAAAGACCTAAAATTGAGGTTCCTACATTTTTAGGAAATCCTAACCCAAAAGAACTGATCAACTGGAACAATGAATTAGAAGAATATTTTGAGTATGAAGATATCGAGGATCCTGATCGGGTCAAGTTTGCAAAAGCCAGATTGAAGGGCCATGCGAAGATTTGGTGGCAAGAGATTCAATTGGAGCGAAATAGAAGAGCAAATTATAAAATCACAATATGGGATTGGATGGTGGATAAATTCAAATGATAGTTCATTCCTGTTGATTATGAGCTTGATCTACTTAAGAAAATGCAAGGTTTGAAGCAAGTAGGAAGATGTGTTCAGGAGTATACGAAAGAATTCTATCGACTCCTCATCAGAACAGGCCATGCAGAAGCTGACAAGGAGAAAGTTGTTTGTTACCTTAATGGGTTGAGGTTGAGCATTTAGGAAGAGTTGAATTTGGTTCGAATGAACAGTATTGAAGAGGCATACTAGTTTTCCCTAAAAGTAGAGGAAAGGATGAACAAGAAGTTTGAGAGCAGACAAAATGGAAGAGCTCATGGTGGAAGATCTAGTGGATGGTCATGTGGAGGCCAAAATAAAGATCCAAAAAAGAAGGATGAGGCCAATAGCAGTCAAAATCAAAGAGGAAACAATTCCAATCATTTTCATGATCAAAATAATAAAGATCAGAGAGGAAGAGGAAGAGGACAAGGATTTTGAAGAGGATTTCATGGAACATGTTTTCACTGTGGAGAAGAAGGTCATAGGAAATTTGAATGTCCTCAACACCAAGGAAGGATAGATAGGAGAAATGAAGGCCAAGCCAAAGTTTAACATGTAGATGAAGATGCTAGATAATCACATTCTGAAGATGCTAAAAGGGGAGAAGCACTAATCAACAGAAGAGTCCTGCTGAGTGGTGAGAATGAATCTTAACAAAGGAGGAGCCTGTTTCGCACCAGGTGCAAGTGTGAAGATAAGTGTTGTGATGCGATTATTGATAGTGGTAGCACTGATAATTTGGTGTCAGAAGAGATGGTCACAAAGTTGAAGCTCAAGAGACAAAAACACCCACATCCATACCAGATTGCCTAGGTACATGATGACCACAAGGTCATGGTCAGTTGACAGTGCCTAGTGAAGTTCAAGATTGGTAGATAACATGATGAGGTACTATGTGATATCATACCTATGGATGCATGTCATATGTTGTTGGGTAGACCTTGGTAGTTTGATAGGCATGCTATGCATGATGTTTGTGTGAATACCTATTCCCTGACAAAGGATGGAGTGCGACATAAGATAAAGTCATTGAAGGAGACAAAAGAAAAGGTATGTGGTAATGCAAGAATAAGTTTTGTTGATGGAAGAAAATTCTTAGAGGATATGAGGCATGAGCATGTGTGTTTTTCTTTAATTCCAAAAGTTGGTAAAGAGGAAGTAGAGGATGTACTTGTAGAAGTTGTAGATTTGTTGAATGACTTTTAGGATATTGTATTTGATAATGTACCTGATGGATTACCACCAGTAAGGAAGATCAGTCATCAGATGGACTTGATTCCAAGAGCCAGTTTTCTAGATAAGGAAGCACATAGAATGACGCCAATAGAAAGTGAAGAGTTGAACAAACAAGTACATGAGTTGTTACAGAAGGGGTTGATTCAAGAGAGCCTAAGTCCCTATGTTGTACCTATAGTATTAGCACCAAAGAAGAATAGAGAATGGAGAATGTGTACAGATTATAGGGCTATAAACAAGATTACAATCAAGTATAGGTTTCCATTGCCATGAATGGATAATATTATGGACTTTTTGAGTCGAGCTGTGCATTTCTCAAAGATAGATCTGAAGGGTGGATATCATCAGATTCAAATCAGAGAAGGAGATGAATGGAAGACTTCCTTCAAGACAAAATAAGGATTGTATGAGTAGTTATTCATGCCTTTTGGGCTAACCAATGCACCGAGCACTTTTATGTGGCTCAGGAACGAGGTTCTGAAAGAATTTTGAGGTAAGTTTGTCATTGTTTACCTAGATGATATTTTGATCTTTAGTAAGACATTGGAGGAGCATATGATGCATATTCATATGGTGTTTGAGAAGTTAAGGGAAGAGAAATTGTTGATTAATTTGAAGAAGTGCAGTTTTGTGAAGGAGTTAGTGTATCTGGGATTTGTAGTTTCAGCAAAAGGTCTAAAAATGGACCCAGAGAAAGTGTAGGTTATCCTTGAATGGCCTACTCTAAGGAGTGCTATTGAGGTAAGATCTTTTCATGGTTTGGATAGCTTTTATAGAAATTTTATCATAAATTTTAGCAGTATTTGTGGACCCTTGACTGAAACAATGAGAGGGGATAGAAAAGAGTTCAAGTGGACTAATGGGGCATATAAGAGTTTTAAACTGCTGAAATAAAAAGTAATAGAACAACCTAGTTTAGAACTTCCATATTTTAATAAGGTGTTTCAAGTAGACTGTGATGCCAATGGTACTGCAATAGGAGCTGTTATGAGTCAAGAAGGTAAACTTGTTGCTTATTTCAGTAAGAAGTTAAATGCCAAGAGAAAGTATTTTGTTTATGAGTAGGAATTTTATGCTATGGTTCAGGCATTAAAGAAGTGGAGATACTGTCTACTTCCTAAGGAGTTTGTTTTGTATACTGATCATCAAGCTTTGCAATATTTGAAATGGGTTGAGTTTTTGTAGAAATATACATTTGTTTTGAAACACAAGAGTGGAAAGTCTAACAATGTTATAGATGCACTTAGTAGAAGGCAACTATTGCTGACAGAGATACAGATTGAGGTGATTGGGTTCAAGGAACTCAAGAATTTTTATCCAGAGGATCCTAGTTTTGGAGAAGCTTGGAAAGCTTGTACAGAACCTGTTACTCTAGACAAAATGAAGTGGTTGGATTTCATCATCTAGGATAGTACACTATTCAAAGAGAGTCTGTTGTGCATTCCACGAAGTTCTATGAGGGAGAATCTCATCAAGGAGAAGCATGGCGGAGGATTGGCTGGACATTTTGGTCATGATAAAACCCTTGCTTTGGTTAGTGAGAATTATTATTGGCCACAACTGTAGCAAGATGTCAAGAAGTTTGTACAGAGTTGCAGAGTATGTCAGATGGTGAAAGGAGTGAAGTAGAATATAGGGTTGTATCAACCATTACCTGTACCAGAGAAGCCATGGGAGGATATCAGTATGGATTTTGTTCTTGGTTTACCAAGGACTCAGTAGGGACATGATTCAATTTTTGTGGTAGTTGAGAAATTTTCAAAGATGGCACATTTCATTCCCTACAAGAAGACTAATGATGTTGTTCATGTAGCCGAATATTTGTTTAGAGAAGTGGTGAGACTACGTGGTTTGCCAAAGAGCATAGTTTCAGATCGAGACACTAAGTTTGTTGGATATTTTTGGTGCACATTGTGGAAGAAGTTGAAGATAGATTTGAAGTTTAGTTCATCACATCATCCACAGATTGATGGATAGACAGAGGTGGTGAATAGGAGTTTGGGAAATTTGCTGAGATGTTTGTTTGGAGACAAGCCAATAGGATGGGATTTGATTTTACCATAGGCAGAATTTACATAAAATAATTATGTCAACAGGAGCATTGGTAAATCACCATTTTAGATTGTATATGGAAGTAGTCCTAGAAATGCTTCAGCGTTGAGGAAGATAGGAAAAGGAGAGATAAGTAGTGCTGAAGCTGAGGATTTTGCAGAACACTTGAAGAACATCCATGAGGAGGTGATAAAGCATATTACCAAGATGAATGCGCAGTATAAGGCTAAGGCAGATGAGAAAAGGAGGCATAAGGAATTTTAGGTTGGAGATGAAGTCATGGTTCATTTGCGGAAGGAGTGATTTCCAGTTGGTACATATAACAAGTTGAAAATGAAGAAGTTTGGGCCATGTAAGATACTAAAGAAGCATGATTCAAGAAATGCATATGAGGTAGAATTGCCCACTGAGCTGAATATTTCACCAGTATTTAATATTTCAGATTTGATAGAGTATCATGAAGGAGGTGTTGAAGATGAGATCACAGAAGCACAGTGGAGTATTTTAGCAACTACTTTAGCTACCAATGAGATTGAGGATATAGTGGATATTCATATTGGCAAAAGCACAAGGAACATGACATATGAAGAATATTTGGTCAAATGGAAAGGACAACCTATTGAAGATTCATCATGGCTAACGAGGGAGGAGGTTAACTGTCTTGGTTTTCCTCTTCACACCTGAGACGTGACAGGGTCACTTCTCAAATTACCTCGAGTGTCTGATGGAGGATCATCCTAGGTGTAAGAGCAATCTTGCATCACCCAAAAATAATTCTAGTTTCTTTTCAATAAGGGCTATCTTGTGCAAAGCTATTATTTTTGGAAATTTACTATTTTTAGTAAGTTTTCCATTCGAGCTTAGAATGTTCTATTTTCTTCCTTGGAGGTTCATTTTGGTTATATTAGCCTGTCAGTAAAGTTTCATTGCCAGATCAAGTCTAGTTTTGAAGATATTGAAAATTTTTGGTATTGGTAGCAGGGTACAAAAACTTTGAGCTCAGTTTTGAAGGCTTTAGAGGCCCCAGATGAGGTCTAAACTTCAGCTAAATGAAGCTTGCTTAATTCAAATGTTGTAGAGAGCTTTGCACCCTTTCCAAAATGGGGTCATAATAGTCAATCGGGTCAACGGGTGATGACTTATGGTCTCTGAAAGTTGGGCCACCTAAAATGGCAGAAAATAAATTTCCTTCAAAATTTCTCTTTGGGTTTCAAAAGATGTTTTGAGCTGAATCTAATGTAAAAAATTGAAAAATAAAATAATTCTAGGGTTGGTTGGCCTTAATGGCTAAATTTATGAAACCTTCCCAGGTGGTGAAAAATTGCCTATATAAGGAAGGCTCGTAGTGTTGTCTAGGGCAATTCGGAGCAGTTATGGGTAGATTTGGGTAATAATTCGAGGCTTTGTCCTACAGAATATTGTAAGGGGAAATGTCCATGTGGCTTTACATATTGTAATTTTGAAATTTGTAATTCCACATTTGTGGAGATAATAAGAAGCCCATTTTCTATTCTTGCAAATTGTTGTTGTTTCTCTATTTCTGTTATGTGTTTATGGTATTAAGGGGAGCACCCTTCATCAAGTGGTAAGATGTATAAGAATATTTTTCATAGCTCAAAATAGTAAGTTTTGGGTTACCAACATAGAAGGTTTGAATGGGGAGTCATTTAGAGATGTGCATATGTCATTTGTATTCTTTTTTGTGGTTGAAAAATGGTGCCAAATGTTGTGCACAACCCTATCTTGTATCTTCATCTAGAAGCTACCTCTTGTGTTATTTTTCTCTATAAAATGTAGCCTTGGAGAGTATGAGTTATGTTATTTTTGTAGTTGAACTATTATGCTACCAAAATTGTTCAAGATCTATATTCTTTTTTGAAGAATCATGTTGAAGTAGTGTACTTCTATTGTATTGTAACTATTGTTTCAATAATACAAAGTGTTGTTCTTTTGGAGTGTAGGTTATTTCTCTTAAAAGGGTTTTTCCAATGATATTTCATGTGTTCTATGGTATGATCTTTATACATGTTTATAATCTCCTTGTGAATATGTTTAGAATTTTGTAATAATTAAGATTTGCAAAGCAAATTTGCACCATTTCCCTCACTAGATTAGTTTTAGAAAATGTTTCCACACCTTTTCTTTATTTTAATAGAAGAAATAAGATATGCATAAAAACAACATAAGATAGAAACAATGAGGTAAAAATCAGCAACATAAGAGCATCACATAAACCAATATTTAAGTAGATAAAACCTTGCAAGAAAAATCTCTACCAAGAAGAGAGGACAAGTATGTAGTATCAAAAAATAAATGTGGTTACAATACATTCACTTCCATTGTCTTCTTTGCCTATAACATGGTAGCTTATGTGTACCTATAAAGACTCCTCTTATGCCTCACACATGTCCTCATTCCTACATAATAACTCTACATTTAATAGTTCCTCTCTACCATTTGCATCCAAAGGGATTTCTATTTCATCCCGATTATGGTTCATGGAGTGTGACCCAAAATATCAATTAAAAAATTGTAAACACAATCAAATCCATAAACAATAGATGATATTGATGCATGGATTATTGAAATATGTTTGCACCAATCTAAATAGTTTTTTATATAGAATGGATAAAGTTCAAAAATTGCCAAAAAAGGAACCCAAAGAAGGGTCTTCCTTGTAAATATCCCTAACCCTTGGATTACCTCCATGGAATACAAATAGACACAATTTTGGCTCCAATACTTTCCCTCCAACTTAGGTACCCAAACAAGGAAGATAAACATTACATTTCACAAACTAAATGACAAAATACCTATTATCTCTATTAAGCATTAAAGGTTGTCATTAGTATCAAAGGTTATCTAAGATATCGGTCGGTTACATTTATGAAGCTAGTCGGTAACTATAAGCAAAATAGGACAATCGGTTATAGTATATACACCGAGCATTAGTTAGTTTACTGAGCATCGGTAGATACTGATACCGAGCGATAGTAAACACCGAGCGTCAGAATAAACACCAAGCAGTTTATACAGTGTTTACTGAGGATCATAGGAAACAACATAGTATTTAGGAATGGCACATTCTTCTATGCAAATGGTTACAACAAATCAGAAAATGTATTACCAAGATCAAGAACAATTTATTGTTAAGATATGATGAAGATTCTATGTAACAGTTTGATCTAGGTTATTTTTGTACACCGTAGATCTTAGGTTTTTTGTCTAAGATTTGTAAACCTAATTTTGTATAAGCGGCATAATATTGTATGTTACATCATTTTGATGTGGGTGAACTAATGTATGAGTGAATAAGAACTTGAAGTTATATCCAAACTTCAAGACTATCAGTTGACATACAAAGTAGATCAGTATTCAGAGGTTATCAGATTAAGCAGAGTCAGAGCAGGCTAACCGAGCAGTTCAGAGTAGAGATTCATCACAGTAAAGGTGATATTTTGTCAGTACTTTATTGATCTATATCAGACAATCAAGTTGTCATTTAGTAGATAGTTACTTATTGCTTTCTAATCATTGTAATAGAGTTTTGGTTAAATATCTTAACAAAGTAGACTTGACAGTCTTTTTGTAAATCTCTTAACCGAGTGCACACTCAAGTAGGGTTGCTAAAATCCTATAGCTAGGTAGATCTAGCTGATCTAATATGTTAATCCTAACAGGGTAAGATCACCAAAAGTGATCAAAACATGTAGCCCTAAAAGGAAAACCTTTTCTATCTATAGTAGTGAAGAATTTGTGGGTGTCATCCCCACCGTAGTTTTTACCTTCTAACAAGGGTTTCTGCGTTACCAAAATACTTGTGTTATGTGACTGTTATATTGTTGCTTTCATGTTATTTTCTTTCACAATTTGAATGGATGAATGATACATGTGTTAGATACAAGTTATTTTGGAAGGTTATCACTGTTTGTTGTCGTAGATCTGAAAGGTTAATGTGTTAAAGTTTTTGTGGGCACCGATTCACCCCTCCCCTCTCAGTACCCTATCTCTCCTAATTCCAACAATTGGTATCAGAGCTCAGTTCTCTTATTAGACAGTTTAACCACTGAAGGGTAAATATCTAAGACATGGAGAGGTATAAGCTAGAAAAGACTATTGAGGATCAGAAGATTCAGATGAAGATGTTTATTGAATAGTACAAGCAAGCCAAGGAAGGACTAAAGAAATTACTGGTTGAAAGGAAGAACCTAGCTATTCTGCAAAATGAGATTGGTTACCATGAAGAAGTAATTGATGATATATTTGATCATGTTGGATCTAATTTTGGAAGTATTTCTGATGGATCTAAAAGCATAATCTCTGATTTATCTGAAAAGAATCAACATTTAACCGAACAAGTGAAAGCACTGCAAATCGGTCAAGAATCTCAGATGGTGAGAATGGTAGAGACAATGAACAATGCTAGACAAGCTGAGGAAGAAAGGAATTTGGCTATTGATGCCCGAAGACAAATGATTGATCAACTTTAAGCAAAAGAAAGTGAAATACAGAGACTCATCGATCACCATTTTCAAGTATCTAATTAGATGATGATTGTGAATCAAGAAGTAAACTGAGTAAATGGAGAATTGTCAAGAAATCTTGAAGAAGTTGCAAGACTTAGAGAGGAGAATGACAAGTTGAGAAATGAAGTGAAAACTCAACAGCAACACAATGAAATGAAGAAATTGGTTGAGGATAGTTCTAAGAAGATTGATGACTTTTTGATTAATCAAAGAAGATTTGGGAGTAGAGCTGGTCTAGGCTATACCGGTGAAGGAGAATCATCACATCAAGCTGAACAAGTCAACAACAATCAAAATCAAAGACCTAAATTGTTGACATGTTATCACTATGGAAAATTGGGACATACATCTAATGTGTGTAGAAGCAAAGCACAAGGTAAACCTCCTGTCACTCCTAAATTCAATGGATATTGTTATTATTGTGGTAAGTTTGGTCACCAAGCTTATGAGTGTAGAGCTAAACAAAATGATGTCACTAACAATACTACTGTGGAGAATATATGCTATACTTGTAATAAACATGGACACACTACATGAGAATATAAGGCTAAGATGAAATAAGTATGGACTCCTAAGCAGAAGACACAATGCAAGCCGTATCAACTGAAGAAACAAGGTAACTCCTATGTTTGGGATTATAACACATGGGCTAACTATGTTGCATGTGGTAGATATGGACACATTGCAGCGAACTGTAATAGGGAAAGATGGGATGGACAATCAAGAAGCTAGACAAGCACTAGAATGGCATGTATTTGAGAGTGGAAACACTATTGCAGACATCATGAAGATAAGGAACACTATGTGGAGAAAGGCATCTAATGAGAATGTTGAATCAAGTAATGCTATCAGTAAAACCTCATCCACTAGATTGGGTGACATCGATACCTCCACTTAAGGTGATATAGGTATGTATGGGACTGACATTTCAAAATGATCACATTTTACATACATTTCCCTATACATGTTGTGCACATACCAAATCTGTATGAATGAAGATGCATTATGGTTTATATGTTTTGAGCTAACAAAGTTATATAGTCGGTAAAAGTAAGACCGGGCATTGGTTACCCGTCGGTAATCACTATTCAAGGTTAACTGAATATCAGTATGAACCGAGCAAGGAAATCTTTTGTTAATCAAGCGGATAAAAATTTACAGTTGTCACCGAGCTGACAGTTGTCATGAACTGAAAAGTAGGTCAAGCATTTATTGCATAAAGTTTTGAGTGGGAATATTGAAAATTCTATAAATACATGGATGCAAGAGTTTATTTTTCAAATTTTGGATATCGGAGAGCTAAGGTTTCACAGAGCGAGTTCGAGCAAGAATCCTTCACGCAAATTCAAGTCATTGCTGATTGAACCAAACACACTCTTTGATACATTCTGAGTAAGTTGAAACCCTACCGAGCCCATTTCTCATATTTATCAGAAAACCTAGTTTGTAGAAATGGCATTTACTGCGAGTTCATCTAAGGTTGTGGATGAAGAAGTCAATTTAATTGTGTCAGCAAGTTATAAGGAACCTCCTTATAAGTTACACCTTGCAGTTGCAAGCAAAATAGATATAGCAGGCACTTTTTCAAGCATCCCATCTAGGGTTTTGTTAATGGAAGATATAAGATCGTACATACACTATAAAATTAGGGAAATTGGAGATTTCGATATGTATGTTGCATTTCAAGCACTTTGCAATGAGAAAATGGAACTGAAACCAGAGCACAAATTGGTTGAGACACTTGGTCTCACTCATGCCCTAGATTTTCTGAAGAATTTCAAGAATGAATGGATTAGGGTTGTGTTAAGAAGATATCATGAAGGCACATTTTGGTTAGAGAAACCAATCAAAGCAACTAAGAGAATTATTATCATGGTTATTGGTTACCCGACTGTTGACAAGGTCAAAGCATTTCGAAGCGCTGCACAAACTGAAGTTGAGAAGAATACTAGCGCAGCATGGGATGGTAAAGAATTAAAGATTTCAACAATTGTGGATCCCGAAGTGAAATTAGTAGCACATGTTATTGGTTATAAAATCTTTCAGTCAAGCAGGTCAAATACTGTACCATGTAGTGCAGTAGACATGGCTTACAAACTGATAAAGAAGGGTCATTAGATAGACCTAGCCGAGCTACTACTGAGACAGGTTGAGGATAACATGAAGATGAAAATAAAATAGAGGAAGCTATCATCCAAATGATGATACATTTCAAGAGAATTCTAATAGAGTTCATTACACAACTCCCAGTTGCACTTGAAGAGAGAATAAACCAGAAATGGACTTATGCATTGGAAACCGAGAAGAAAATGAGAGAACAACTCCTAGCTTCAGTGGCACCAACTTTATCTTTGGAGGAGATAAAAGAACTTATGGAATCATTGGTGCAAATATTTCCAATAAAAAATTGAGCTATGCAAGTACTAGATGAGAACCTTGTTGATCTTGATGAATCAAGTCAAATCATTTGGACATCCGTTCTTGTTGTGAAAGAACAAAAGGAGAAAATTGCTTTTTAAAATTTATCTAAAAAGAGAAAGAATTCTAAAGAAAAAGGAATTTTAATTGGAGATGATAATGCACAAAAGAAGCAGGAAGTAGATATATCAGTTACCAAGGTAATTGATACTATAGTTGTGCAATAAATTCATGATAGTTAATAGGATGCACCAGATCTTGCAGAGATCCAGATCCAAGATATAAATGACAATGATGTACTCATTAAGGACATCACCAAAAGTGATCTTGATGACATGGATAATGATGAGGATGTGAATATTGAACCTACACATGCACAAGATGAGGCACTATTTACCGAATGTGCATTCACATCTTTACCTGGTGAGCTTCCAGTTTTAGCTGAAGCTATTGAAATTCTATCAAAGGAACAACTCGAAGGCTCTATCCTCGAGCAGCCACAAGATACAATTGGGGAACCAAGCAATGAACCTCCTATCGAGACAAACAAGCTTGAAGAAATAGAGGCCAATAAATCAGAAATAGAAAATAAGGAAGAGCCAAAAGTAACACAGGCAACCTCACTAGACACAACTTCAGAAGCTCCAACTCAGTCTACCAATGCACAGGTTACTGAAGAGTAGAAAAAGGATAATAATGTGTCTACCAGACATAATACACCAAGGGCAACTGATGAGAAGGCTATTGTTTTTATAGCAAAAGAACCCGAGAAGAAAAAGAAAAACAAGAGTAAAGGAAAAGGGCCAGTCACTCTAGATGAAGTGATTATAATACTAGAGTGTGACCCCAGGACCCTTAGCCTCGAGGAATTGAGAAAAAATGGGGAATTATGTACAAGAAAAGTAGCACAAGAGAAGTTAAAGAAAGAAACTAAATGCAAAGAAATATTAATGGATGTTAGGGATATCTTACAATAGGTAGTACCTGAAGTAAACATTGATGAAGACACTCCTATCATAGATCAACTCGCTTTACTTACTGAGAAGATAAATGCCCTAGACATTGATGTTGATAAGCGGATTGAAGAAAGGGTAGAGTCCAGGATTCAAAACAAACTTGCAGAAAGAATTAGCCAAGAAGTGGCAATTAACAAGGTCAACCTAGCTAAGGTAATAACCGAGATCAAATCAATAACTTAGTTAATTTGTCAATTCTTACTGAAGCTATGCACTGTCGAACCATTCACTGTTGAGATCAATGAAAAGATAAAATCACTTGAAAATGAAATCACAGTTAGTGCACATGCTACTACAACTGAGCCACAAGCTATTGCTAAGCATATACTTAGAGTTCAAGAACTCAGGCGGTTGATAGCAAATCTTAAGAAACAAGAAGAGTGGATCACTGATCAGGTTACTAAGTTGCAGACATAACTCCTACCTTACCTAAAATTTTTTGAGAAACATATTGTCAAAGCGGAGAAACTTGTTGCAACACCTAAGATTTCAGTGTTGGATAACATCTTTGACATGCATGCACAAGTCGGTCTTGAGCACATTGCTCTCACCAACTTGAAAGAGGAATGGGAAAACCTCTTGGAGTCACTAAAGAAAACCCATCAGCACATTTTTGACAAGTTGTAAGTATACCATTTTTGTATTTGGCATTAATATCAAAACGGGGGAAATCAATGTATATGCCAAATATGTAAATTTTTGCTAAGTATACTACACATTACCGGAGCACGCACCAAGGGGGAGTATTTAGAATTTTTTTTGATATGTTTATGCATATGGTAGAGATATAAGTTTTTTTTGAGACATAATGTCTATATAGATTCAAGTTTTGATACTAATGCCAAAGGGGGAGATTGTTATCTCTATTGAGCATTAAAGGTTGTCATTAGTATCAAAGGTTATCTAAGATATCGGTCAATTACATTTATGAAGCTAGTCGATAACTATAAGCAAAATAGGATAGTCGGTTACAGTATATACACTGAGCATCAGTTAGTTTACCAAGCATTAGCAGACACCGATATCGAGCGACAGTAAACATCGAGTGTTAGAATAAACACTGAGCAGTTTATACAGTGTTTACCAAGGATCACAGGAAATAGTATAGTATTTAGGAATGGCACATTCTTCTATGCAAATGATTACAACATATCAAAAAATGTATTACCAAGATCAAAAACAATTTATTTTTAAGATATGATGAAGATTCTATGTAACAATTCGATCTAGGTTATTTTTGTACACTGTAGATCTTAGGTTTTTTGTCTAAGATTTGTAAACCTAATTTTATATAAGCGGCATAATGTTGTATGCTATATATTTTGTATGTTACATCATTTTGATGTGGGTGAACTGATGTATGAGTGAAGATGAACTTGAAGTTCTAGCCAACCTTCAAGACTATCAGTTGACATACAGAGCAGATCAGTATTCAGTGGTTATCAAATTAAGCAGGATCAGAGAAAGCTAACCAAGCAGTTCAAAGCAGAGATTCATCATAGTAAAGGTGATATTTTGTCAGTACTTTATTGATTTGTATCAGACAATCAAGTTGTCATTTAGCATATAGTTACCTATTGATTTCTAATCATTGTAATAGAGTTTTGGTTAAATCTCTTAACAGAGTAGACTTGACAGTCTTTTTGTAAATCTCTTAACCGAATGCACACTCAAGTAGTGTTGCTAAAATCCTATAACTAGGTAGATCTAGCTGATCTAATATGTTACTCCTAGCAGGGTAAGATCATCAGAAGTGATCAAAACTTGTAGCCCTAAAAGGAAAACCTTTTCTATCTGCAATAGTGAAGAATTTGTGGGTGTCATCCCCACCATAGTTTTTACCTTCTAGCAAGGTTTTCTGTGTTACCAAAATACTTGTGCTATATGACTGTTATATTGTTGATTTCATGTTATTTACTTTCACAAGTTGAATGGATGAATGATACATGTGTTAGATACAATTTATTTTGGAAGGTTATCACTGTTTGTTGTTGTAGATCTGAAAGGTTAATGTGTTAAAAATTTTGTGGGTACCGATTCACCCCTCCCCTCTCAGTACCTTATCTCTCCTAATTCCAACAATACCAACATAAACATTTTTCCCCTTTCAACCATCCACTTGGAGAAGCCCAAATATCATTTGTTTGTCCATTTCCATGTCATTAATATCCATTCTAGGCACCCCACGTGAGAAAAACAATTTTAAATAATTTTGTTCACAATCTAGGTCTTTACCTTATTTTCACAATTTAGGTCTTTAACATCACTAATGGAAACTGTCACCATTTATGAATGTATTAAAAATAATAGTGAGAATTACAAATTATTTTCCTAGTATATCTTAAGTGCCTTAAGAATATTTTCAAGGATCTTGGAGCCATGACATATATCTTAGTAGTTTCCCACTTAGCATTATACATTGCAAATACATCCATAGGAATCACAAAAGAGAGAAAGACATCCCTTAGTTGTCCATGTGCCATTTGAATTTCACCATGCTCTCATGCTTTAGCAAGATAACTAGAAAGAAACCATGACGACCACCTTCAAGAAAAAAATCTTCACATCCTCCAACATGTCACTTATCAAGGAGAATTGGAACATCTATCATTAAAACTTGCATCAATCTTAAATGAACTTAAGCATTAAAATAGAATGATGACAAAAGGTTTGAATAACTATATAGGTAAGTGATAAAACCTTGAATAGAAAACTCAATAAATTTTAATTCATCAAGGCAAGCATACCTCAAACTAGGGTAAACCGACATAGATAGACCTCATGCCATTGACATATCAATTCTAAATTGCAATCAAGTCTCTGAATATCTGTGTCATATCTCAATGCAATATATCAATGTAAAAATGACCACAGACAAAGGCAACTGACAAAGTTTGTATTAACATTAAAACAACCTTGTGGATATAGACAATCCACATTTTAGTCATCTCCTGCAATCAAATAAGTGATCAACCCACACAACTTCATAACTCATAGATCCTAATTTTCATGAAACATGTAAGCTCATCATCACATAAGTAATCATCAAACCAAGATATAAAAGAGGATATCCATACATATATATGAAAAATACCACTAAACAAGTAATGGAAAATATAAAAATAAATCAAAGTATTCAAATTCTATCCATAGTACTTCACATGGAGGATGAGGTTAAATCATCTCTCACAAGTGTTTAGGAAACATACAATGATATGTGTATCTTACAAACAAATATGTTGCAATATCTCTCTTGTTCCTACTCTCCATAACTCTCCCAAGTTCTTCACACTCAACCATGAGAGTACAATCGTCCATGGAGAAGAACAAACCTAGTGAGAGAACCTAAAAATCAAACTATATCTTTGTTCCTCACTAACATGTAATAAGTGTAAAATGAGATCTTCTTCACCATTCCCAAACTATGAGGATATCACCATCTAACATTAAATTCAAATGAAAAATGATAGTTCAATAGATGGAAACCTCTCATGTCAATGGTAGATCAAAAAAACCAATCATTCCTACAACAAAGGGAATATTTTAAAAGCTACAAACTATTTCCTATACCTCTCCTTGAATATGTACTCAATGTCAGCAAGATAAGTCAGTGTGTCTGCAACCGGCTGGATTGTTGCAGCCTCTTCCTGTGCCGATTCGACCTTGGGCTGGTGTAAGTATGGATTTCATTACACAGCTCTCAAACGTTGATGGATTCACTAGTATCATGGTAGTTGTTGATAGGTTCAACAAGTATGTAGTGTTTGTTTCTTGTAGACAGCCTTGCACACCTGAGAATGCTGCCGAGTTGTTTTTCAAGAATGTTGTGAAGTCTTGGGGTATACACTTGAGCATTGTTACTGATAGAGATCCGAGGTTCACCTTGAATTTTTGGCAAGAGTTGTTCAAGTTGGTAGGCACTTAGATTCTTATGAGCTCGAGATTTCATCCCCAGATGGATGGACAAATAGAGCAGATCAATGCCATTTTGGAGGACTACTTGCGTCACTTTGTGACTTCTGATCAGCGCAACTGACCCAGGTTGCTTGATGCGGCTCAGTTCTCTTATAACTTGCAAAAGAGTGAATCATCTAAGTACAACCCTTTTGAGCTAGCTACTGGACAATAGCCTCTAACCCCTCACATGGTGATGAAAGGATATCAGATTGTGGATGTCAGTGTGGTCGAGTTGTTGCAAACTTGGAATGAACGCGTGGATTTGGCAAGGCATCATTTGATCAAGGCAGCAGATCGGATGAAGAAGTTTGCTGACTTGAACAGAAGGAAGCTTGAGTTCAATGTTGGAGATAGAGTATTGTTTCGAATGGATCCAATCCAGTTCAAGGTGCCCAAGGGATTGAGCACTTCATTGGTGAGGAGATTTGATGGGCCATTTGAAGTGGTGCAAAAAATTAGTGACGTAGCATACAAGCTCAACTTTCCTGTGCACTTGGGTGTGCATCCGATTTTTCATGTCTCTCAACTAAGGCCTCATCATCTTGATGAAGAAGACTTAGTGAGAAACATTCCAGATCGGGGTCCAATGAATGTGATTGACAATCTAGGGCATAGAGTAAATGAAGTTCTTGTGATGTAGGCCAGAGGACATGGAAAGAGGATCTTTCATGAGTTCTTGGTTGTATTCAAAGGACATGCTCATGATACTGCGACTTGGCAATGTGGTGAAATGTTGTGGAGAGATGAGCAGAAAATAATGAAGTTCCTTGAGGCGAGGAACTCTGATCAACAGAAGTGAAGTCTTCAAACTTACCTCCCAAGCATCGTGGACCAGATGTGCAGGCATTAAGGATGTCGCCACTAGTTTAGTGGGGGAGGATGTAATGGGTCTAGCCTTGGTGCTGACTTGGAGCTGACTTGAGCGGGATGCTTTGGTGCGACTTGAGTTATTTTGGCTAAGTTTTCTACTTGAGCCGATTTGATCTGTGCCTTGAGAAATAAGGATGCACAACAGACTTGAAGAGATAGTGGATTTCTTTTGTGAGTTGGTGGCATCATCATCGGTAGAATCAATGGGTGGCATTAGCGCGATTGTGTAATGCGCTTGCATTGTATTTTTATTCCATTGGAGATGTAATTGAGTTATTGTGGATTTGATCGTTGGAGCAGTAGCAGATTGAATAATGGTGTGTTGCATTGATTTAGTGTTCGTTATGATTTGGGTGCGGACCTAAATCTAGGTGCACTTGATCCAAGGAAATTTCAGTATAAAGGCAGAGCCTTTGGCTCATTCTTGAAAGGTGGAGTTGCAAGATTTCAGAGCAACAAGAGGAGCAGAGTGAAGGAGTGAAGACTTGCGATTTGCAATCTTTGTGAGCTATTGTATTCTTGTGGCTTTGTATTGATTTTTCCTCTACAATATTGTAATAAGTATTCGGCTAAGTTTGATTAGCGCGGATGAATTCTTTATAAGGGGCGATCTATTTTTCTTAACATAGCTCGATCTGACTTTGTAATCTTGGCAAGATTGATGAAGTATTTTGGAGGCATCACTCCACCATAATATCTAGTCTTATGTGGATATGTCTTACTTGTATTGCTTTCATTATTTGCATTGGGACATATCAGATCTATGCATTGCATTGCATAAGGGTTTAGGCATAGTCTGGAATTCGGATGAGCTAGGCCACAGTGCTTTAGACTTGGACGATTTTGCCAGTGCCGCACGGGTTGATCCCAAAGCCCGTGATAGTGATCTATAGCTCAAGACCAAAAGTAAGAAGAATGACAAAAACCCATAAAAATGTGCATCTTTTTTCTCAATTCCTTGGAACTTTTATATTCAAGAGAAAATCACATAAGAAGACAAGATACAAAATAATGAATGGATGTGATAATCAAGTGACAAATACCTCTCAAATCATTCTTTGGTTGAGTAGACTAAGAGTATGTAATACAAGTTTCTCATGTGCACACAACACAAAGTGATTAAATCTTACAATAAATGAAATTCTTCTCTTTAGATCTATAATGGATTCACATCCATAACTAGCTATAGGCTCCTCACTCTATCATGTTAAAATCTTCATCAAAGCAACCATTTCAACACATGATTATGAAAAACTTAGGATCTCTTAGCTTCACTTTAGTCTCTCTAGTCTCCTTAAGCATCCAATAAATAATTCATACCAACTTTAAATGCACTTATGTAAAATCTTGAACCTCCAAGCAAATGATTAAAGTTCAAAATCAAAGAGAACAAACAAGACCATTGTGATATTGCTATCAGGATTTAACTATGTAGTTTTTTTGAGTCAAACTCATTGACCCATGATTCATGAGTAGTGGTTCACCAAACCCATCTCTCATGAGAATGAAATGGAACACTTAGTACTCATTGGATCTAGGTGATGCTCACAAAGGTGAAGCACTGGGACTCAAAAAAACTACACAGTTAAATCCTGATAGCATTATCACAATTTGACTTGCTATGGAAAATATCTCCTACTTATCAAACAAGACCATTGTCAAAATTCCAATTGTAGAATCAATACCACAAATATGACATCATTATCTATAATCTCCTCAAAAGAAGATCATATGTTCCAAAGAACATATCATAAATTGACGCCTCACCAAAGACTCAATAGTCTTCCACAAAAAACTAAGATATTCACATCACCAATCATATAAAGATATTTGTTTTAATCAACTATATTGTAACACATTTAAATATTAATAATAAGATATTGCAATTTCTAGATTAAATCATGTGCAAGATTTTAACATCAATGTTTTAGATCACATTTCGTAATCCATTATCAAAATGAAGAGAGCCAAAAAACTAAATAGTAATAATTATTATTATTTAAAGTTAACTAAATTTTATAATAGTATATATATTTAAGAACCAAACATTTAATAACCGCCTTTAATAATCTTTCAAAGGAGGCACAACTAAAGACCCCTAATCCAAATTTATGATATGTCCAAAACGATGAGCTAGTGTTTTGTTTAGCTTTAGAATATTCGTAAGAAAAATTGGGCACACAATATTAGCTCAGTTGGTTAGAGGGTCGTGCTAATAACGCGAAGGTCGCAGGTTCGAGACCTGCATAGGCCAAGTTTTCGCGTGTGTTTCTTCGGTTCAACAGGTATACAGTGCATAAGTAAACCAAACGACATTTTTCTTTTATCATTTTTGTTACCTATAATAAATATGTTAATATTTTTTGTCACATTAAATATATTTAAAATATTCAATGAAACATTTTAATTAGCAATTTTATTTAATTATATAAAACAAACATTATATTATTGACATATGAGTGATACTACTAGTTTTTTGTTTTATAAATTTTTTACTTGGATACAATCTGTTTGACTTTTAAGTTTAAACTTTGGTAACAATGGTTCATACACAAATCTAAGCTCTTAACTGGCATTGTCTTAACAACTAAGAGTTTACATGTATAAATCAAAATTGGTGAAAAGCAAATCTATTTAGTCTTTTCATGGGTGCCTTTTCTCACTCCCTAATATTTTGTGAAACATACTTAAAGACCTCACAAGAATATCTTGATGTTGTTCCTTCCAAACTAGTTGCTCAACTCAAAACATCAAAATGTATTGATCAAGCCGAGGACCCTAATCTTATTTCCACCTAGAGTTTGATTACCTTATTAATTGTTTCATACAAAATTTTAATAAAAACTCTTCTCTTCACATCCACCACTTGTTTCTCACTATTTTGAGTCCTAAGTAAACATGATTTATTAAAAGTTATTATACTTTGGACAAAATCCTATGATCATTCATTTTGGCTATGTTTAAATAAAATGATTTTAACTTTCTACAAGATCAACTATAATTGGGGTTTTAATTCCTCCCTCCAAACTTGAATTTGTTAAATTAACCACATCTTTTGCACATCAATATTACCCATAGAAGATGTTTGTCATCTAATACTATGCATATTTTCATACACTAGGAAGAATGTTTTGAAGAAAGGATTTTACAAATCAAAATTGCTCGTTATAGCTAGTCATCATGTAGCATAACACAAATCTTCATCCATTTTTTTTGGATCTTTCCTTAGGTTGAATATTTGGGAATGAATTTGTAGCATTCTGTTATCCTTTGGTCATGGGTATTTTCCTTGAAGAACTACTACATTTGAGAATTCAACACCTTTCTAAATATTACCAGAATTCTAGAAAATTGAAAGCGTTTATTATGTTTTAACTTTGGAATTCTAAAGATAATATTTTGTTAATGTAGAGTTTATTGACTTTCTATTTTCTCTTAATGTAAAATTTCATGTTCTCAGCTCTACTTGCTTTCAAATTCAATTGCAAGTTGCAGTGGAGTCCTAACGCCTTTAAGATGGGTTGAACACTAAGAGAGTCTATCATGTACAATGAAGAAAATCTCTTTGAATAATCTACACCATAGAATAGTTTCACATGTGCTCTTAAACAAAGGAGATGAAAGAAAAAATGTAATGGTGTGGGTAGGAAATGTGATAAATCATTGAAAATTTGGGACTTTTCTACATTTAATGTGGTATAGATATGTGTATAGAGGCAAGTGAAAAATGATAAGATTTAAACTAATTTCATAGTCTAGTCTAGGAGATAAATCTAGAATTGGAGCATATGGAGAGTGGGTAGACAAGAAATAGGGAAATTTGGGAAAACTAGAAAGGGAACTTGGAACTAGAAGCAACTTAGATGAAGGGAGATAAGGAAAAGTAATGGAAGATTGAAGAAAAAAGGAATAGAAGAAGGCTAATGGGGATAGAGACTAGAAGATATCATTCCATGGCTTCTTAAACATACTATCATAGTGTAGCTAAAGTTGACAAAGAAAAGTTTGTAAGCTTGCATGAGAGATAGATCATGTTTCTAAGTTATGTTATTCAGTCAAAATTAAGAAATTGAGTACTTTATGAACAAAAAAGGCTCGAAATGACCTTTTGAAGTGAGATTAAGGTTATGACTCTTCAAACCCAATATTTAAAGTCAAATATAGTTAATCGGAGTTCCAATGTCCAAGTGATTTCTATCCTCTAGCTCTATCCTTTTGATGACTTTTGTCCTAATTTTCATTTTTGTCTTAGAAGTTTTTTAAAAAAATAAAGAAGTATAAAGAGGCTTAGAGGTCTATGCAAAATAGCCCAAAACTAGGTAGAATACAAAAATCTAGATAAATGGCCCTAAAGTATACATTAGAGGGTGGTTAACTAAATGGATGTACAAACATTTTTTAACTTTTGATCTTACACAATACTTTATGTTTACTTCAACATAATAACTACAAAGTTGTGAAGTGGTACCCTGCATATATTTGAAATAAATCTCACTTCCTTGATGGGGCTAGATGAATCTATTATGCACTTTTAAGGGAACAAATTTGAGTATGGAGAATAGATCTCATTATTCAAAGTGTTGGGCATATTAACTTTGTCTTAATTGAACTATTGAACCCTAGAGTCTACCATTGAAAACACAAACTTGATAATTGAACCTTGTAAAATTATAGTTCTTGGTGTGTGTGTGTGTGTGTTAATTTTTTGAGTAAATAACTTTGAAGAAATCCATTATTTTCAATTTGAGCTCAAAAACATCATCACTTCCTCTTACATATGGAAATAGTCAATAATTTTGAATAACTTAACCAATGAAGTTGACAATCATTATATTTTTACTAAGATATACAACATTCCGATTAGAAATTTCATTAACCCATAGATAGGATCAATATATGTTTTTTAAATGTATCTATTCTTTGACAAAAGGTATTTGTTGTAATGGTAAAAGTTATGTTATAAGCATCTAAATGGTGTTGTCATTCTATATAGGGTAGAGTGATAAAATCATCCACTTGCAAGATTCTTTGAATCAATATGGAAGTAAAATAAATAAAACATATATGGTTACAAAGGAAAAACAATCACAATATAGTTTTGTGTTTCAAATTATTGTTTGGGACATCTAAAGATTCTCCTAACAAACAATATGTTGGCCACTTATTTCAAATCTCCTTCAATTATAAAACATGACAAAAATCTATATTATCCAACTTTCTTTTTTAAACGATTTCATAAATTATAATTTTATTATTATTAACTTAAAAACTGGTCATCAAATCAACATTGAAACATATATAAATAAACATTAATTCTCATCTATACACATTAAAAAATCATTCAATTATTTTTAAACATCAAACAACTCAATAATAAAATATAATTCTAAATTAATATA
Source organism: Chamaecyparis obtusa (assembly GCA_027943335.1). Lineage (NCBI taxonomy): Eukaryota > Viridiplantae > Streptophyta > Pinopsida > Cupressales > Cupressaceae > Chamaecyparis > Chamaecyparis obtusa. The sequence continues at coordinate 266,244 of BSBK01003246.1, read as the reverse complement.
AAATAGAACAAGTAGCTTATCACTTCTATCTTATTTAACTATTAAACTATTGTTATCATTTAAATAAACTTCTTTATTAAAAAAAACATTAAACATAAAAACAAAGAATTTACAATCCAAAACTATTATTTGTATTTTTCTATTCCTCAAAAAAAAAAAATTCAAATAATCCCAGTTAGGATAAGGCTATGCATATAGGTGAATAAAATAATAAACTAGAAAGTTTGTATTATCTATGATAATAGAAATTATCAATTGTTTTCTGATTAAGAAATGCAAAGATTCCATACCCAACAAACTCCATGTGAACTCTCCTTATTATATTCATATGCAAAGACACTTGTTTAACTTTAGTCATGTCCAATTGATCAAATAATTGTGTTAACAATAGCTTGAAAGTGCTTTTTCTGCATTAGACAAAATTATACGGTCAGACAGAATATTTTTTCAATGGATAAAAATGGGATCTTATTTTCACTTTCTAAGCACTCATTTTCTTAGTGAAGCTTAGAAATGAAGGGATTTTTTTTTTCTTTCAATAACTTATTCATAGTGGACCTCTTTAAAGTATCTATTACATATAATTTTAAATAATTTTTAAATATTTCTGAAAAGTATAACTAAATAATTATTTATATTTTTGAAAGGTATCAAATTATTTTTTTTGATAAATGTCTTAATTTAATTAATTTAGATATTATAAATATATTTAGTTAAAAGATATCAGTCTTGAAATATTTATGTTGAGTTTATGATATAGATTGATATATATATCAAAAAATATTATTTCTTATGTTTTTAGATATGTATTTAAGATTTTTTTATTAAGTTAGTTTTATTGGTTTGATGTGCTACCTTCATTTTTCTTTGGTGAAAAAGTATTAAGCGTAGTTGTATTTATGAATGAAATTTGATCTCTAACTTATCTTGTTTATTAACATGTAGTTTTCTTCCTTATTATCATAATGAGATGTGATTTTGATGCATTTTGTGTTATTTGAGTGGTTTGTTGTATATTAGTGTTTGCATTTTAGTTAAGGACAAGTGATGTTTATGCTTGGTTATAAATTTTTATGGTTCTGAAGTATTATTCTTTATTTGCTGGGGACCCTTATCTATGAGCAAAGATATTAGATCATCGCTTGCACTCAATTTTTACATACCTCTCTTGATTATTATTAAACATGGTGAAGTTTGTTCTAGATCAAGAGAGATTTGACACCAATGGGAAAACTTAGTTGAGATGCTTAATTTTTTTAGACTTAAATGTTAAGCCAAATTCCATGATGACCTCAAGTGATTTGTGGGTGTTGCTTGTTGGGTTGGTACTCCACTCCAATGATATGGATTTTCTAGAGACAATAAGAGCTACTTTTCTCATGATTGAACATATTTTAGAGGATGTTAGAGAGTATAGAGAGTTTGTAGCTATTCTTGTCATAGATGCTTTCATTGGTTCCTTTTGAGGAAATTTGATTTTAGGGCCCTAGAAGAAACCTTTTCTTTGCAAGATGATAGCAAAAAAACCCTTATTTTGTATATGTTGATAAAAACTTGTCTTATATCATGTACACAAATAAGATTTTAGAAGTACAAAATGTTCTTTTACTTCCTCTTCTCTAGTTGGAGATGATCTTATTCATATTAGGAAACATCATTAAGATTTTCAAGAGGATTTGTTTGGATTCCTCTATATATCTTATTATTGCAACACAATGTTGGAACATTGAATGTTAGGATTTTTTCTAGATGGCTAATAGAGGACTTAGTGGTTTGGGGCTTACTTGTTTGTAATTCTAAATTTTGTTAGCTATTTTTGGTCATATATGTATTGTGCATTGGTTTTGCTTCCTCAAGTTTAAATTTTTCTCTTGACCACTAGTCTCTATATTTTTTATTTTATTTTTATCAATGTAGGTTTTTTCATCTTTCCTATTGCACTCAAGGTGTTACTTGAATCTTTTATCTTTTTTTTGGTCTCTTGTTGGTCATCATTGTAGTAAAATCTATGAAATTTTTTTATCAATTATATGATATTTAATGGACAAAGAACTTGATAAATCCTTTTCTGTTTGTATAAAAATACATATGCTTGAACAAATGTTTTATTTTTCTAGATAAACATAAAATTTCAATATCCATGCATGTAAGTAGTAAATGAAATAAGACACAGTACTATATCTTCTACAAGCGAATTTAATTGGTACATAAACTAACATATAGACATAAATTTTCACTTTTATTTTAATATTTTATTTCATTAATTTTATTGTCTATTTTTCAAAGAGTTAAATAAAAATAAATGAGTAGATAAATATAAATTTAAACTATTAAATATACACATGAACTATGGATTTTAAATTTTATTTTATCTACATTTGAAAAATAAAAAACACCTTATTTCAATAAGAAGGGATTAGGGGTGTCCGAAGAGTGTTGGAAGCTCTAGTCATTATTTATGCTCTAGAGGAGGTGTTATGGCACCCTGCCAATGGGATCTTTTTTCCTTGTGTTGATGATGGTGTTGCAACCTTTCATTGTGGCTTGGCTCTTATAGGATCTTTCACTGCTAGTTGTTGGTAGTTGAATTCTTTTTTTTTTTACAAAGAGGATTGATGTTTTGTTGCAGCTATATGTGGATCAATGGGAAGATGTTATTTATGAATCCATCTACAAGGACAGTTGCCCTGTTTCTTTTCCCAAGGTTGGGGTTGTGTATTTGAGGAGAGGGGTTATGTGTATCCAGGGTGCGATGGATACCCCTTTTGTGACCCTTGGTTCAATAGAGGTATTGTGGAAGTTGGTAGATGAGGTCACACTCCCATTTTTTGTTGATAATAGTTTGGGTTTCTTGGGTAATAGGATGGTACTACCCCAACTTTTGGTGGGGTTGTGGAAACTCTTGGGGAGGTGATCTTCACTTTGTGCTACTAGATGATGGAATTTTTTGTGTTTTTTAGTTCCCTTTTTTCCTTTCTTGTTTAGATTGTCCTTTCTTTTTCATTGGGACAGTGGTTTAGTTGTTCTTGGTGGTCAGTCTGGTGCTAACAATTTTTAAGGGCTCTTATTGGCTTTTGGTTGTTTATGGTGGAGATTTGCTACTGAATTGGGGGCTACTCTTGTCACTGTTGGGATAGGGTGTGTGGTTTGTATTGGTGATTGGCACTTTGTGTTCACTTCTTCCTCTTTCAAGGTTCCTTTAGAGGTGGTCATGTTTCCTGTGGAGGTGGAGACATTCTTCTTGTTGGTGGGTGGTTGGAATGCTATGTGGTCTCTTCATTTCTATTATTTCTTAGATTTGGGATAGATTTGCAATGGACACTCCTTTGTGGTCCTCTCCTTTTTTGTCATTATAGAGGTCGACCCTCTTTCTATTGAGGTGAAAAGGGGCTATGTTGGTGGAGGAAGTGGATTTTCTATGGGGATGATGGTCTCTACTACTGATTGGCACTAGATACCTTATGGTACTCATGAAGATTGCTTTGGGGTTCTTCCCTTATCCTCTTGCATGTTTTCCCCTCTGAGTGGGATGCTGACAGTTTGATGTTTCTTTATTGTTATTGGCCTTTGTTGCTAGAGGCCACATTTGGCCCCTTATTATTCAAGTTGCTCACTGATGGAGAACCACTAACTTTGTTGTTTGGGTGTCAGTTTGGGTCCATTCTTTTTTTTGTTGGTACTTGTGTTGATGTTGTTTTTTCCATGCACCTTCAGGTTGTAGTTGTGTAAGGGTCAACCCCCTTGTTTGGTTTCTTTCTAATACAATTTTTTTTCTTATTATATTATTTAACTATAGTACATAGCTATTTTATTTTATTTATGATTATAATTTTTTAACATTCATTTGATTAAAATAAATTAGAGAGATTAAAAAAGACATAATTATTTTTTTATTTACTCAAGAGCCATTTTTTTAGTTGAGATATATTTTATTTATTGCATATTTTGTAATTCTGGTGTATACATAGTTAAAAATAAATGTAGGTCCTAAATAGAGTTTGTTAATGATGTCATGCATTTTTAGTCTTCTTGTTGTCATTGTAAGTAATGTCTCTCAACATAATTATTTCTAAGATTTATTTGCATCTTCATATGTTTTATAAAGATGTAATTAAGTGCTCCAATATTTTATAAGTTCTTGATGACACAAATCTCATATTGTTTTCTCGACTATTCTTAAAAAAAAGCTTGCCCATTGTGAAGGCCCTAAATTAACTCATGTAGGATTTGTTAACCCTAATTGTCAATTCTCTCGACAACAAGAGAATCAAGCACATTTTTTTGGTTTTTCCCAAATATTAGGAAGCTTGGAATTGAACTTAGGTTTTTTTCAATTTTTTTAGGCTTGAGATTTTATGTTGTGGCATATGGTTTTATTAGGAGATTGGTCCAAAATTACTATTAAATTCACCTATATTTGGTATTGATTTCAAGGTGAAAATTACTTTCCATATTTGAAAAGAAAAAAATATTTGATATTCACCCCTCTTACTATTGACATCCAATTATCATTATTTAGTAAATATATCATGTGTTCCAATATTCCTATGCATATTCGAGTGTAAAAAATAAAGTTGCACTTGAGATAGCATGTCTATAAGTAGTTTTAGGTTCCCAAGATAAAGTCTTTTGTATGATTATCAAAGTTTCATCAAGTCTAGATTTCCAAGACCACTCTCCCTATGGATGCTAATGAAGGAATAACTAGAATGATTGAGGAGATCATGTTCTCAATCTTATACTTCCTAACCACCTTCAAGAAGAACTAATTATCAATTTGGTTGAAATTAGTTTGGCCCTTTCGTTATGACCTTAAGTATGTTCTTAACTTCATGATTGAAGGGATTTTGGATGACTGGACTTTGAAAAGTTCCATTCCCTCACCTTGTATTGTACATTTCCTCTAATTATAATAATCAACATGACTCCATGTGATGTTTTGTTGTAACATGGCTCCATGCGATGTTTTACTATAATATGATTCATTGGAAAAATAACTTGTCTTTAATTTAAATATTTATTTATCTTATTGGTTATAGTATGGGATGATACATAATTATCACATATGATAGTGTTAATATATACAACATTTTATAACTAGTGGGAGATTTGAAGGGCTTTCTAGAGATTTAGTGAAACTTTCTATTGATCTCATTGGGTTTGTGTGAAGACTTAAACTAGTGATTACTTTAGTTTTACAAGTATTACGAGCTATTTGATAATGGTTACAGTATGTCATTGCAAAGAAAGAGGATTTTTTATTGATAAGTAATCAACCTTATAAGTATTATTAGTTATGTGATAATGATTACAATATGTCATTGCAACACAAAGAGTTTCTTATTGATAAGTAATCAACATAGACTCTATGTTAATGAGATAAAACTATAAGGGACTCTAGGATGTCCATGTTTAATTATGAATAATAACGGGACACAATTTTAAATGAGATCTCGATGCTCTTAGATGGAAGTCCTTTGGGATAGGTTTTGTAGATTGGAAACTTGGTTAGGTTATCTACATAGTGTTACATACTATTAACTATTTGAAATCATTTAAAGGAATCCTATTGAGAGATGAGGTATTGATCCAAAAAAAATACTTTTTTTACTAATAAATAAAATTTGTGAGATCTTTGTAGCTTTATTTTAGAATGGGTTTGGTAAAATGTGTGATATATTATATGATATGGTCTTAAACCCTTCTATGGATTTACTTGTATATTATTCTTTCTATTTCACTTTATTGAAGAATTTATTAGAGCACTTGGTAAACCTTGGATATAGAAACCTATGTGTACATTCCTTGAGAGGATAACGTAAGGAAAAAAACATGGAACTTCTATCACATTTGGAAGCAGATATGTAGGCAATCATTCAGTTAAGGATGTTATTGTGAGCCAAGTCCATAGGGAAGGGGCTTAGGAATAGTTTATGGGTTTGAGGTTGCTCCAAAAATTGATCAACCTTCCCTCCTTAGTATGGTTCAACTTGAATTGGAAATTGACATTAGATGGTTGTAAAATCGTCTTGGGAATAATATGTCTCCACATAAATGAGCCAATAAAAGTTAGTCCATTTCATTGAATTTATCTACTCAAAGGTTTGTCATGTTTGCCTTTCCACTATCTACTAGATAGTCTTGTATAGACTTTTATTGTCATCATCTTCGTGGTTTGACTCTATTGTGAATGTACAAGAATGCCATTAGACTTATTTGAACTAAAATAATTAAATTTTTATTTATTGAACACTATGACATAGTTCCCTATCTCAATGATAACATGAGAATCTATATAGGCTAGTCTTAAAAGTAAACATAGGTATATATTATTTCAAGAAATAAGAGCATGATGAGCTTGACCATGACATGGCTATGAATGAGTTAAAGAAACTTGCTAACTTCACCTCTATTAGTATTACTTAATTAAGCTATTATGATCTAAAGATGTAAATAACTTAAAGTTTATAGTGATTTTACCACTCTATATATGTGTCTAGATTTAGAATGCTTGTAGGATAAAATTTCTTGTGAATTTTTTGGCCAATTATAAGAAATTAATGATAATTATTACCAAATATGGCATTTTATTTTACATTTCTATCAATTTGGTGGATAATTGTATGTGGAGCTTTATGATTGCTGAAACAAAAAAATGTTATCTCCTTAGAAGTAGAAGTTTATCATATTGCTATCATGGGTTTGATTTTTGTCTAATAAATATTGTATGTGTAAGATCAATTTAAATGTATTGAATTAATTTATGAGTTTCTATTTGATTATATTTATGCATCTAGATAGAGGCAACTTGTGGATTTAATGTTCTACTTACATAATTGTAATTCGACCCTAAGACCTATAGGATCATTATCTAGATTAATAGATCCCTCTATGGTAATGTAATCAAATTATCCATTCTAAGGCTTACATGATCATGTAATAGATCAACTGAGATTGATATAGGAGCCAACTTTTTGGCATCAAAACTCGGGTTGAGAAAGAGACTCTACTAGGGAATAGGAAGAGGATAATTTTTGTCTTAGCATAACTTGTCCCACTCATCCCAAGGCGATCCTACAAAATGTAAAACCCATTTCTCTAGCATGATAGGGGTTTGGGTGCACACTCTTCTAGAAGAATTATTTAACAATGTCACAAGGTTAGTTGGTTTTCAATGGTAACATGTGAGTGATAAATGCTAGGAGCTACTTGATTCCTTAGGGTTATTTGGTTTTCACTAGTATCATGCAAGTGATAGATACTACCTGAGATACTCAATTTCATAAGATTTATAGATCCTTTCACTATTGGCATGTAGGTGAAGGACCTGAGTACTAGATTGGCTTTTAGTAGTATCATAGATATAGTGAATGCTAAGATCTACCCTTTTAGGTGCATCTCAAGGAATGCATGTGCTTCCAATGTTGTGTTTGTCTGGATATGGTTCTCAAGCTTTTGGGTGTTAAATTTGTTTATGTGATTGATATTATATACACTAGTATTAGGTGAGGAAAAACCATAAGACATCATGATTATATTTATTTAGTTATTGTATGACTCAAATGCTTATTGAGCTTCAAAAAATATTGTTAATGACTACATGTATTGTGTGTTGGTATGCCTAGATTGCATTGATGATAACACAAGTAGTATGGGGTGCTTGTCTCATTATCATAGTAGGGAATGAATCAAGAAAGAAGATGGTTTATATGTCAATGAATTGGGTAAAAGGGAAGATGATTGCAATAATGTTGCAACCAATTCCATTTTCTAGCTAATTAATTTGTGTACATGTGATTGTGTTTAAATTATTCATATTGTGTATATGAGACACATATAGGAGTTAGTCACATTGTGTACATGTGTTCTATACACGAGTTAGTCACATTGAGTACATGTATTATATTAATGAGTTATTCACTATCTGGACACATGTAATATACATATGAGTTGATCTTTATAAAAATACCATGGGTTTGTACATTAATGTTTACATGGAACTAACATTTGATTGGAATGCATTTGCTATCATACTTATATATGTATATTGGATTCGAAGCATAAGCTCAATTAATACCCACCTGTTAAATACTTCATTTTAGGTGTGTGGATTATACATAGGAAAGACCATCTTAAATAAAACTTTGAGGATTAGGTTTGAATTTGAGGACTTATGTTTTTATGTTATGTACAATTGTGGCATAAAGACATTTCCCCTACTATGGTTTAGTAAGGTCATTCAACTAGCTCTTTTTATTTGGATTGAAGTTGCTTGGTTTACTAAGATGCTATTGAAGGTGTAATAAAATAGATTAAAGTTTTTGGTAGTAACCAAGAATAGCTATTACAAAATTGTAAAGAGTGTAAGTATTGGGTGGGAGTTTATTCTTGATGGCCTAGATGTCATCTATTTATAGAGAAAACCAAGTGATTGGAACCACCTCCTCCTCTAGTGGTATAGCTCTCCCCACTTAGTGGCTTTGTATTGTCTATTGGGTTTATTAGTTTTAGCTTGAGCTTGTTTAAAAACTTTAGGGTGTGACTTCTTCTACCCACCTTTTTTTCAAATATATGCAATATAGTGTGTTTATATAAGTACGACAAAATGCTTATTCATAAAAAGTATATAAACACATAAAATTTGACTGTAGAGCTAATAACTTAGTTAAATTCCCAACATACAACATAAATATTCAATGATACAATTATGTAATGCTAACTATTATAAATAAATTTTTAATCTATATTTGTTTAAAATTCATATCCATAATTTTTAAATGGAACTAATAACTTTCCTTAATTAAATTGCCCGATATATAGATATCCAACCTCACAATATTCATACAATTAAAATTTTATAAATTATATAAAAAGATGTTAAAGAGAAAATTATGAGAATAATAATTCATTTTAATAAAATAAAATAAAAATCTGTCAATAGATTTTTTATCTTCTTGAAGTTGAATGGTTTGAAATGAACTCACAAAGAATCAAATCAGACGCTATCATGAATGAGTTTTACAAAATAAATAGATACTTCTTAATCTTGACTTTCCATTAAAAATTCAGCCTACAGAAACAATTTTATAAATTTAATATAATTGACAACACAAAGTACAATTACTTTTTAAATACAAGGTTGCACGGGGACGGGGTGCTTGGGTACTTTGGGTATTTGGGTACATCAATTTTTTAATTTAATATAATTTAATATTTTATAGAAAGTCTGAAAATATGAGTCATGACATTGAGTTTTCAAACCAAGAACAGTGATAAAGTTTGCAGATGTAATGTATTGTTTTCAGCTTCAGATTTGCAATATGTTTGTAATAATATATATGTTAAATGTTTAGATACATAACAGAGAAAACAAACTTTAAACATGAACAAGAAGATCATTAATCATATAAAAATAACATATTGCAAATGATAAACTTATGACTTGAATAGTGATAGCATTTAATATTAACCAGTATTGCATCAAAGGGTCAAATTGATTACATATTGAATTAAGTTTGATAAACAGCAAGCTGATAAGCTGATAGGCAAAGAAAAAACTGAAACAAAAATCAGAAATCTTAATCAAGTTCGTTAGCTATGATGCTCTCCACCAAGTACCCACTGAATACCTGGTATGTGGGTACATGTACCAGTACCCCATAAGTGTCCCAGGAGTGTGAATACGAGTACCCATACAACCTAGCTTTAATATAAAAATGCAGATACCAACTCCCTTTCTTCAAAGCCATGCTATGATGCACATTCTCATGTATTGAAAATTAACCTTAAATCCCTTCTATTGATGGATTCCAAATTGTTTTGTGATATCATCTATCTGAACCTGTTTTCAAAATTCTTTGATTACCTTAAAGATTTTTACATAACCTTATATTTAATTTTGTTTTATGTCTACAAAGAATATATTATCAAATTTATTCTACCCTAAATGGAGTAATAATGCACATGTAGAGTAAGGCATCTATTCCATTTATGTGACATCACAAACATTATTATAATTCAATCTCTGAGATATATAATAATGTATTGACGATCCATTAAGCAGGATTTTAAGATTGAATCTTTGACAGTAATGTAACTGACACATTTTTCTGCTTTACTACCATAGGCCAAATCTTGGGATTATTACTCAGATTTTTCATGGGTCACCTCCAAGTCCTTTTCAAATCAAAGAATTCAATAGTAGAATGTCTCTCTGCAAGTCCAAATTGCTTTGAGTACGAATTTCCACTGTAGATATTCTTCATAGACTTGCTGGACCTTAAGACTGTTCTTGCAATGGTGAAGGAAAAAGAAGATAAGTATTCTTTCACAAATACTTGGTACTTCTATTGTTATTGTATTGAACATTATGAGAAATAAATCTGCAGAATCATATAGCATACAATTAAGATCTCAATCTGCATCCCCAGATTTTTCATCTTATAAACTGAATCATATAATATAATCCATGCCCATTGCAGTTAGGATGGCAAGTAGCCTAGCTAGATTGTTGTCAGTTGGTATTATACTTTTGATCCTAGAGAATGTGTTGGGACAAGAAGCCTATGCAGGGAACAAGCTGTTTGACTGCAATGATAACTCATCTGAAAGCTCTGGCTATGTATGCGATGGAGCTGAAAGAAGTTGTAGTACTTATGCCCTGTTCCATGCCCAGGCACCTAATTATCTATCACTTTTCAATATCAGCAGACTCTTCAATGTGAGCACAAGTGAAATGGCCTCTTCAAACAATATATCCATGGCATCTGCAGAGTTACAGCAAGTCCAGCCAGTTCTCATCCCTCTGCTGTGTGGTTGCACTGAGAATCATTCTCAAGCCAATGTCAGATATGAGCTCTCAGAGGGGGACACCTATTTTTCATTAACCAGGGTCTTTCAGGGTTTGACATCCTGTCAGACTCTTGTGAAACAAAACCCTAACCCTAGAGGAATCCATTCCCCGAGTCTTGGAGAGAATATATTGATTCCTTTGAGATGTGCATGCCCAACTGCTGAGCAGATCAAGAGAGGATTCAACTACCTTCTGTCATATGCTGTGAAGAAGGGGGATACATTGGATTCAATTGCTGAGGATTTCAATACATCAAGGTACGATATAATATTTGCCAACACATTACAAGGTTCAAACCCTAGTATCTTTTTCCAGGTGTCTCTTCTGGTTCCATTGAAGAATAAGCCAGTTATTTACCCTACAATGCAAATCCAGGAAGAACAGGGTGCCCCATCCAGAGGGATTTCCAGTCCTCGTCCTAAAAAGAGAGTAAGAATAGAAGTGGGTACTTATGTGGGTATTGCTGCAGGAACAGTGGCTGTTACATCTGCCATTGTAGTATCATTTTTGCTGGTCAGGAGGAATCAATCCTTAAAGAAGATGCATGTATCACACAACAATCCAGACTTCCCCAGAGCAGAAGATAAAGATGATGGTGAGAGAAAATCAAATTCCAATAAGGGAATCATAACCAACATGCTCACAGACCTGTCACTAACTTTCTACACATTTGAGCAGCTGCAAAAAGCAACAGACAACTTCAATCCTGACTGCAGAATAGAAGGATCTGTGTACTATGGTACCTACAATGGTGTTCTTTTGGCTATCAAGAAAACCAAAGCAGACAACTCCAAGGAACTCAAAATCTTACAAAATCTTCACCACGTCAATCTTATTGGGCTCTTAGGAGTTTGCATTGGGGATGATCATTCTTATATGATATTCGAGTATGCTGAAAATGGGTCTCTCAGTGATTGGCTTCATGGGGGCCTAGCCATGAAAAACAAATTCATCTCCTCTTGTTCAAGGTTCCTCACATGGAACCAGAGGCTCCAAATCTGTCTTGATATAGCCAGGGGACTACAATACATTCACACATGCACAAACCCCTGTCATGTACACAGAGACATCAAATCCAGCAACATTCTTCTCAATGTAGATTTCAATGCCAAGATTGCAAACTTTGGCATGGCAAAATCTTCAGAAAATGCTGATATCTTCACCAAACATATCTCAGGCACACACGGCTACATGGCCCCTGAATACTTGTCTGATGGCCTTGTCACTCCAATGATGGATGTATATTCCTTTGGTGTTATAATGCTTGAAGTTCTATCAGGAAAACCTGCTGTTAGCAATAGGGGGGAAAAAATTCTTTTGGCTGACACCATAGGTCCTCTTTTAGAGGGTGATGATTCTGTTGAGCAATTGAGGAGTTGGATGGACAAATCTCTCCATGAATTATATTGCATAGAGCAAGCTCTTGCATTGTCAAAACTTGCTCTATCATGTCTTGAAAAGGAGCCTTCCATGAGACCTGCTATGGATGAGATCACTTTTAGACTTTCAAGATTGGTTAGGAAATCAAGAAATGGAGAGGAAATAGACTTTCAGGATTAACTGATAAATTAAGAGGAAAAACTAAAAGGAAATGAAGCCCCCTGTGATCTATATGTTGAGAGAAAGGAGTCCTCCTCTAGGTAAGTGAGCATCCCCTTAAAAGGTGATGTGTAGTAGACAGACTCGAGAATCTCTACTGAAGCTTTTCTTGCATCATATCTTTCTCTTGACTTGTGTTCTCTGCATGTTTGATATAAAAATTTATTTTATCTTAGTGGGAAGGAAGGATATTTAGTAGAATAGAAGATTTCTAATGTTTATAAGGATAAAGATAGTCTGAAATAAAAGGGTGTTTTTTAATAAAATAGAAGATTTTTAATGTTTATAAGATTAAAGATAGTTTATGGAATGATGGGTTGATTTTTAATAAAATAGAAGATTTTTAACGTTTATAAGGTTAAAGATAGTTTATGGAATAATGGATCTTATTGCTATAGAATAACGAATTTTATGATACATTTATTTGAATTGTTGTTTTATTCTTATGTATTAAAATATAATAATTTTTGTGTATAAGTATGAAACTAGGATTTTTAGAGGTCCATTTTTCTTCATGAGTTGAAAATTTGGAGCTCTAGATGACTTTGGTCATTTTTTATTTTGAGATATCTATTAGATGGGGAATCTTATGTACCCAACATTTTAATGTAGCTACCAATTATATTTTTGACATATCTTGAATGAGAGGCCTTCTTCTTAGATGTGGACATTGATGACTTATATATGTTCATATTTATGCTAGTTTAGCTTACACTTGCATCTTGTTTGACATGATACATGTGTTTTCTTTTATGCATGTGGATAGTTTAGATTTTGCATTTTCTATGCAATTACAAATGTACCTGACTTTTTTTTTGTTTTAATTCATATGCATATGTGGATAGCAAATAAGAGACATGTTATATGTGATAAATTATAATGCTTCATAACAATATTTAGATTAATAATGAGCTTGTGTGTTTGTAATAACACTATAATTGACCTTCACAACTTTTTGATTTAGAAGATTGTTGATTTACTAGAACAAAGTTGATTGAGCACTAGACCACTAAGTTATGAAATTTTAGGGGAGCAAGGGTATGAATGGAAACTATAGGGGGATGATTTAAAGTAAAATAATGTGATAGGGAATTAGTCCAAATCTAGATTCAAATGTAAGACTAACATCAAGCAACATTGAGTGACTAAATTTATAAGAATCATCTATAGACTCAAACCAAAGATGACCAACAAGTCAAACTTGGGTAAAGGATTAGGTTCTCAACAAAGGGCATTTTTATAAGAGTCAGGACTCTTGGTTGTTTCACCTAGCTAGTGCACATGTGTTCTTTTATTACTCCTTTAATAATGTGGCCCTTGTAATTTGAATTAGAATAAAAAAATGAGAGTATGAACATTGCATAACTTTTCTTTTCCTTGTTCTCTATTTTAAAATTTTCTTTTCTTTTGGATTACTATACCCCCTTAACCTAGCCTCATGTTACTAGGAAGAAGCGAGGCCCTATCTGACGCAAGGGAGGATAGGGAGAGGGGCCAAAGGCACACCCTAACCAAATCCACCTTGCAGAACAACAAGCAGAAACAAAAACACAAGTGAGAGAGAGAGAGAGAGAGAGAATGCAAATACTTTTCATATATTATCTTCAAATTGATTCATACATGCCGGGTTGTAAGGCCTTCCTGGTTTAGGCCAGATATTACAATCAAGTATAGAAGTCCTCCAACATGCAAGGATCTACCAATAATCTCTAATCTTTTATATTCTATCTTCTATCTCTAATGTCGTAATTGATCTCGATCTCCAAATCTGTTTCCCTAATCTACAACCAAAGACTACATTATATACAAGAGGCTCAGCCTTCAAATCCACCATCAATGAAAGGAATGACCAGATCTAGGTCCACATGCTTCCCAATGATATATACCATCATTAAATCCATGACCAAAATTAATTGCAAGAGTTGGCCTCAATAGAAATCTAAAATAAAGAACTTGGTAAGCAAGGATAATCGAGTGCCAGACAAGCATCACCAAGCGCTAGAGAGATAACTAACCAACACCGGTAAATAAAAGAAATCGAGAAACACTGAACCAACTTAGTCAAAGAAGGAACCGAGCAACACAGAAATCTACAAACATCTTTTTGGCGACACAGGATTACCAAGGACCCGAGATGCTCCTGCATTAGACACCTGGGGTTATTTAAAAATGATTCTCTGAATCATTCATCAGGTACAATCTGAGCTGCATCCAACTCAAATTGTGAAATCCATGAACTATCTTCAACCGGTCTGTTCTTCCACTTTACCAGATATTCCATATACTATTTTCCTCTAGTACTTCTGCTAATTCTTTTCTCCAAAATATGCTCAACTTCTTTTGTCTGTTTCTTAGGATAATCATTTGGTATTGTCATTTCTTCATCTGACTCATGATATTCATACAAATCAGCAATGTTGAAAATAGGTGATATCCCCATGTCATCAGGTAACTCAATCTCATATGCATTACCACTGTCAAATTTCTTCAAAATCTTGCAAGGTCCAAACTTCTTCATTTTCAGCTTCCCATATGTTCCAACAGAAAATCTACCTTTCTTCAAATGAACCATCACTTCATCACTGAATGCAAAGGTCTTATGTCTTCTTGATCTATCAGCTTTGTCTTTGTATTTCTAATTACTTTTCTCCAACTTATATTTTACATCTTCATGCAATGTCTTCATGTACTCAACAAACTTTACTCTTCAACACTTCTCTTTCCTTCATCAACAATGTCTCTCAAATCTGATATACCTCTCGATTATATGCCATTTACAATCTCAAAAGGTGACTTTCTAGTACTCCTATTCATTGAATTATTGTATGCAAACTCTTCTTGTGCCAACACGGAATCCCAATTACTTGGTGTGTCTCCAACTAAACATCTCAAAAGATTTCCCAAACTTCTATTCACAACTTATGTCTATCCATTGGTTTGTGGGTGAAATGTAGAGCTATATTTAAACTCGGTTCCAAACTTTCTCCAAAGGGTCTTCCAAAAGTATCCAACAAATTTATTGTCTCAGTCAGAGATAATACTCCTCGGTAATCCATGCAATCTGACAATTTCCTTAAAGAAAAGATCTGTTATATGTACTGCATCTGATGTCTTTCTACAAGGTATAAAATGTGTCATCTTATAAAATCTATCCACAACAACAAATATAGAATCATTACCTCTCACTATCTTCGGTAAGCCAAGAACAAAATGCATACCGATGTCAATCCAAGGTTTATCAGGAACAAAAATCGGTGTATATAATCTAGTATTCTAACTTACTCCTTTTGCAACTTGCCAAATTTTTGAACATCTTTATATAACTATGGCCAAAAGTACTTCTCCTTAAGCAAGATCAATGTCTTATCAATACCAAAATGTCCAGCAAAACCACTCCTATGTTTCTCTTTTATCAAATTAGTTCTCATTGGTCCTCTCGGTATATACAACTGAATACCTTTAAACATCATACCTTCTTGAATGAAATATTCTTCTCATTTTGTACTCGATTGATCTTGAATAGGTGCTCTGTACTTTCTCCATGGCTCAGAAAAATGAAGATCAGTTTCATACAAATCTCTCATGTCATCAAAACCAAGAACTTCAATTCTCATCTCGATCATCAAAGATCTCCTTCTACCCAATGCATCAACAACTCGGTTAGTGACTCCACTCTTATACCTTACCACAAATGTATAACTCTGCAAATACTTAACCCATTTCATATATCTCTGGTTCAACTTATTCTGACTACCCAAATACTGTAAATCTTTATGATCAATATACAACACAAATTCACTTGGTATCAAATAATGTCTCCATTTCTTCAGTGCTTGAACAATAGCATAGAATTCTTGATCATACACATAATATTTTCTTCTTGCATCATTTAACTTTTCACTAAAGAAAGCAACAAGTTTACCTTCTTGACTCAACACAACTCCTATTACACTTCCACTTACATGACATTCCACTTGAAATACCTTATTGAAATCAGGCAATGCTAACACAGGAAATTCAACAACCTTCTGCTTCAGAGTCTCAAAACTTTTATCATCTCCATGTGTCCACTTGAATTCTCTTTTATCTACTCTCATAGTCTTAGTCATAGCATTACAAATTGAACTGAAATTCCTAATGAACTTTGGTTAAAAACTTGCCAAACCATGAAATGATCTTATCTCACTAGCATTCTTAGGTGTAGGCCAATTCAAAATAGCTTCAACCTTTTCAGGGTCCATTTTCAAACCATCAGCTGAAATCACAAGTCTCAAATACACAATCTCCTCTTTCATGAATGAACACTTTTTTAGATTTATCAGCAACTTTTTCCCTTTCAACCTCTACAATACTTGTTTAACATGCAACAAATATTCTTCTTTGGTCTTACTGATATCAGAATAACATCTAGGTATACAATCACAAACTTACCCAAGAATTTCTTCAAAACTTCATTCATCAACCTCATAAAAGTACTCGGTGCATTAGTTAAACCAAAAGGCATAAGTAACCATTCATACAAACCTTCTTTTGTCTTGAAAGTAGTCTTCCACTCATCACCTTCTCTAATTTTGATATGACGATACCAACTTTTCAAATCAATTTTGGTAAAATACTTTGCTCCAGTCAAACTGTCCATTATGTCATCCATTCTCAGTATAGGAAACATATATTTCACTGTTATCTTGTTGATTGCTCTGGAATCAGTACACATTCACCATTCTCCATTTTTCTTAGGTGCCAATACAAAAAGTACTCCACAAGGACTCAAACTTTCTCTGATCAAACCTTTCTGTAACAATTCTTGAATCTGTCGATTCAATTCCTAATTTTCGGTAGGTGTCAACCGACGTGGTGCCTTATTCGGTAAACTAACTCCAGGGATCAAATCCATGCAATGATCAATGCTTCTCCTCGGTGGAAAACCATCAGGTATATTATCAAAAATAATTTCACTATACTTGGTGAGTTACTTATCAATCTCCTCAGGGACACTATCCTCTATTTTCTTACTCGGTTTTTTAGGAATCACAACAAAACATACATCATTCTTCTTCAAATCCTTAACAAAATTTCTTCCTTCCATCAAGCAAACTTTCGTAGATGTGCAAACATTACTCACAGGTTCTTCAATCAAAGGTAACAAAATTTTTCTTCTTCCATCAGCCTAAATAGTATATTTATGCAATCTCCCATCATATATAGCATGTCTATCATATTGTCAAGGCCTACCCAATAAAATATGACAACAATCCATAGGCATGATATCACATAACACCTTGTCATAGTAATTTCCAATTTTCAAATTCACATAATATTGTTCACTTACCAAGAGTGTATGCTCATCCTTGATCCATGAAATCTGATAGGGCTTCAGATTTTCCAACCTTTTCAACTACAACTTTGCAACCATATCCTTAGATGCCAAATTCTCTGAGCTACCACTGTCAATGATTACCTTCCAAAATTTATCAGAAACTCTACTTTTGGTCTTGAACAAACTTTTCCTTACCGGATCTTCCTTTTTACCTTCACTCCAAAGTGCTCTTCTTACCATCAAGTTATTTTCCTTCTCAGGTTAATTCGGTGACTCTTCTTGCACCAAGGCATTTCTACTGCTACCAACCTTCTTACTTGCATGTGTACACTCAAATGATATATGTCCTTCTCCACAATTGTAACAAGTTCCTCGGAAACCACCTCTGTTATAACCACCTCGGTAGTTACTGCCTCTACCTCTATATGAACTTTTACCTTTCCAATCAGTCTTGCCTTTATCCAGATTTTTCTTTTTAGGTTCAGATCTACTATTTTCACCATAAGATCTACCTCTTCCTCTAGGGAATCTACCACCTCTATGTCTTTGTCTTTGCTCATGTATTTTGTTCAATTTCTCCTCAGCTTTCAAAACAATTTGATAAGCCTCTTCAATGTTCTCCAATTTAACCAAACTGATTTCTTCTTGGATGGAAACTCTCAAACCATTCAGGTATCTACCAATTCTTTCCACATCATCTTCATCATGTCCATATCTGATATCTAATCTATACAATTCCTCAGTATATTCTTTTACTGAGTTATATTTCTGCCTCAAACTTTGCATTCGCCTGACTAGGTTAATCTCATAATCACAAGGTAAGAACTTTCCTTTCAATTTATTCACCATTTTATTCCATACCTTAATTTTGTCTTTGCCTTTTCTCTTTCTATCCAGCTGCAGATGTTCCCACCATAAGGATGCATGACTTTTCAACTTTGTGCTTGCAATTTTCACCTTCTTTTCCTCAGGTACATTTTCATACTCAAAGTACTTTTCCATCTTAGTGATCCAGTCCACCAATTCATCAAAGTCCAATTTTCCACTATACTCGAGAGGATTAAAGTGTGGTGTATACTTTAGATTTGTCAAATCCTTCAACAATATTTCCTCACCTTCATCCATCATAGGTGCAGGTTCTACATCACCTTGTTCTTCCTCAACTTCGTCATCACTAACGTCTTCAAGATGTCTTCCTCTTCTCTGGACTGTTTTAACAACTTCCAATCTAGAAGCAATTTTTGTCAACATGTCTGCCAATCCTGGATCTACATCTTGCCTCCCACAAACCATCTTGAAACCCTCTGCAATTGCAGGTCAGATCACAATCTGCTACCCCACAACAAATCAACTAGGGTTTGACAAGAAGGAACCCTAAAACCTAGATTCACAAACCTAGATCTAGATCTCACCTCGCTCTGATAGCACCTGACACAAGGGAGGATAGGGAGAGGGGCCAAAGGCACACCCTAACCAGATCCACCTTGCAAAACAACACACGGAAGCAAAAACACAACAAGTGAGAGAGAGAATGTAGATAATTTTCATATATTATCTTCAAATTGATTCATACATGTCAGGCTGTAAGGCCTTCCCAGTTTAGGCCAGATATTACAATCAAGTATAGAAGTCCTCCAACATGTGAGGATCTTCCAATAATATCTAATCTTCTATCTTCTATCTTCTATCTTTGATGTCCTAATTGATCTCAATCTCCATATTTTCTACCCTAATCTACAACCAAAGACTACATTATATACAAGAGGCTACTGAACAAGTCGGCCTTCAGATCCACCATCAATGGAAGGAATGACCAAATCTAGGTCCACATGCTTCCCAATGATAGATACCATCATTAAATCCATGACCAAAATTAATTGCAAGAGTCGACCTCAACAAAAATCCAAAATAAACAAATCGGTAAGCAAGGATAACTGAACGCCAGACAAGCATCACTGAGTGCTAGGGAAATTCATCTAGCGCCAGAGAGATAACCGATCAACACTAGTAAACAAAGGAAAATGAGCAACACCAAACCAACTCAGTCAAAGAAAGAACTAAGCAACACAAAAATCTACAAACATCTTTTTGGTGACACGGGATTTCCAAGGACCCGAGATGCTCCTGCATCACTATCATTCAAGATTGGACAAGGGGAGTTAAGTGCTAAGCACAACTAAATTGGTATGTATTACTTTTTAAGACTTCTCTCTTGATAAGGAAAGATGAGAAGGTTTTCCTATTATCTTATAGGTAGTAGTGCAAAGTAAGTTACACAATGAGACGTAGGGCTAGATAATAGAGCTAGTTGAAATATAGATCAATTTAACACTCACAAATTGTTTATTTAGATAGATAGGGATATATAATGGGATAAGTGGTGTAATATGATTAAGAGATTTGATGACCTAGTGAAGAAAAAATGTGCTATGAACCTATAGCTTGGCTAAAAAAAAAATGGGAAGGAGAAACTCCTAAACATAACAAGATGGGATGGACATAATGTAATAAAGGTTAATGTTGCCCAAAATTTCCCTATCATTCCATTTTTGGCCCGAAAACCTAGTGTGTTTTCGACCGTCTCTCTAAAGGCTCAGGATGTTTTTGACTTTCGATCCAAAAATTCTCTGTGTTTTCGACCTCTAGTTTGAAAACCCTCTGTGTTTTCGACCTTCAAGTGCGCAACTCCGACCAAGCGGGTCCCAGTTCCTCATAGTCGTGCAAGTGCAGTGGAGATCCGACAGCTGTCGCATAATCTCATGGAATCTTTCGAGCCCATGAGATCATGCGACAACGGTCGGATTAGAATCTCAGTGGGTTCACATTTTTTGAGTGAGGTGGCATATTTCCTAAGCGCGCTATCATGACCAAGTGAGTCCCAATTTGTAATGTCACCGCGGGGCCAGTCAGTAGTCAAGCAAACAACAAGCCGCCAGCGGTCAGTGGTTAATATCTTACGGTTGGTCGCATGATCGCATGGGCTCTTCTGAGCCCATGCGACCATGTGACAAACCATCAGCGGTCATAGTTAAGGCAGTTCACAATGATTTTGGTGGTGTGGTTTCATGCTTGTCGCATGATCGCATGCGGCTTCCTAACTGCATGCGACCATGCGACAAGCCTCTAGCAGTCAGCAGGGACTTTGACTCCGGTGGTGGGTCCATGGACGGTGATGTATCCATTTGGACTGAGGTGATGAAGGTTCTTGTGGGCTCGGGTGTCTATGTGGCAGCAGGGTGAGATCTCAAAGGCTTGTCGCATGATCGCATGAAGCCTTTCGGGCTCATGCGATCATGCAATCGTTGACTTTTTCAAATACAGTGCAACCAATTTTCACGGGGCTTTCTTTTGGAGATGTTGCAAGTGCGGGTAGCTGGGGATTTATGATTTTTAGAGGCAGTGACAGTTGAAAGAGATTTTGCAGAGATTTAGACTTCCATTTTGGGATCCTTTCGAGGATATGAGATCGGATTTGAATAGTAATGACAGATTCCAGTTGCAAGGAGGTAGATGGATCATGGCAGTCTGATTTTTTTTGTAGACTCATTACAGAGATGGATACGCAGATCATATCAGATTGGATTGGCATGGATATTTTCAGAGATTCATTTATGATCAGAAGTGACTATTTTAGGGTTGGATTATTTTATGCATATCTATGTAGCCCTAAAAGTTTGATTCCTGCCTATGTGCAAGGGATGTATATATTGTTTTTTGGAGCCTTTAGGGCTCAAAATCTAGCAATTGTAAAAAGGAAGGTTTTCTTTCTCAGAGAGCAATTTGTGGCATTTTCCTACCCTTTTGGCTTTCTGCAATTGTTAAATTTTCATTGATTAATTAGATATTGCAAAGCATTCTATGACATTTTTTATGTCCCTATGCTTTCTTATGTGGATTATCTCTTATTGGATCAAAGTGTATGCATGTTTTCAATGATATCTCAGGTTTCCTGATTCCACTTGCTTTCTGTAACTGTGTGTGTTATTGGTTTGATCTGATTTAGATGTTTTGAGGTTATATTTCAGCCCCTAACAGTCTTGTCTCAATCCTACACTGAGCTATAGGAGTGAATGTTTGTTTGCAGGTCATGGATTGATGTCTAATCCTAAGAGTCTTGTTGTTGTGAAAGAATCTTTCTCTTTCCCTGAACACCCTATTTTGTTTGCAGACCCTTCCATGAAACACTTATGCAAGCCTATTCAATAAGTTGTGATCTCCCAGACCTAGGTCTTTCACTGATTTCATCCCTCTATACTGAGATCCAAACCCTAATTTCGGTGCATCACCTAGTAGGTAGTTTGCTTTCTATTATTTCCCTTTCCATGTATTCCTTCTATCCCTTTCCCTCAAAAGTTTACTTTCCTGTCTAGAAGCAAACTAAGGTGACTATCCAAGAGGAACCAGCCTAGAACCTAGAGGTCTCATCTCGGTTAGCAAAGGTCCCACAACCTTGAGATGATTCCCTTGTTATACTGGATTATCAAGACCAAGAGAGCTTGAGATCAGAGGTGCAAATTCAGTGTATAACAGTTAATTTTGTAGGTTTTTTAGTTTATATAGAATATTTCTTAAGGTGAGTGACCTATTCCCCATGTCATGTTTGATTAGGTATGGACCTATCTAGCTTAGTCTAATTTTTTAGCCTATATGGACCCATTTATCAAATTAAGTACTATATGCTAAGCACAAGGTCTCCAACCTTGATGGGTTGAGGAGGCACTTTTTCTATTATATTAGAAAATCGCATAAGCCTCTAACCAAATAAGGTTGGGGTTAAGCAACCTAGGTCTACAAGATTGTGGAACAACTCCTTGAATAGGAGAAACAGTCTAATTAAAATCTTATCCTTATTATTATTATAAGAGATAGGGATCATAAGAACACAATGGCTATCCTTCTAATGGTGAGAGTCTTTAAATTTTAAATCCTAATTGTACAAACTTTATCTAGGGTATCTTGTATGAAGATGGAAGAAAATACTAGAGGTGTATAGGTCCAAATAAAATGCAAAAATAAAGGAAATACAATAAACTTATATTCTTCTAATAGCTTAATATTTTTATGGTGCATGTAAGTAAAGGTGTCTCAAACATGCATCCCAATGTTAATTTTGAACTCATCATTTTTTCTCATATTGACAAATGATGCATTACAATTTGTTTTTACATCATATTCCATGTGTCATATACTTTTGGAGGTGTGTAAAAGGTTGTAAGGGCATCTAATGGCATCTAAGAGCATCTTTTGATATTATAAGCTAGGAGTTACTTATGATGGATTTTGTGACACACAATAGTATGATTATGGGGGGTTACATCAAATTCTTGGCCAAAATTATGCCAAGCTATAAGGAATCCTTTAATGGGTTAAAATATTCCAAAGTGGAGCACCTAAACTAGGATTTCAATTATAAACCACTATGATAAGTTATTGACAACTTTAAAAGCATCTTCCATTTTTAATAGAGAAGACCAGGCCGAAAGTGTTGGAATTTGGGCCAATTGTGGTGCCATTTTTGGATCATTGTTTTGACTCATAATTTTATTAAACTATTTATTTTTATGATCTTAGGTTTTCCTATTTTTGGCACTTGAGAATGAAGTGTTATACGGGGTGTATGATGGACTTGCGAGTGTTATTGTGCTACTAGAATTGTTCCAAAATTTGGATTTTAATGGTACTCCTATGAAGGAATAACCTAAGATCTATATTGTAATGCCTTATTTGCTAAAAAGATAATTGGTTTTCCTTTGGAATTTGTAATTTCTCTCATGAAAGATTTTTCCCCATGTAAATCATCTTGTCATGGTATAATTTTTTTTCCATGTTCTTTTGTAACAATAATATTTTTTTATGTTTTTCATACAATTATCCTTCAATTTTAGCATAATGCACATTGCTTCCTTGCATTTGGTATCAAATATTGATCAAATTGAATTGTATGTTATATTGATGGTATCATTTACAAATCTTGGATTGAGTAGGACTGTGCACAAAATAAAATATAATTTTTTTAAAAAAAACATCAAGGGTAGAGATGAAGAGATTCATAGGCACTAATTATGAGATGTCGAATTTCAAGATGCAACATATGCTTGTATATTTTGGTGGGATATGATATTTTTATCTAGATCCATGTTAATATCTCAATCAAACTATGATATATTAGATAAAAAGACTGAATGGTCACAAAATCTTTTCTAAATTGATTTAATGTTGTTAAGCACATATGAAGAATCAACCTTACAAAAAAAATTTCAAATAGGTTGGGATGAATTTATCAGGTTAAATCATTGGTGACTAAAATTTTCATGAGAAATAATTTAAATATGTCTAATATGGAGAATGGTGATTTTGTAGCCAATCACACAAATACATGTAATACATTATGACCCAATTACACTCTACTAGAGCTAAAATGCAGAAGGAGGATCATAGCATGACTTTGTTTTTGTTCTTTAGTAGACTCATTAGATCACCTTGTAAGCTCCAAATGGAAGAAGTGGTGGCATATTTTACTTTAGATGAGCTATATTATTTGCAAGAAATCCATATAACCTATGTTTATTTATAATTTTTTGAAGAATTTTCTCAATTATTTTAGTATAAGCTTCAACTTGTCCATTAGATTCAGGATAGTAGGGATTAGAAAAATGATGTTGAATATGATATTTTTCGAGGAACTTCTTCACATATTTTTTTAAAAATTAAGTACCATTATTAAAAAAAATTAAAGCTGAAGGTATACAAATCAAGATATAAAGTATCTTGGATGAATTGAAAAATGACATCTGCAGTAGTGGATCAGAGAGGGATAGCTCAACCCATTTAGTAAAGTAACTAGTAGTAGTAATGATGAAGACATGTCCTTGTGAGGAAGGAGGATATTTTTTTCCAATAAGATCCAAACCCCATAAATTGAAAGGCCATGAAGAAACTTGTTATTTAAGTTCATGGGTAGGAGATTGAATCAAATTGTTATGTTATCAATATTGATGACATTTTATAATGAGGGCAAAAGAAGATCCCATTGGATTCCGGAAGCTCGTAGCATGGGTCCTGATAAACTCCATAGTTTGTTGGGATTATGGAAAGGTGAGTTACTAAGAGGGGAGGGGTGAATCAATAACCCTAAATTTTTTTTGAAGTGAATCCTTAAGACAATGTATTTCATTAACTGACTGACATGTTATCTTTTCCATCCATTCATAACATTACTAAAAATAAGAAATGCTTTCTAATATAACATGTAAACATCCTTGAAACTTCATACACAATACACAAGTATTTTGGCATCGTAGGAACCCTTGTAAGAAGGTAAAAACTATGGTGAAGATGAAACCCACAAAGCTTCACTAACTGTAATAATAAAGTTTTTCGGTTAAGGCTACAATGTTTGATCACTTCTGATGATCTTACCCTGTTAGGAGTAACAATAAAGACCTATTAGGATCTACTTGGCTAGAGGATTTAAGCAACACTGTTAAGTGTATACTCGGTTGAGAGATTTACAAAAAGACTTGTCAGGTCTACTCTATTTTAAGATATTTTGTCTTCCAAAAATTTTAGAAAGTAACAATAAATTTTATTTGTATGTAGCAACTTATTTTACCTGATTTCAGATCTGATAAGTACTTAACTATTATCACCTTGTTGTGATAGATTTATTCTCTAAATTCTACTCAATAGCCTTTGGTGTGCTTCTGAATATAATCCTTGAATGCTCTGTCAAATCCTTAACTTCACAACCCTATCTTATCTTCATATGTCTATGTAGGTGGCTACTTCATGTGTCTGACTGTAAAAATGACATCTTGACAGTTCTTATATCAAAATATTTTGACCTAATTAGGGTTATGGTATCATCTAGAAAGCCTAAGATCTACGATCCAAATGAATAACCTAAAAGAATATTACATAGGGATCATCAATCATTTAATGATTGTACATCTTCATTTAATCTTCACCTCGATCTATGCAAACCATTTTCTAGCTTGGTGTAAATTGTTTACCTTGTATTTTGTGCCATTACATACTTATATGTCTTTCCTGTATTACTCGGTATATACTGCATTCATGACTTGGTAAATTATTGATGCTTGGTAAATCTGAATGCTTAGTTATAACTATACTTAGTGCTTGTTAATCATCTAGATCAGTATATGTGCTCGGTCAAGACTATGTTTAGTTACTATTCCATTCTGCCCTGTGTTATGCTCGGTTACTATACTTAGTGTGTTGACCGACTAGCCTATTTTCTTCCTTTACCGATTGTATGTGTGACACTAATGATAGCTTATAAACTAACATTCTTCCCCTTTGGCATTAGTTGAAAAAACACATATGTATGCCATAATAAAAATTTTCAAAACTTCAAAACTATATACTCCCCCTGTCTATATGTCTCGGTAAGTTTACATACTATACATATTTTCCCTTTTTGTAAGTATACATATATTTCCCCCTTTTTGGTAATAATGCCAAAACTGTATACTTACAACTTATCAAAAATGTTTTGATGGGTTTTCTTCAAGTTGGCTAAGAGGTTTTCCCATTCCTCTTTCAAACTTTCTAATTCAATCTGTTCCAAACCAACTTGGGCATGTATGTAAAAAATGTGATCTACTACTGATAGCTCGAGAGTGGCTACAAGATCCTTGGATTTCTTCACATGTCGTTGCACATCACCTCAATGTGGGGTAACAAATCTGCCTGTAGCTCAGTTTTTTGATCCTTGATATTATCTACGTGCTATAATTGTGTCACACTTCTATGAATCATTACATTTAAGAACACTCAAGAATGAGGTCTCAAAAATCGATCCATAGCTCCCTAGGCATGGAGTGCAAGGGTTTTAAGAATGCTCTCAGCTATAGCTATTTAGCCTATAACCTTGCTAGTAAACCATGCAATGGGAGATTCAATGAAGACAAGGGCAAGAATGCCAATATCCTCAAGAATCAAGAATGAAATGCAATGCAAGCTAGATTAAGATGAATATGCAAGCTAAACTATGAAAATGAAAGATGCAAGTATTACAAAGCCTCCTAGTTAAGCTAGATGAATTAATCTAAAGCATAAAGGAAACTAAGCTAAGTATGAAGCTATGAATGCCATGACAATGCAAGAAATGAAACTATGATAACATGTAGATGCAAAAAGCCAAGAATGCTCCAAAGCTCCAAAAGCTCCAAAGTGACCTAGAAAACTTGCAGATTTACATTAGCATAAAAAGTTGGGGATCTAGAATGAAGAAGAGAGCTCTATTTTTATAAGAAATGAAAAGGAATGGACCATGGAGATTAAGAGGCAAAAGATCTAATCAATGGTGGAGCTTGAAAGAGGAGCAATCCATGTGCACACATATCCTCCAATGGGAAAATAAGAGTTGACTTTTGTGTCGATATGACACAAAAAGTGTTTTTTCCCTTTTTATAGAGTAAGAATAGTGCTTTATTTGTGCAACTTAGGATAAGAGGAAAAGTGGGGGCTTTTATTTATAAAAAGGGGAGGAAATATTCCTTTTAAATAAATAAAGACTTAGGATAAAATGGTTAGCCCATAGAAAATAATCGAATAAATGATAGAACTAGGATTTGATCAAGAATAAGCAATTTATGATTTAGCAAAAGGGGCTAATAGTCTAGATGACCATTTTTAGGTGATTACATTTGCCCCTCTTTGACTAATGTGTGATCGATCTGTGAACACATTACGTCAAAGAATAGATCAGCCAAGAAGGCAAACAGATAGCGATCTGACTCCAAAGAATGAAGTGCAGAGAGATAGCAAATCCTGCATGGTCAGCCTAACAGCACTGAACACTTAGGAAAGAGATAGCCAATAAGATATGATGTGTCTACCCCCTCAGGATCGAAAGTGAAATCCAGGTAGAGGGAAAGCAGAAGCAAGAGCAACATGATCAAATCACTAGAAATCATAATCAAAGAAAGAGAACAGAACAACCATCAAGCAGTGAAGATATGCCCCACACATGGGACACAGGGCACGAACCTATTGGTCCCTCAACCCGTAAACACCACAGAGGGGGATTTGAACTTGGGATTTGAAAGTGAATGAAAGACTAGAAGTTTGAAAGAGATGGGGATGAAGAGGTGAAGAATGCCCCAACGAAGATTGAAGGATCAGACCTCAAAAGGTTAGCCAACTACATGGAAGAAGGAGAACAGTGGCGGGAATAATCAAGGTGAACTTGAATTTCAGTTTCGATCCCGAAATGAAGAGAAAATGATGGGATATGAAAGACAAGAAGTGAAAGACATGATCGGGAAGAAGCGAAAGGGGAATGCAATTGATTAACAAGTTTGTGAAAGATAAAGGAGAGCTCTCTCCATATCCAAGATGCAAAACTAATCTACCATGAACCTAAGAATGCAAGCTATATGAAAAGTGGTTTACTTGCAAGGTTACAAAGCCAATAGACATCTAATAATCATCATCGAGCGTTATTGGTAGCATCACGAGATCATACAATACACACTAGCATAACTATGTGAATCTGAATATGATCTATATCAGATGGAAATGTGCAAATCCCATCTAGGCATCAAAGACATGCAGGTCAAGATGACTAGTGCAGTGAGATTACCTAAGTTTGATATAGCAAGATTATGCTCACATCGAGACACAAGAAAGTCAAGATGACTATAAGCATGCACTTGTGAAATAGTCAAGGATAATACCTTGTAGATCCCAATGTCAAGTGGAACAAGCATAAATGCTAATGACAAGTAGGACCAACAAAATATATCCACAAGAGAAAAAAAGCAATAAAACATGTTCTCATTCCCTCAGTCTTCTAGCTATGCATCATCGAAAATGATCATAGGGGGAGAACACTCAGCAAAGAAATCATCATAAATAGCACACAAAGAAATAAAGTCAAACAAATCTCAGCGAGTCAAATGTTTAAGTGTGTGTGTGTAGGTCATAGAGTCAAACTTTGAGTATCGCATCTGCCAGTGAGAAATATTGCATCATCTAGACTGTGGGTAGGACATCTAATAAGTGTTGAGAAACACTCGACACTAGGGTAGTGTTGAAAAACATAGTTGGGGTGGTGTTGAAAAATGTCGTTTGTGAGGTGCCTAAGAAACCCAGACGCACAAAGAGACCCAAGATAAGCTTAAAACAATGTATGTCCCCTAGACTAAGACAAGAGTCAATTCCGGGCTAGGAGAGGCAAAGCAAGAAGTGGAGCGAATGAGCGCCACACAAGACTGATAGACATAGGTGCAGAGGGTCTCAAGCAGTGCCTATTTCTAGGTTTTCACCACTTGATAGATTTATTGCAATTTTTTTTTAGGACTTTTTATAATTTTTTTGTATTTTTGCTACCAAGGCGCCTATTTCTAGGTTTTCACCAAGGCACTTTTTCAATTTTTTTTTTATTTTTTGAATTTTTTTATGCTTTTTAGGATTTTTTTCAGCATCATATATGAATTTTTTTGGTATTTTTTTAGGATCATAAAGTATGTACAAAGAATTCCCCAGATAGCAATGGGCATCAAGAATCTGCTTCCTCTGATGTAGAGAATTGATAGGCCCCAGGCCCAAATGCTGCAATTGTGATGATAGGAGGTCTCATCTAGTTCGACCAATAATAAACAGCCCTAAGCAATGTCTGAGCTAGTGGAGGATTGTTAGAATGTGATCCACATATGCCATCGTGGATTTCAGCTAGCACTTTTTCTAACTCCTCTATTTCTAGACACTTAAGGAGAGTTCCGTCTAGACCCTTCCTATACAAGTCACCAGAGACAAAGGCAAAGTGTAAGGGATGGTGGAAAGAATGGTGTGGTGGATTTTCAGGAATAATATGAGGTGGAAAACATGAAAAGATGGCAGGATTGTAGGACTTGTATGTAGGATAGCGTAATTCATCCACCAGGAACTTGAAGCGAGATTTATGCTTTTTCATTCGTAAGATGGATGTCAAAGTAACCAAGGCATTACCAACTTTGTTCTTAGCTCTAGGAATGGGCTGAAGTATAACAGATATGAGATCATGCTTGAAGTAGTGCACCATTTTTTTGTAGAGAATCAGCTTGTCATCTTTTATTTGAGAATCATTATTTTTTAGCAGATTTTTATTTTTACTTTTCTTGGGTGTGGATACTGCCACAATGTGGTTTTCACCATCCAACCATTGCTCTTTTCTTTTGATTCGATGCTTGTGATAGTTGATTACTGATTCAGTCCTTTTTGTTTCTAGTTCGCTGGTGGAAGAAGTAACAGGTGTTAATGCGAGATGAAATGAAGTGACTGGTTCAATAGCATTTATGTGAGAGGTGTCATCTCTGGTGACAAGAGAAGTTGAGCCTATAGGGTAAGCTCCAAAAGTAGCTAGATCTAGATTTGTCATAGAAGGACCAACATAGTCCACTAAGGCAATACGGGGAACCAACCCATCAGACCCTTCACGAGACTCATCGACTACATCGGGATGGTCACTATAAGTATGAACCATATCAACATCCATATCTGTCATGGAAGAATCTTTTGGAAGAGGCTTAAGATGCCAAGAAGTAGAGATACTCATGTCATTATGTGATAGATCACCTCTTTGTAGCAGCCGCGCAATGTTGTGACGTTTTCTATCATAGTTCAATGATTCTTTAGGCACATAGGTTCTAGACATAGAGGCCTCAGCCATATCATCAGTAGATATACATGATTCTCCCCAAAGAAGTGAAGTAGAAGGAAGATCATCTCCCATTTGAGCCATAGTGTGTAGTGGTGACTCATCTGTATCTGTGTCTGAATTACTGAGCATGGGAGTATTTTTGGAATAATCAAGGAAGGCATTTTCCGTACTACTCTCATATTCTCTATAGATCCACTCTTGGACATCTTGTTCTTCTCTTTCTGCTTCTAAAGGAATGGATGCAAGAACAAAAGTATCAAAGATCACCATAGTAGAAGTGGAAGGCTTCATTTGATCAGAAGGTTTCCCATATGACCTAGGAGAAATAGGTATAGAAGCAAAGGAATCCAGTGTATATTCACCCATACCAAGGCTCATCATCTTAAGTGTTTTCTCAGTAGCAACTAGATATGTACTAGGATCAACAGAAGGTTCATTGTGAGGAACAAATTTTTCAGCAGCAGCAAGAGCATTGATAGCAATAGTATGGTCTCCAGGAATCACAACTTCAGTGCCATTGTATGGAAATTTGACGCACTGATGATAAGTGGAAGGAATAGCCTGCATGTCATGGATCCAAGGATGACCCAAAAGAATGTTATATGCAAGTGGGATGTCCAATACTTTGAAGTTAATATCTTTCGTGACAGGGCCCACTCGGATAGGCAATGTGACAAGACCTTTGGAAGATCTTTCCACTTCATCATAAGCTTTTATAGTAATCTTCTTCTTAGAATCCACAATGAATTCTGACAAACCCAACTATTGTATGACATTGAAAGAAATAATATTTAACCTTGCACCATTGTCTATCAGGACTCGGCGGACATGGGTGTGGTAGACTAGAACTTTGATGTGTAAAGCTAGATTATGTGGGTGAACAATAGATATGTCATCTTCTATAGAAAAGGAGAGAGATAGCAGAGATGAAATGTGGTTGACCATAGCCTAGAATCAATCAGGATCAATGTCATTGGGAACACGTGTTGTACGTAGAGCCTCATCAAGAATCTCCCTATGCGAAGGGGATAATCGAAGCAACTCAAGGATAGATATCTGGGCTGGTGTCTTTTGGAAATGTTGGACAAGATCATAGCTAGGGGTGGCTGAAGGAGCCGCTTGTTTGGAAGGCAAAGCTTGCTTGGGATCTTGCACAGTTTTAAGGACAATCTTGGCTTGCCCCCTAGTAACAACATTCAGTGTCTCACTTCGGGAAGATGAACTACCACGTGTTTGCAAGACCAACTTTGGCTTACCATGATTGGCTTTATTATCATCTTGAGACCTCATCATTAGAACACTCTCAATGGGCTCTACCATGTTGATCATAGGTGTATCAGAAGTATATGTATAATTGATCTTAGCATCATGATTCTTATTATGTACTTGAGAGGTTTCCCCCTTATCATGCTTAGGTAGAGGATCTTTGAAAGCTGTATGATCATAATTTTTAGTTAAGCCGTCAATGGAGATTGTGTTGTTATCAATGAGGTCTTGAATATCATCCCTAAGCTTAAAAAAATTGTATGTCGGATGTCCCTTGTTTCTGTGATAATGGCAGTAATGATCCTCTCTCCACCAATTAGGCTTATTTATCAGATCCCAGTTACCAAGTTTATCAGGAAGCGTAAGATATCCATTGTCAACCAAAATTTTAAGGATCACATCATAAGGTTCTGCCAACTTGGTATAGACTCACTTTCAAAATGACTTCTTAGGCTTATCTGCATATTGAGGTTTAGGAGCACCGTGAGCGTTGGCAGCTTCTTGTTTTTTTTCTACATAGATAGCATTGGAGAGATTGAAAGCAGGCTCTTTAGCTTTAGGAGCATCAACAACCCCATCAATAACAACATACTTGTTCTTATTCCAAGGTTTGTTCTTGTCTTTGCCATTGCCTTTAGCATCTTTATTAATAACAATATCCCCTTTTCTTATAGCTACATCCTCAATTTGATATGCATTTTCAACCATGTCATGGAAGGAGGAGAACAATTGTTTCCTTAGATCATAATACAACTCAGGCACAAGAGTGTTGACAAAAATATCAATCTTTTCCCTTTTGGGTAGCTGACGAGGATATTGAGAATACAATGACCTCCAACGTTGTAAGTAAGTTGCAAATGGCTCACCTTGATGTTGTCTTAGATTACCGAGATCTATCATGGTGACAGGTTGTTGGATGTTGTAAGAATAATGCTGGGTAAATCGCTGAGCCAACTCATCAAAAGTCTTAAGAAGTGGTGTCAATTTTGCAAACCATTCCAAAGCTTGGCCTCTTAAGCTTCGAGGGAATAATCATAGAAGAAATGTGTCTTCATGAAGAAAGTCCATACTAAGAGCATAAAAGTGATGCACATGGTCATGGGGGTCACCATTTCCATCATACTTGTCATATTTGGGAACCTCAATATCCCTAGGAAATGGGACCATGTATAGACTCCTATCAAAGGGAAGAGCACAAATTGATTCTACAAAAGAGACCTTTGGAGGCTCTTTGTCTATTGCCATTTGGGTAAGGCGTTGATTTGTCCAACGCAGTTCTTCCTGAAGGACTTCCAATTCAGTTGGTACTCTTTGTTGGACAATTTGTCTGACGTCATAGCCGGGAGGAAGCTTGTATCCTTGAGAAGTCATATATTGAAAATATTGATCGCCATTACGCTCTAAAAGCTTATGCATCATTCGTTGGGAGACCACATCTTGTTCAAATCTCATAAGATCCTCACTAGAAATCTCATCATCAGCCTCTGCCTCATGTTGAGAGGGAGGAGGCCTAGGAGGTGAAGAAGGCATACCAAAAGTGGGTCTTGGAGGAGATCTTGGTGGCGTGTTTTTTCCATTGTTGCCATTAAAAAGAGGTCTATGCTCATAGTTACTAGTCTCGGGTTGCTCATAAGACATTCCTCTATAAGCCATGCACCTAGCAGCATCCATCCTTTGTTGATTGTGTTCCTTGTCTAAGCGCGCTTGGTTATCCTTATGCTCAAAGTGTTCTTGCAAGCATTGGAATTTTTCTTGTTCAGTCAAAATGAGTGAGACATTGTCTATGTTTTTGGGGGTCTTGAATGCAGAAAAGAGGAAACCTCCTTTGTACCACGGGGTAGCCTTAGAATCCTCAGATTGGTTAGAACTAGAACTGTTGTTGCTAATGGGTGCTCGTGAGCATCTAGTTGGAGAAGGTAACTATGTATAATTGAATGGAGGATGACTCTCTTGCTCAAATTGAGACCAAGTTGTAACCGGCATGAAAAGAGATGTTGGTCGACTAATAGAATGAGACAAAGTCTCTCATATTTGAGATAAGCAAAGCTAATAAAGATCACTTGTCAAAGTAGAACAATAGAGAGATGGCTCATCAAAAGTGCTCAAGCACTTACAATAATCAATTGACTAAAGCCGAGCAGCAAGCAAGAAGCTCAATAAGCAAGTAGCTAGAGAGGTAACCGTGATGTGACAAGTGATCAAGAGTAGCATTCATTAAGCTCAAATCCAATAGTTTTAGCTCATTTGTTTCAGTCTAGAACAAGTTTGAGCATGCAGATAAAAGACCAGCTTTGGGTAAGAATAGAAAAAGACACTCTACGACAGGTTAAAATGCAAGTTTAGCAGCTCTAGATTGCAACAACAACAACACAGCAAAAAGGTTTTGGGTGACAATTTCCAGGCAGACAAGGCAACAGTTTATAGCGAGGTGACACTTCGCCCTAAGCCAAGCGACAGTTTCCAATAATGTCGGGCGATAGTTTCCAGGCAAGCGGGGTGACAATTGTGCAGGGACGAACTGTCATGCGATATTTCTCAGAACAGGGTGCGACACTATTCCAGGGTCGTACAACTCTTTGACTAGTGAACATAAAAAATCTTAGTTTTGAAGCATTTTGATCGATTTCAAAGATTGGATAGTGCAATTTCTCAATTTGACAGATAGTAACAACAAGTAAAAGACAAGTTTGCAAACAGTAGGTGATCAAACATGTCATAAAACACTTGGAACAAGGGCAAAAGCAACCTTGCCAAGACAAGCACTTGTGATATCAAAATAGAAAATCTTATGAATGCTACCATTTGTTTGAATGTTAAGAACGTTTACACTGGTATAGCACAATCAAAGACAATTCAAGCAATTACTACCTAGAAGGACAAGGCTCATTACTTAGCAACGTGGCCCACAACTTGATGCTCCCTTGCCTCACACCAAGTGGTTGCCCACAAGAGATATTGGCGTTGTCATGGAAGTGTCAAAAACACAACCAAAGGAACACATATGGTGAGTGTCTTGGGGTGATCCGGGTAAGTCCACTTGGATCAATCCTTGCACCAAGAAGCTAAGTGGCTAAAATAAGGTGGCTTCTAACTAATGGTTCATAGTAAGGGCTTCCATTCATAACACCCCTCTTGCTCCTCATAAAGGACTAGGACCTCGCGGCCTCAAGAGTACCTTAAGCATTCTTGCTCAATGTTTTCCCCATGGTCGCAATCCCATGAGCTACTCACATCAAGCGAAGACAAGTGTTATGTCTACCAAGGTTTTGTGTCCTCGATAGCCTTGAGATTATAGTGGGTTGGAATAGCTCTGTATTAGCTTGTCCCCACTTGGATCGTTCCTCTTGATTGCTCAAGAGTAGGCCCGCTAAAGGATTCTAAATCTAAACAAAAAGTGGATCAATTCTTGAGGTTCAAGGTTTTTGGTTCACCACAAGGGTGAAGAGCATACTCCCCTATCTCAAAAACTTCACCCAAACACACCAAGCAAAGATTTAGTTACCCCCTTGCTTTCAAAATCCCAAGATGGGTCAAGATTTCTGTTTCACCACAAGGGTGAAGAGCATACTCTCCTACCACCTCAAAATTCTTACAACAAGGTATTAAGTGCCTATGAAATGAAACAACTAGTATATGCCGCACTCAATAAATAAAGCAATTAAACAAGCACTTGATTTAGTTTTTATGCTTAGGGCAGCCCTGCAAAAACCATTAGTAGCCCTCTTTGACATGCATTTCTTTTGGCAAATTCCAAGAAATGAGAGCACCTACAAGCACAACTTGTTAGCTCCACAATGGTTAGCACATCAAAAATTAGATAATCTGCAAGTAAAATAGCTAATCAAATGGTAAAATCTGAGAATGAAACTAGCATGGTTGGATTAGGCTCCGAAAGTCCTTTCCAATGATATATCACACTTAAACTTTTGATACCATTAGTGAAATTTTTTTTAAAAAATGGGTACCCGTTTTCTAGAGTGCACGGATTTGAAAACGCTAAAATTTTCAAAAATTTTCAAAAAGATAGCAGAGAACCTAAAACTTGCAAGATAACAAAAAAAGCTAAAAATAAGCTCACTGCCAGGTACAGGTGACAACACAGTCACCAGAAATGTCGTGCGACACTTTTCTGTATACGAGTGCGACACTTTATCTCTGAGCAATAGTTCGCGCTATATGCAGGTGACATAACTCCTCAAACAGTGCAACACTTTCTGTCAAAGGGGGTGACACTTTTAATTGATAAATTGTCACGCCGCTATACAAAGAACTATTGCACGACACTAGCAAAATGTCACGCGACACTTTGAGACAGAAAAACCAGAGACCGAAAATAAAGCCGAAAATTGATGAAAATTTTGATGGAAAATGCAGAATTAAAGGACAACGCTAATCTACTCTGCCTCACGGTGGGCACCAAAAATGTGTGCTATAATTGTGTCACACTTCTATGAATCATTACATTTAAGAACACTCAAGAATGAGGTCTCAAAAATCGATCCATAGCTCCCTAGGCACGGAGTGCAAGGGTTTTAAGAATGCTCTCAGCTATAGCTATTTAGCCTATAACCTTGCTAGTAAACCATGCAATGGGAGATTCAATTAGGACAAGGGCAAGAATGCCAATATCCTCAAGAATCAAGAATGAAATGCAATGCAAGTTAGATTAAGATGAATATGCAAGCTAAACTATGAAAATGAAAGATGCAAGTATTACAAAGCCTCCTAGTTAAGCTAGATGAATTAATCTAAAGCATAAAGGAAACTAAGCTAAGTATGAAGCTATGAATGCCATGACAATGCAAGAAATGAAACTATGATAACATGTAGATGCAAAAATCCAAGAATGCTCCAAATCTCCAAAAACTCCAAAGTGACCTAGAAAACCTGCAACATAACATTAGCATAAAAAGTTGGGGATCTAGAATGAAGAAGAGAGCTCTCCTTTTATAAGAAATGAAAAGGAATGGACCATGGAGATTAAGGGGCAAAAGATCTAATCGATGGTGGAGCTTGAAAGAGGAGCAATCCATGTGCACACATCCTCCAATGGGAAAATAAGAGTTGACTTTTGTGTTCATATGAGACAAAAAATGCTTTTTCCCTTTTTATAGAATAAGAATAGTGCTTTATTTGTGCAACTTAGGATAAGAGGAAAAGTGGGGGCTTTTATCTATAAAAAGGGGAGGAAATATTCCTTTTAAATAAATAAAGACTTAGGATAAAATGGTTAGCCCATAGAAAATAATCGAATAAATGATAAAACTAGGATTTGATCAAGAATAAGCAATTTATGATTTAGCAAAAGGGGCTAATAGTCTAGATGACCATTTTTAGGTGATTACATTATCTTCTTCTCTCCTTAGCTCATTTCTTAACCCATGAATATGCTTGACTTTTGCATAATGTGATTTGAATGAAAGGGGTTTTGTAATTAAGCTTTATGCACTCTTCTGCAAATCATCATCTAGCTTCTTAAGCTTTTCTTTTATTTATGTAGTAAAAGAGTCCATAGTGCAAAGCTTCTTCAAAATTGTGAGTATTTGTTGAATAAGAGTTTTAATTTCACTTATGGTCTCAAATAACTTCACCTTGTGAATTGCCATGGCTTGGCTGATTTTCTTAGTTATTTTGAATTATATTTTTGACTCTGCTCTCTCTTCTATCTTCTTTTGAGCATTGGTATTGGGAGAATTGATGTGCTCGGTAAGTATTGCAAGTTGGTCAATGATGGGAGTTGCCTCATCAATATTGACATTAGGTACAACTTGCATCAGGATTTTTATCACATCTACAAGCATCTATTTATGTTTACTCTCATGCCTTAGCTTCTCCTGAGGTTCTTTTCTAGTGCATAATTCTCCATACCTTCTGAGAGCTCCAAGGTTTAAGGTTCTAGGGTCACATGAAGGTATTTCTATGAATTCATCCAAGGTGACCAGATCTTTTTCATGTTTCTTCTTCTTTTTCTTCTCTTGTTTGGTGGAAGTAGGAGATTTCCCATATGGAAATAGAGTCTTTTGCTCTAGATTTGACTTTGGTGGCTTGGTGGAGACACTTTCCTCTTTTTCTTACCCCTTTATTATTCCCTCAATGTGAGGTCCTTGGGCTTCTAGCCTTGTACCGGTAGTAGAATTATCTACATTAGCTTTAGTTTTTGTTCCTTTTTCATCTTCCTCTTTAGTTTCAGGCTTGGTATTCTCTTTGACTCCTTCTTCACCCTTATCTTCTATAGTATCCATCGGTTTATCGGGTGTATTATCCCCCGGTTTCTCTGTAGTACTAATATCTATGGCTTGTACCAAAATTGGTAAGTTACCTAGTATTTGTATTGTGGCTGCCTCGGTAGTATATTCCTCCTTTGTGATCTCGGCAACAAAAATGACATCTTCATCTTCTTTTGCCTCATCATTAGGATCACCTTCAGTGATATCTTCAATTAAGACTTCTTCATTCCTAGTAATTACTAACTTCTCTAGTGTATCCTCTTTTTCGATGTAGCCATCAAGATAAAAATATTATACATATGTGTTTTCCTCTGGCTGCTCAATGTATGATATGTGTATCAACTTTTCAAGTGGCCTTTGTACATTAATATCAACATCATCAAAATGTACACATTTTCCTCTTCTTGTGACACCTTTCTCGAGAATAACTGCAAGTGCATTTTTCTCTACTTCAGCTTTGGACTTCAAAATTTTAGTCCATTTTTATTTTCTATCCTTATCAACTTCTTGGAGTTTACCTTGAATAATATTCATTGCTCGCCCTTTCATTAGAAACTTGTTTCCATATTCTTTCATCATATCATCAATCTTTTTCATAGATAAATTTGGCATTGCCAAAATTAGTGATCTTTCTCTCATTTTATTCTCGGTATGCAAGGCATATGCCCATCTTGATGATATGTTATCATATAACTCCTTTGGAATATAATTAGCAAATTCAACTGGTATTTAAATTTAATCATTAGATAGGTTAACCATTTCCAATTATGTAAATTTCAAGACCAATTTGATTATGAAAATTAAATTGGAAGCTAATAAAAAAAATATTGAATATAAATTTCAATAATCGTCTATACTAATTTCTATTCAAAATGAGTACATATTAATTCAATTAATGATTACATTATTCCAATAGATCAATGCACCTATTAACTAATTAATAAATCTAAAGAAAACATTATCAATAAACATTCTATTCCTCTTAGATAATCTAAAGGACTAATAGATTAACGTTTGACAAAATTGATCGCCGAGTTGATTAACGAACTTTGATTATATTGAATTTCATCTAGCATCCTTCGGGAAACAACTTGTTGAGGTTTGACCTCTTGTCGCTTTGGGACTTCCTCATTAGCACTGTTGTCCCGCATCGTGAACGTGGAAATTATAACCTTTTAAAAAAAAAATTTGTTGGTTGTGTTTTGGCTCGAACTTTTGGGCATTACACATATGTGTTTTCCTCTGGCTCCTCAATGTATGATATGTGTATCAACTTTTCAAGTGGCCTTTGTACATTAATATCAACATCATCAAAATGTACACATTTTCCTCTTCTTGTGACACCTTTCTCGAGAATAACTGCAAGTGCATTTTTCTCTACTTCAGCTTTGGACTTCAAAATTTTAGTCCATTTTTATTTTCTATCCTTATCAACTTCTTGGAGTTTACCTTGAATAATATTCATTGCTCGCCCTTTCATTAGAAACTTGTTTCCATATTCTTTCATCATATCATCAATCTTTTTCATAGATAAATTTGGCATTGCCAAAATTAGTGATCTTTCTCTCATTTTATTCTCGGTATGCAAGGCATATGCCCATCTTGATGATATGTTATCATATAACTCCTTTGGAATATAATTAGCAAATTCAACTGGTATTTAAATTTAATCATTAGATAGGTTAACCATTTCCAATTATGTAAATTTCAAGACCAATTTGATTATGAAAATTAAATTGGAAGCTAATAAAAAAAATATTGAATATAAATTTCAATAATCGTCTATACTAATTTCTATTCAAAATGAGTACATATTAATTCAATTAATGATTACATTATTCCAATAGATCAATGCACCTATTAACTAATTAATAAATCTAAAGAAAACATTATCAATAAACATTCTATTCCTCTTAGATAATCTAAAGGACTAATAGATTAACGTTTGACAAAATTGATCGCCGAGTTGATTAACGAACTTTGATTATATTGAATTTCATCTAGCATCCTTCGGGAAACAACTTGTTGAGGTTTGACCTCTTGTCGCTTTGGGACTTCCTCATTAGCACTGTTGTCCCGCATCGTGAACGTGGAAATTATAACCTTTTAAAAAAAAAATTTGTTGGTTGTGTTTTGGCTCGAACTTTTGGGCATTACACATATGTGTTTTCCTCTGGCTCCTCAATGTATGATATGTGTATCAACTTTTCAAGTGGCCTTTGTACATTAATATCAACATCATCAAAATGTACACATTTTCCTCTTCTTGTGACACCTTTCTCGAGAATAACTGCAAGTGCATTTTTCTCTACTTCAGCTTTGGACTTCAAAATTTTAGTCCATTTTTATTTTCTATCCTTATCAACTTCTTGGAGTTTACCTTGAATAATATTCATTGCTCGCCCTTTCATTAGAAACTTGTTTCCATATTCTTTCATCATATCATCAATCTTTTTCATAGATAAATTTGGCATTGCCAAAATTAGTGATCTTTCTCTCATTTTATTCTCGGTATGCAAGGCATATGCCCATCTTGATGATATGTTATCATATAACTCCTTTGGAATATAATTAGCAAATTCAACTAGTATTTAAATTTAATCATCATGTTGATGATTGCTTCTTCCAGTTTATCCTGATCTTCAGTAATCATATGTACATACCTATTTATTTTAGGGTGACCTAGTCCTCCCTTTTCCTTTATTTCCTTTAAAATGTCATCAGTTGACTAAAATTTATAACTACCTTGAATTTTTTGGTATCCTCCTCATTTGAATCTATATCATCCTTATTTCTTATTAAATTCCTTCTTTTCTTATGTAGCTCAGTAGAAACTTGAGTACGTATTTTCTTTTGATATGTCTTTGTTGGTGTTGGCCTTGTAATCTTTACAACTCCATGTTTCAAAGGTGGGGAAACACCTGTAGAGGATCTCTTCCTCGCTCGTGTGGGGGTTTCAGCTTATTTCCTCTTTCCTTTTGCTTCCTTCACCGGTTCTACTTGTATCTCCTTGTCTGATTCGGTTTCTTCATCATGTTCATTGTTACTGATCAACAATTGTTCCTCGGTTTCCTCTTCAACTGACTTCTCTGCTTCTTCATCACCGAATTATTTCTCCAAAGTGTCCATTATTTTATTTGATTTTCTTCCTACTTTTACTCCGACCAAATCCATTTTGATTCTTTGTTTCGCTTCCTCATAGGTTCTAAATCTTTTTGCATTCTTGTGTTTTGGCTCTACCAGTAGTGCCTTTATTGACCTAGTTTCTCAATCAATGTCAAGTTCATATCACATTGGTGGAAACCATGCAATCCTCGATTCAACTGCGTTAATGAGAGTGGAATCAGTGTCCACTAGGAAATATATTTTATCTTTCTAATTTTCCACCAATTGTGCAAGTATCCAACTTCTTTTGTGCACTCTTTCATTGAATTTTCCAAAATAATCATCCATGACAGGTTCAAAGTTATGACCTAAATTTTTTATGAAATCACCAATTTGCATGATAAATGGTTTGTTGACATCCCATTGAACATTACCGGTTGAGGGGAATGAATTTTGCAAGTAGAAAAAGATACATACTAGTAGTGATCCAAACTTTCATGTGTTGGACTTAGCAACTCGGATTGTCCTCATATTTTCTCCAAGTTGCTTCAACATCAACTCGACTAGCTCTAGATGTAGTCCTTTCTTCACAATCTTGTATGATATGTCAACAATGCCACAAGGAACACTGTTCAATTTGCTAGATTGGAATACCTTATAAGAAATCATGTATGCTCCAAATCTAGTCTCAGGGTCATTGATTTTGTTAATCCACACACCTCTGTCATCCCATTTGGCTCTAGTCAATTTCTCAATATCACTTCTCGGTGGGTGCCTTAGGGATTTAGCTTTATCACACATAGGATAACCAGTGTCCCCTAAATACTTGTCCGATGTCTTGTCACTCCAATGATGGATGTATATTCCTTTGGTGTTATAATGCTTGAAGTTTTATCGGGAAAACCTATTATTTTCAAGAGGGGGGGGAATTTCTTTTGGTTGACACCATAGGTCCTCTTTTAGAGGGTGATGATTCTGTTGAGCAATTGAGGGGTTGGATGGACAAATCTCTCCATGAATTATATTTCATAGACCAAGCTCTTGCATTGTCAAAACTTTCTCTATCATGTGTTGAAAAGGACCCTTCCATGAGACCTGGTATGGATGAGATCACCTTTAGACTTTCAAGATTGGTTAGGAAATCAAGAAATGGAGAGGAAATAGAATTTTAGGATTAACTAAGAAATTAAGGGGAAAAACTAAAAGGAAATGAAGCCCCCTATAATTTATATGTTGAGAGAAAGGAGTCCTCTAAGTTAGCATCCCCTTATAAGGTTATGTGTAGTAGACAGACTTGAGAATCTCTATTGAAGCTTTTATTGTATCATATCTTTCTCTTGACTTGTGTTCTGTGCATGTTTGATATAAAAATTTATTTTCTCTTAGTGGGAAGGAAGGATATCTAATAGAATAGATGATTTCTAATGTTTATAAGATTAAAGATTAGTTATGAAATAAAAGGGTGGTTTTTAATAAAATAGAAGATTTTTAATTTTTATAAGATTAAATATAGTCTATGGAATGATGGGTTGGTTTTTAATAGAATAGAACATTTTTAACGTTTACAAGGTTAAAGATAGTCTATGGAATAATGGGTCTTATTTCTATAGAATAACTAATCTTATGACACATTTATTTTAATTGTTGTTTTGCTCTTATGTATTAAAATATAATGATTTTTGTGTATAAGTATGAAACTAGGATTTTTAGAGTTCCATTTTTTATTCATGAGTTGAAAATTTGGAGCTCTAGATGACTTTGGTCATTTTTTATTTTGAGATATCTATTAGATGGGGAATATTGTATACCCAACATTTTAATGTAGCCACCAATTATATTTTTGACATATCTTGAATGAGAGACCTTCTTCTTAGATGTGGACATTGATGACTTATATATGTTCATATTTATGCTAGTTTAGCTTACACTTGCATCTTGGTGGACATGATACATGTTGTGTTTTCTTTTATGCATATGGATAGTTTAGATTTAGCATTTTCTATGCAATTACAAATGTATGTGATTTTTGTTTTTGTTTTAATTCATATGCATATGTGAATGGATATGTGGATAACAAATAAGAGAATGTTATATGTGATAAATTATAATACTTCATAACAATATTTAAATTAATAATGAGCTTGTGTGCTTGTAATAACACTATAATTGACCTTCATGAATTTTTCATTTAGAGGATTGTGGATTTACTAGAGCAAAGTTGATTGAGCACTAGACCACTAAGATATGAAATTTTAGGGGACGAAGAGTATGAATGGAAAATATAGGGGGGGTGATTTGAAGTAAAATAATGTGGTAGGGAATTAGTCCAAATCCATATTCAAATATAAGACTAACATCAAGCAACATTGAGTGACTAACTTTATAAGAATCATCTATAGACTCAAACCAAAGATAACCAACAAGTCAAACTTGGGTAAATAATTAGGCTGTCAACAAAGGGCCTTTTGATAAGGCCATGATTCTTGGCTATTTCACCTATCTAGTGCATGTATGTTCTTTTATTACTCCTTTTATAATGTGTCCCTTGTAATTTGAATTAGAATAAAAATATGAGAGTATGAACATTACGCAACTTTTCTTTTCCTTTCTCTCTATTTTAAATATATATTTTTTCTTTTGGATTACTATACCCCCTTAACCTAGCCTCATGCTACTAGGAAGAAGTGAGGCCCTATCATTCGAGATTGGGCAAGGGGAGTTAAGGGCTAAGCACAATTAAATTGGTATGTATTACTTTATAAGACTTCTCTCTTGCTAAGTAAAAACAAGAAGGTTTTCTT
Organism: Chamaecyparis obtusa; assembly: GCA_027943335.1. Classification (NCBI taxonomy): domain Eukaryota; kingdom Viridiplantae; phylum Streptophyta; class Pinopsida; order Cupressales; family Cupressaceae; genus Chamaecyparis; species Chamaecyparis obtusa. Next base: position 222,410 of record BSBK01003246.1, on the reverse strand, counting down.
ATTAGCTTCTACTTGTAGTAGTGCAAAGTAAGTTACACAACGAGACCTAGGGATAGATAATTGAGCTAGTTGAAATATAGATCAATTGAACACTCACAATTTTTTTTTTATCTAGATAACTAGGGATATAAAGGGATAAGTGGTGTAATATGATTAAGATATTTGATGACCCAGTGAAGAAAAAATGTTCTATGGATCTATAGCTTGGCTAAAACAAAAATTAGGAAGGAGAAACTCCTAAACATAACAAGATGGGGTGGACATAATGTAATTAAGGTTAATTTTGTAGGTTTTTGAGTTTATATATAGAACATCTTAAGGTGAGTGACCTATTCCCCATGCCATCTTTGATTAGGTATGGACATATCTAGCTTATTCTATTTTTTTAGCCTACATGGACTCTTTTATCAAATTAAGTACTATATGGTAAGCACAAGGTCTCCAACCTTGATGGGTTGAGGAGACACTTCTTCTATTATATTATAAAATTGCATAAGCCTTTAACCAAATAAGGATGGGGTTAAGCAACCTAGGTCTAAAAGATTTTGGAACAACTTATTGAATAGGGGAAGTCATCTAATTAAAATATTATTCTTATTATTATTCTTTTAAGAGCTAGGGATCATAAGAACACAATGGCTATCCTTCTAATGATGAGAGTCTTTAAATTTTAAATCCTAATCATAAAAACTATATCTAGGGTATCTTGTATTGAGATGGAAGAAAATACTATAGGTGTATCTACATCCATATCAAATGCAAAAATAAAGGAAATACAATTAACATATCTTCTTCTAATAGCTTAATATTCTTGTGGTGCATGTAGGGAAAGGTGTCTCAAACATGCATCCTAATGTAAATTTTGTATTCATAATTTTTTATCATATTGACAAATGAGGTATTACAATTTGTTTTGGAATCATATTCCATGTGTCATATACTTTTGGAGGTGTGTATAAGGTTGTAAGAGCATCTAATGCCATTAGGATGTATAAGAGCATATTTTGATATTTTAAGCTAGGAGTTATGATGGATTTTGTGACACAAAATAATATGATTAGGGGGGGTTTACATCAAAGTCTTGGCCAAAATTATACCAAGTTATAAGGAATCCTTTAATGGGTTAAATATACCAAAGTGGAGCACCTAAACTATGATTTCAAATATAAAACCACTACAATAAGTTATTGACAACTATAAAAGCATCTTTCATTTTTAATAGAGAAGACCATGATGAAAGTGTTGGAATTTGGGCCAATTGTGGTGCCATTTTGGGTCATTGTTTTGAGTCATAATTTTATTAAACTACTTATTTTTATGATCTTAGGTTTTCCTATTTATTGGCACTTGAGGATGAAGTGTTATACAGGTTGTATGATTGACTTGCAAGTGTTATTGTGCTACTAGAATTGTTCTGATTTTAGTGGTACTCCTATGAAGGAATAACCTAAGATCTATACTGTAATGACTTATTTACTAAAAAATAATTGGTTTTCCTTTGAAATGTGCAATTTCTCTCATGAAATATTTTTCCCCATGTAAATCATCTTGTCATGGTATAATTTTTTTTCCATGTTCTTTTGTAACAATAGTATATTTTATTTTTTTCATACACCTACCCTTCAATTTTAGCATAATGCACCTTTGCTTCCTTGCATTTGGTGTCAAATCTTAATCAAATTGAATTGTATGTTATTTTGATGATATAATTTACAAATCTTGGATTGATTAGGACCTTGCACAAAAGAAAATAGAAAATTTGAAAAAAAAATTTGTCAAGGGTAGAGATGAAGAGATTCATAGGCACTAATGATGAGATGTGGAATTTCAAGTTGCAACATATGCCTATATATTTTGGTGGGCTATGATATCTGTATCTAGATCCATGTTTATATCTCAATCTAATTATGATTAAAAAACTGAATGGTCACAAAATCTTTGCCAAATAGATTCAATATTGTTAAGCACATATGAAGAAGCCACCTTACATTTTTTTTCCAAATAGGTTGGGATGAATTTATCGGGTTAAATAATTGGTGATTGCAATTTTTATGAGATAGAATTTGAATATGTCTAATATGGAGAATGATGATTCTCTATCCAATCACACAAATAGATGCAATACATTATGACCCAATGACATTCTATTAGAGCTAAAATGTAGAAGGAGGATCATAGCATGATTTTATTTTTGTTCTTTAGTAAACTCATTAGATCACCTTGTGATAGTCAATGTGAGTATTGTGTCTAAGATCCAAATGGAAGAAGTGGTAGCATAATTTCCTTTAGAGTATATATATTGTTTGTAAGGAATCCATATAACCCTTGTTTATTGACATTTTTTTGAAGAATTTCCTCAATTATTTTAGTATAAGCTTCAACTTGTCCATTAGATTGGGGATAGTAGGGAGTAGAAAAATGATGTTGAATATGATATTTCTCTAGGAACTTCTTCAAATCTTTGTTTTTAAATTAAGTACCATTATAAAAAATTAAAGTGGAAGGTATACCAAATCAAGATATAACATATCTTGGATGAATTGGAAAATAACATCCATGACAGTGGATTGGAGAGGGATAGTCTCCACCCATTTAGTAAAGTAACTAGTGGTAGTAATGATGAAGAAATGCACTTGTGAGGAAGGGGGAGGAATTTTTACAATAATATCCAAACCCCATAAATTGAAAGGCCATGAAGCAACTTGTGATTTTAGTTCATGGGCAGGAGATTGAATCAAATTGTTATGTTGTCAATATTGATTACATTATTTAATGAAGGAAAAATAGTATTTTTCCATAGTTTTCCAATAGTGTCACATTCAAAGTAATTTTTTAACCAAGTATTTTCCACCAAAATGCCCCCCACAATAACTGAAATGTGCCTCTTAAAGAGCTACTTGAGGTTCTCGATGTTGTTAAGACACAAAGAAGAAGACCATTATAGATTTGTCTATAAAGGACATTAGAAAGAATGATGTATCTAAGTATATTTTTTTGGTATTTGAGCTCTAGTGTTTTTTGTAGCAGAATCAGGAAAAGTACCATCATGTAAATAATGAGAAATATGGGAGTACCATTCATCCAAATCTATATTAAAGAAACAATCAACATTGCTAAGGCTATTGAAAATGACTAGATTTGGAAGATTACACATAGTAAATTGATAATCCATAGAGGGTTTCTCAATAGTTATAAGGGAAGAAACACTTGCCATCACATCGGCATGCCAATTATCTTTTTGTGGTAAAGAGTCAATATTTTAACAAAGATAAAACAAGATCACAATATTGAGATAATTTAGAGTGTTTAGTTTGATAAGTTCCTTTGACTTGTTTTATGATCAATTGTTAATTTCCATAGATGTGTAAATGTTGTACATTAAGAGATATAGTCACTTTTAATCCAGTAATAAGGGCTTCATAGTCTGCTAAATTATTAGTGCATGGGAAATTAATGTGATAGTATAGAGGATTTGGCTTTTCTAAAGGAGGTACTAATATGACACCAACACTAGAGCTAGTTTGACATCTAGATCCATCAAAGAATAATTCCCATATATTATTCACATCTATAGGAAGGAAAAAATCATCAAGAAAAGAAGTTGATGTAACAAAAATGCCTAGGGAAGGAGCTCCAACCAAATGGTAGGTTAAGGCTTTTCCTTTGATAGTTTTTTGAGAAACAAAATTGAGATCAAATTCAATTAACATCATCATGTGCATTTTGCAAGACATCCTAAAAGATCAATTTTAGGAAAGATATATTTTAAAGGATTAAATTTTATGATGACATGAGTTTCATCATTGAGAAGATAATGTCTTAATTTTTTATTTGCGAAAATTAGATAAAGACATTGTTTTGCAATTAAGGTATATTGGACTTCATAATAAATAAAAGTATAACTTAAATTTAATGCACACATCATCCTTTACCATCCTTATCATGTTGGACTAATAGGGATGCAAGAGCATGAGAAGAAGCATAAGTGTAAAGAAGAAATGGTTGATTAGGACTAGCGAGTTGCAAGATAGGAGGATTAGCAAGGTCTTGTTTCAAATCTTCATAGGCTTTCTAAAACTCATCATTTTATTGAAAAGTGTTATCCTTCTTTGGAAATGAGGTGAAAAGAATTGTTCTATTTGCAAGGTGTGAAAAAAATTGACAAATAGATTGAATTTTCCTTGTAAACTTCAAATTAATGAAATGTTACAAGGAGGTGGCATGTCAATGATAGTATATATTTTTTTTGTATCCACCTCAATACCCCTATTTGATATTATGAATCCTAAAGTTTTTTCTCTATCAACACCAAAAACACACTTCCACTAATTCAAGCACATGTTGTACTCAAAAATTTGTTCAAATTTTTTTCAGAGGACCTTAACAAGATTTTGGTTGGAAATAGATTTAACCAAGATATTGATTACATATTCCTCTAATATTTTGTGTATATAATCATGAAAGATAAGGGTCATAGCATGCTGATAAGTTGTGCCAGCATTTATTAATCCAAAAGGTATGAAAACCCAATAGAATGTTTCCCAAGGTGTAATGAAGGAAATCTTATATTGATCTTGAGGAGGAATAAAGATTTGATTGTATCCTGAAAATCCATCCATGAAGGACAATAACACATGCCCTATTGTGGAATCAACTATATGTTAATATTTAGAAGAGGGAAATCATCTTTTAAGGAAGATTTAATTAGATATTGTAAATTAGTAGACATGTCTATTTTAATTTCTAGTTGAGTAACAACAACAATATTTGAAATCCAAGGAGAATAATCAATGGGGTGAATGAAACCAACTTCAAGAAGTTTTTAAATTTCAACCTTCACAAGTAAAGAAATCTTAGTATTCATCTGTCTAATATTTTGCATCATTGGTTTAGCATTGGGAATAAAAAAAATGTTATGTGTAAAATTTTTAGCATCAATACTAAGCTTGTTAGAATATGTATAAGAAAATATATCATGGAACTCATGAAGGAGAGAAGAAAGTTCTTTTTTCTCATTAGCTTCTAAATATTTTCTGATTTTGATCACATTCTCCTTATTGTAAAGATCTATTTTTATATCAATAGTCACAATTATAAGTAGAATACTTTGTTGAGGGACATCCATAGGCAAAGAGAACTAATGAATCTTATCTACATTGTCCTTTCCCCCAAAGTATGCTTCAACATTTTAACAAGAAGGAAAACCACGATTATGATGATAGCAAGGAAGGGTATCATAATCTCCTAATAACTCATCCAAGGACTCATTTGTGCTAAAAGTGTCAACATAAGGAATAATGGAAGTGGAGTAAACATATCTAAGATGGGGATTAATAAGAAGAAGAGATTTGGAAGAAAATATGATGTTGACATTAAGATAATTTTTACAATATTTCTTAGTGGGTTTGAAAGGATTGTATCCAAGGACAAAAGAACTCTTATGCACATCATTTTCCAAAGGCACTTGAATCCCTTGATCATTTACATCACAACCATTACCATTATAACCATTCTTAGATAGATGGTGAAGACCAGGACCACAACATGAGGCCATAACTAAAAGGGAAAAAGGAGGTTTGTAGGTTACTATGTCATAACAAATGGGTTTTTAAAGAGTCTCAAGTGATTCATTAGAAGTTGAAGCAACAACAAAGTTATTATTGATCTCTTCAGAAAGAGGTAAAGATTTGTTAGGTTCTTGAATAGTTTCATTTGTCTTGGATTATATTAAAGGAACTCTATATTCTTCTACAAAGAGGGTGTCAAATCCAATGATCCCCAATCATCTTCTAAGAGGACATTTTATGGAGAAAAAGTATCTTTAGAAAAATATAATTTCTCTTGTTCAGTTGATATAGGAATAGATTGAGAATCCAATTCAGCTCATTAATTACTTTGTAATTTATCATCAACTTCAAGGGTGTACATGATATTTCTATGGATGAATTTAACCTTATGTTAAAGAGTTGAAGGAACAACTTGCATGCCATGTAACCATGGTCTTCCTAGGAGAAGATTGTAGGTGAGAGTATCAAGAATGACTTGAATAGGTGTGGGTAAATAACAAGACCTAACTTAATAGGTAAGGTTATGATACCTAATTTTTATTTAGCCACATTGTCAAAGCCTAAGATAGGAATATAATCAGGTTAAATTAATGAAGTATCTACCTTAATTTTATGCAAAAGATCAATGCTACAAACATTAAGACCAGATCCATTATCAATTAAATTTATTTGAATATAATTTCCATTAATAAGTACAGTTCAACCATACGTGATCATATTGATCATGGATTTCCTTAGAAGGTAACTCATCTTGAGAAAATACAATCTTAGCTCTAGTGTTGGTTGCATGCATACATTATAATAAGGAATTTATATTATTAGTTTGTACAAGAGGTGGAATAGCCACACTCCTTAGGGCTTGTTGTAATGATTCATGATATGTGGATGAAGTTTGAATGAGATCCCGAAGAGATATATTTGTAGGACTAGCACAAACTTGTTCCATTAAATCATATTCCTTTCCATATTTTTGAGGGAGATGAGGTGCAAAGGAGCCATAGGACATTGAGAGCAAGAAGAGGAACGAAAAAAACAAAGTTGTTAGGTTTTCTACTATCCTTCATGTTGTATGTATAAGAAACCATTTTATAACCTTGAGTGAGTTGTTTTGTGAAAGTCAAATGACTTTGATTTTTTCATTTAATTGTTATTAACAATCTATTAGGAGTTTGAAAGAAATAAGAATCAACAAAACCTCTAACAATAACTAATTGTTTATTTGTTAGTTGGGGAATATCTTGGTGAAGGTGAAAAACTACTTTAGGTTTGTCAACATTGTTAATATATCCATTCACATGTATCATGTTAATCAATTTTTAGTAAAAAGATGGTTTAGGAGTTGTAGAAGAAGACTACATATAGATGAAGTCATCAAGGGCTTCATCTAACATATCAAAGTCAATAATAGTAAATGGATCATCAAACTCTCTAAGGTGTTGCAAAAAGAGATCAAACATTGTAATATAAATAAAATGAATACAAAAATAAATCTAAAACATAAATAATAAAATAATGTAATGAATACACAAAAGAAGAGTTATGTATATTTTTTTGTTCTTTTGTTGTTTCAAGATGAATACACAAATGTATGTAAATGCAATGTAAACTAATGAAAGAAAATGTTTTTGTTCATTTCTTATTTATTGACACACATATGCAAGATCTAACTAGTCCAATCAAAAGTAACATGCAAAATACATTGAGTTCACCAAAATATGATGGGGGAAAACAAGATAAGTCAAACTAGGTTGAGATCCTTCTTTTCCACTCACATTAGAATACGAAGCCACCAAGAGGAAAATATGATTGACCAACCTTTGATGAAAGGGATTTAATACAATAT